>OX411549.1:46248754-46824946 GCA_948146395.1 Fragum whitleyi | reverse complement strand
AGAAGTGTGTAAAAAGTTCGTTCAGAAAGAGAAACTAGACCTCAAAAAGAAGCTACCACATAATTCTACGAAAAACCGCCCACGACATTACCATATAAGCAGATCACGTGATTGGCTTGTGCTATTTCCAAAATTCTACGAAAAACAGGTCGCGACATTACCAAATAAGCAGATCACGTGATTGGCCAGTGCTTTTGTCAATAGCTGACTCTATTGGACTTGACTTATCACATGATTTCCAAATATAGTAATGCAAATATGTGATACTAGTAAATTCGTACACAAGTTTCAATAGATATCGTTTAAAACATAAATCAGCGTGTTAATAATTTACACAAAGTGATAGTTGTGTAATTATTCAACATTATTACTTCTTGATGAAATAAACTGCATGTCTGTGTCAAGTTGAGATATACAAAATAGGCCGAAGTGTATTCACATCCTGTTCACGTGATATGTGTTATCAGAAAACCCGAAATGGAATTATCTTGTGTTCAATTTGCGGTTTTGTTAAATCTAAGTTGGAATTGCTCCGCATTCCAACTTAAAAAGGAAAATGTTATTTAATATTTTAAACAAGAGGGCCGTTGGCCCTGGGTCGCTCACCTGAGAAAAAAAGCTTCATTACCTAGGTATGTCCATGCAACCACAGAAAAAGAGATTTTCACTTATTCAATCAGATAACATTTGAAATAATCCTCCCCCCCCTCTGCTCCTCCCCTGGTCATTATTTATTTAAGCTTTTTTCATAAAAGGTCTGTGATCAGCTAATCTATGCCAGATATACAGGCTGAGTCTGAGACTTTCAAAGTTTTCTTTAATGAGTTGATCAATCCATGTCAAATATAAAGGCTGTAGGGATTCAAAATTCTCAACATAGCACTCCCCCTCCCCCAAGATGCTCTGCACCTGGTGAATCTACAGTCATGATTTTAGCTAATTCAATTAATGTCCATATGCTGATCATTCATACCAATTTTCAAGTCTGTAGGACTCTTGGTTCATTAGAAGAAGTTAAAAGATTTCAAAAATGATCCAAAGTACTACCCCCTCCCCAAGACACTCAGCACCTGGTGACCCTACAGTCATGATTTTAGCTATTTTTATTAATGTCAATATATTAATCACCCATTACAATTTTCAAGTCTGTAGGGTTCCTGATCCAGGAGAAGAATAAGGTTAAAGATTTCAAAATTGATCCAAAGTACTACCCCCTCCCCCCTAATGCTCCGCATCTGGTGGCCCTACATTCATGCTTTTAGCTATTTTATCTAAGATCCATATGCTTATCATCCATGCCAATATTGAAGTCTGTAGGGCTCCTGGTTCATTAGAAGATGAAGGTTAAAGTTACAAAATTTTCACAAAAGTACTACCCTCTCCCCCCTGGTGCTCCGCCCCTGGTGGCATTATAGTCATGATTTTAGCTATTTTTATTAACGTCTATGAGCTGATCCTCAATGCCAATTTTCAAGTCTGTAGGGCTTGTGGTTCAGAAGAAGAAAAAGGTTAAAGATTACAAAATTTTCACAAAAGTACTACCCTCTCCCCCCTGGTGCTCCGCACCTGGTGAAACTACAGTCATGGTTCTAGCTATTTTTATAAAGGTCCATATGCTGATCATCCATGCCAATATTCAAATCTGTCAGGCTCCTAGTTCATCAGAAGAAGAAGGTTAAAGATTACAAAATTTTCACAAAAGTACTACCCCCTCCCCCCTGGTGCTCCGCACCTGGTAGCCCAACAGATATGGTTTTAGCTATTTTTATTCAGGTCTATGAGCTGATCATCCATGCCAATTTTCAAGTCTGTAGGGCTCCTGGTTCCAAAGAAGAAGAAGATTAAAGATTACAAAATTTACCCAAAGTACTACCCCCTCCCCCCTGGTGCTCCGCACCTGGTGGCCCAAAAGATATGATTTTAGCTATTTTTATTCAGGTCTATGAACTGATCATCCATGCCAAGTTTTAAGTCTGTAGGACTACTGGTTGAGAAGAAGAAGAATTTTAAAGATTTTCTTAAAATTTCACTGTTTGTTGCCATAGCAACCAGAGTTTTTCATGGATTTCAATTCTTTTAGCTATTTTTGAAGGGGACCACCTAAGCAACATTTCTGTAAAATTTGGTGTAAATTGGCCAAGTAGTTTAGGAGGAGATGTCGTTTAAAGAAATTGTTGACGGACGACGACCGGACGACCGACGACCGACGGACGGACGCCGGATGAAAGGTGATCACAATAGCTCACATGAGCACTTCGTGGTCAGGTGAGCTAAAAACATTTATTGACTTTGTTTTACCATTCTCTTGTACTTATAAATTGAGCCTGTGCCTGACATTTCCAACAATGTAAACATTGAGCAGCTCAGACAGCCACACAATGCAATTTTAGGTCACCTGGTTGCCTTAAGATACCTTGAGACCTTCTTTTTCTACAGTGCAAACAGTGAAGACTCTAGTCAGACTGTTTGGCTGCACAGTGTGGATGGCCAGAGTCTTTGCTTGGTGCACATTAGATATTGGAAATTGGAAATGTCACACACAGGCTCAATTAGTAGCGCTTTTCTCACCTATAGATTTTCTTTTCATTTATTTCAATTTATTTCCAACTTATTTTCCAATAAATTGTTGAAAAGAGTTATAAAACTACATGTATATATATTTGAACATTTTGGTATCATTCCAATACTACTGTAGTTCAAGAAAAAGCATAAGGACTTTTGTAGAACTATAGTTCCGGAACTGCATCAGGGAGCCAATTAAGAACAGTTCTAAGAACACTCTTACCATTCTTAAAATTCCTTCCAAAATTAAACTCAAATCAAAGTGCTGGAGGCTCTGAAAGTTATTACTTTAAAGGAATTTAGTCAAACAAGACAAACAGATTGTTTAGACAAAGATCAGACTGCACATTTGTGCAGGCTGATCTTTGTCTATACCACCTTCTAAAGCAGGAATATTCTAGATTCAGCATGACAAGGGTTGAGAACTGTCAATTTTCAGAACAAAATTTCACAAATTTCAAAATTGATAATAAGAAGGTTTTGCTTTTCCTTCAAAATTCATCCATTGAACCTATGGCAGCTCCATTTTAGCCTCATGAAGATGTTTAAATTAAAGCATAATTATCTTTTCACAGAGTATTACAGAAAGGAATTTTAATCTGTACCCATCATTAGATCTTGATTGCGTTTGTTACATTAAGTTACTATTAACAAGTTCATATTCATAGATTGATGGCATTCTCTACAAAATGAGATTTTAACCCTTGTCACTGTCATACTGAATAAAAATCCCGGCAAATTTGCACGAAAATCAAAGTATTGAAAGCACTGGAGGCAATTTTAGAGAGCCAGTACTTAATTTGAAAAGATAATTGTTAAACTTTTCTGGTTATCTGGTTAATCAGATGTAGTTAAGAAGTCTGCTCTTTGTCTATACCTCCTTCCAAACCAGAAGAGTTATCACTTATTTTGCTTATCACTTATATTGCTTTGAACTACAGCTAAGTTGCTTGGTAACTTGGATGACAATATTTGGGTTTTCAGTTCAAGACTCTGGAATTCAATATAACCCAATACAATATACGGATAGTCTGAACTAATAGCAATACTAAGGAGCTATAGCAAACATTTGATAGTGTGTTTAACTGAAATATCATGGAAGAAAAATATATTTCTTCACACAATATTTTCTAAAGTTTCTTCAACAAGCACTGGCCTGTAAAAATAATGTCCCCTCTCTTAGTGAAAATAATAAGAAATTTGCAGACTTTCTATAAAAAACTTTCTTGTACCCATTCAGTAAGACGCCCATTATCCTGTCTCAGTTCAAAATTTAACCACCTCAAATTAAAAATGCCCCAAATGGGGTTGACAAGGACCCATATGGTTAAAATATCTGAGCCTATAGAACTAGAGGTGCAGGCTGAAATTTGGGTATATCAACCCTTTCTGAAGTTACTGTATTTCTCATAATAAAAGCTCCTAGGAGCTATACATAACAGGGTCCTGGAGCTTTTATTTAGTATGCTTTTTCTGATTTCAAAAAATCATTAAACTTATGTCTTGAAGACCCTTTTCTCTCTAAATTGAGGTGAATTTCATCTAAACAGTCATATAAATGATTGTTTAGAGGAAATTCATCACATATAAGAGAACAAGTCTAAAAGAGTTCCTAAAATTTAGGCATTTGAAGTGGTTTTTATTAGTAAAAATGTATGGATTGCTACTATTAGGGAGGGCGCGATAAGATTTTTGTTAAAGAGAATTGTGGCATGTCCTTATTTAGAGGAAAACATTCTTAAAAAGGTAATTTATCATTCAAATATCTTTAGATTCTTAAATAATGGCTGAGAAATCCTTATTTTTGAGAATGCCTCGTCTTTAAAGCCTCAATTTTACCCTTGAAAATATAAATCTAAAGATTGCGCCTCTGGTTAAAATAACAGTTTTTCTTACACTGTTTCTGGCCAACAAAATGCACTATTTTGTTATATACCCATCCGCCTTATACACATCCAAGGTCTGTTGCAGTTCACAGAAATGGCCGAGGGATGTTCCAAATGGCTGATCATTGTCTTCACCTCCTGGAAAAGCAGAAAAATTCTGTATTCAGCATGACAAGGATTAACAGTTATTTCAAGGAGTCTTTACAATACTTAATTTAAAACAGTATTGCTATTGTAATACAGCTTGGCTGACTTGATAGGTTCACTTTGGGATGGTTGAATCTAAATCAGCCTATTTTACTGAACTCTAATCTGAAATAATCGCCACTGACACCACTTCAAGGTTCAAAGAAAGGATGGATCAAAATTGTCTTACGCTGAAAATTCGGGATTGACAGTTTAAGACTTTACTACTTTAGTCCCAATCAAATGTGGGAAACTCAGCTCCTACTAGGATTTAACTTCAGAGATACTCAAATCTTAACACAGTTAAATTCTTCATTAAGGTGGGACGTTACAGTTTTGGGGAGACAACTCGCCTAGAAAAAAAAATTGTGAGGGGGCCTTGTTAAAATCAACTTTATATGAAGCTGCGCATGCCCAGTGGAGGGCTTTTTTTTTTCAAACTATCGTAATTTTGTTAACCTACACGCAGGATTGTCCTGAATTCAAAATAAAAACGTTCGCGAAACATTTTAGAAACATACGACTGCTAAGAAAGGTTCACTTTCTAAACGTTTGCAAATGTTTTTGCATCCTGAACTGCAGGGTTTGGCAATTATTACGAGGGACAAAATGAAATCCGGTCAGGCGTTCAGAATAACAAAACGCAAACGATAATCCGAAAAACGGTAATCTGCATTACCGTGTAAAGTATATCTAATAAGTGATTCACACTTGTGCTTTGTTATTTAAACGAAGTACGGGCGACGTTGATAGACCTATCACAAGCCATGCATTCATGATGACAAAACGGAGCAAACATTTTGCTATTTATACCCTGCATTGCTCGCATGTGCATGAGCTAAACTTTTACTTCGCTTTGTTGTCACGTTCTCTTCATCACCGAAAGGGAATGTTTGAGTTCGGGTTATATTGTTGTAAGTTTAAAACTATCATAATGGATGCTTATAAAAGGTAGTCATCTTTCAGTTATTTGAACATTGCTTGAAAAGGAGAAAAAATATGCTTTTTTGTTTACGACTTCGGTAAAATCTGATACGGGATGACGAATCATATCCCAAAATAATAAGATTTTGCCACTTGAATGCGATTTCTCTCCTTTTCAGTTCACTTTTCTGCACCGTTAACTGTCTGTTCGTTTTTCACTATTCTTTTTATAAATCTTCAAAATGATATGTTACTTTTGCCTGTAAAGATGATCATTCATAACGTATGTTACACGTCCTAAAAACGGAAAGGAGACAACGTAGAAAAAGGACAATTTCAACCTTTAAAAAATTCATTTCTTCTCTCTAAATTTCCATCTTTATTTGATTCCGTTTAAGTGTGTTTGCAAGAGTGGAAACGATAATTTGATAACAATTATTAATATTCCATCAATAGCTTTGTCAACATTGAATTTTTCAATAAGCAATGATTTCAAAAAGCTTTCGTATCATTCGAAGAGCGTATGTATTCGAGAGTTACTGCATCTCCTCCTTGACCAAGAAGTCCCGAGATCGGGTATAAATACAGGCGATTGTACTTTTTCCTTTATTTGGCACTGAGACTGTTGAACTCTTCTGTAATCCACAGAATCAAGAGGGATCAATGTAAAATTTAGGAAATTGTTTCCAAACCATTGTAAAATAAATTAGGTTAAAATTATCAACATAATCACAGAATTCTAAAATCTTTAAAATCAATCGAAAGTCATGTTTTCTTTCTGTTTTGTTTCAATCGAGTAATAAACCATCTTATCTTCCGTGGCAACTGAAATGGCATAATTTTTCTTTATGTAATTGCCTCATATAGAAAATGAGTTCATGGAGGAAAACCTCGTGTTTTGATCAGGATAATGGCTGTGCATGTGGCAGAACCAGAGGGAATGGGGTGTTTAGTCTTTCACTGGGTTTTTCAGCAAAACTTTGGTAATGATGTGAAATGACTATCACCCCCCCTTTTTTTGTAGTTTAAACCCCGTTACAGAAATCCTACAACTGCCATAGGCGTTACCAAGTACAGTCAAACTTCGGTCTCTCGAACAGGGGTAATCTCGAACACCAGGGAAAATTCGAACAAGGATCTCAGTCCCGGCAGATTTCGCTCATAATTCATAGTGTTCGATCTCGGAAAACTCGTACACCAGGACGGTCGAACTCTCGAACACATTCGTCAGTCCGGAAGTTATTATTCACCCGGAAAAATTCGAACAAAAGGTCTATCGCTAATAATAAGATGTCACATTTAGGTGATTTTCACACTTTTCATCTCGTAATCCTTTTTTGACACCTAATTGTCAATCACGCACCGTGTGTTATAATTACCCATTCCGTGAAAAATACAATGTTTTATTTGATTGAATTAACTTGTTGTTTTGCCATCTGCTGTTTACATTCATTATTATATATTGTCTCTTTATTAATATTTCGGCGACTAGTTAACTTAGCGATGTCAAAATCATACAGGCACGTAACGTCTGCTTGAAAGTATGACGAGAAGGGTCCGAACGATTAACTCGTCTAGAATTTTGGGTTTCAAATTTTAATCGATCTGCATATTCTCAAAGACTGACGTAAATTTATACACTCAAAAATGATTAAGGTTCAACATTTGAACGGTGTTTAAATTTGACTTAAATTATTTTTTCACTTGCAATTGAGGCCGCGTACGTAACAGGAATAAAAATAGGGTAGCCCCTTTTTGTAAACAAAGGAAATGCAACAATAAAACTCTTTAGTATAAAGTTATTTCATCATTTTCTTTTTTTTACTTTATTCATTTTCAAACACAAATCCTGTGGATCAATCGTAAAAAAACCCTAAAATACAGTGAATTAAAAAGTGAAATTGAAGAACCGAATAAGTAAGTATACGTATATTCGGATACGATGTATTACCGGATGTGGGGCATTCCCATCTTCTGGTACCTTTACATGTTTTTGGATTGGTCGAACAACCGATCTCTCGAACAAATTATCAAGTCCCCAAGGTGTTCGAGCTACCGAAGTTTAACTGTATATCAAAATTACAAATGATTTTTATTGTTGATTGGGAAATCAGGGGACGTAACAATGCCTGAACAAAATCAAATTAGAGTAGTAAAATGTACTTCAAATTTATGAAATTGACTAAAAGTGCCAGGATACATATACTTTTCTTAATTAATTTCAATTGAACAATAGTTGGGCTAATTTTCTATTGACATATTTCGAGTTTATTTAATATAAGTGTTTGCTTTTTTTGGCTTAAAAAAAAATATTCACTTTTTATCTTTGAGGAGCATTTAAAGCAAAATGTCCACTTGTCACTTATTTATGCCCGTACTAGAAAGTTTATTATATTTTTATGTTTTCCATATCTATGGCTATAAATATATGTTAATTTAGCACACCAGCATTGTGATTGGTCGGTGTAATAAACAGTTTTCTTATATATTTTCGAAAACATGGCCGCCTTAAGAAAATTGTAAATATTTTCAAAATATGCGTGGAAAGCTATGTTGATATTTTCAATATATCTGTGCATATGAATGCTCTAAAACATACATCTGTTTCGCGGATATCTGGAAATCACCCTAAACTGTAACGGCCCTCCTTAACAACAAAAGTAAAGGCTTGACCAAATCTGTATTGTTTTTTAAGATATAGTACTAGGTAAAGTTCTATTCTGACAATTGCAACTAGATATGTGCACAAACAAATATGAGAACACCAATTAGCTCCATTTTTAAAGCAACTTCTGATTAATAACAATAAAAATGTAATAGGAGAAATTGGAATTGCTCTTAACAGGATTATGCTGTAATGGTAAATAAATTAAATGTCCTTTACCATGATTTTTTCAAGTTTACCTAGAATAGAAATCTTAGATTTCTTTCATAAAGTGTTGAACTGTCAACTAACTTGCCAATCAAAGAGCGATTTTCCTCAATTGTCATCCAGTCTAATCATGATGGATTTCAGTTTAATGACTGATGTCACTGCTCTATTATACTGTGTAAATATCCCAATCCTTTACTCTATTCATAAATTTACTGGTTGTTTGTAAGTCAAAAACATCAGTTGATATATAATATATATAAAAAAATGAAATTGATATAGAGTAAAACTAAAAGTCTAGGTAATTAACTGCTGTTTCATATTTTTGATTTTTGATAATCATCCATATTTCAAGAATACATAAAAATTCTAACCTTTCTGCTAGTGAAAGGATATTCATGGCGGCAACAGAAATATTGTACCTACAGCTTTATTTAAGCTACAGATACGATATTTTGGTGACCATCTGTAGAAAAGAAGTATTTTGAAAACCAATAAGCAATTTCACACCACAGATGGTCAATCTGGAATTAAATTTCTTCAATAAAATCTAAATTGAAAATCTCTGGCTAATTTTCACTTCTTGGATGTCAACTTTTCTTTATTCATCTAAGATCAAAATGTTCATTATCTATCAGTTTTCATTTGTCAGAAATGTTCATGGGCTTCTAAATCTAGAAAACTTTCAAAAAACTGTCAAATAGAAAAATTGCCTTGAAACAAGGCAGTTGCTCAATGAAAATTTTATCATTTTGTCTGCTTTTCATGCAGACCCTATGACCATAATGATTCAAGTCTAGAGGTTAGAGGAAAAGTACTGCAAGTGCTCATCAGTCCTATGTTAAAGATCACAAAACAGTGCAAACAGTTTTCCACTTGTTCCCTGCTTTGAATGAGCACTTGCGCACATTTGGCTTGCATGAACACTGAAATACAATGATAAACAATCTGATCAAATACCATAATTTGGTCTGAAAAGATAAACAATGGACAACAACTCCATAAGAAGAGCACCCAATGTGGGTTCCAACGCTGGGCTCAATAAAAATTGTTTTCTGAAAGAATGAACATCCAAATTTTATTCATATTGTAGAATCCCAACGTAGTCTAACTGCTTTGAACTAATGGGATCCCTATCCAGCAAAATTCTGGAATCCACGAGTTTCAAAATTGTAAAGTGACACCAAATTTGTTTCTTTGAATGGGGTTTTACCCTGCTTTCAACAATCTTTCAGTTAAATCTCAGCAACTGGAGCACCTAATTATGGATTCCTGGTAATTCTCTCACCAGTACTACCATAACTCCTGTCCTAGCATCCAGCTGCTGTCTCACATATAGGTCTACGATTATCAACCAGTTGGTGAGAGACAAATAGGTGGAAGGGATGAGTGCTGCTGCCAGAGATTGAACCCAGGACCTCTAGATTGACAGTCCCACACACTACCAACTGTGCTATGATGGCGGCCCAAAGTGACACCAAAACCCTGTGTATGGTGTCAGGACTGTGTGGTCTGGACAAAAAAGCTAATCGTTCATCAGATCTCCTGCTCATGTCAACATGGCAGCCAGTTTAAATTAATGACTTGTCTCCTCTTTTGTCATCCACAATACTGATGATTTTGACATATCAAGATTGGAGTTATCATTTTACTCTATTCATCTGAAAACCGTCTTGTCCAAAATTATATTTACTGGAGTGCGAAGAATATTATCTCTTGTCATGCCGAATAAAAACCTTGGTAACATGGTATATCAAGAGGGAGCTTCGAATCTCACAGAACCCACCTTGTAATTTTTCTAAATATGTGGTCATTAGAGAGCAATGGAATTACAATAAGAAGATAGGGGATAATTTTAAAAAGTATGAAAACTGCTAATTTCTTACACAAATCCCCAACCCCTTCATGATCAAGCAAGTTTCTATAACTCAGTTTTGCCAAAAAGCCATTTTGAGCCTGTGTGTGACATTTCCAACAATTTTAACAAAAGTGGCGTAAGCAAAGACTCTGGCCAGCCTGTGCATCACCAAAGTCTGATCAGGGTCTTAACTATGTGCTTTGTAGATAGATAAGGAAACAAAGTGTCTTTAGACAGCCTGGTAATCTTTTAAATAAACTATATGGCTGTCTAGGCTGCTTAATGTTGGCCATCTTTGCATATCAAGGGTTCAGTGCAAGGCTGTACTAAGTGTATATACAGAGTATAAACACTTAGTACAGTCTTGCGCGTAACCCCCAAATTATGTGAAATTGTTGGAATTGTCACACACTGGCCCATTTGTGAATGCAGGATCTGGTCCTAGTAACGTTCAGTTTTCAGGATCTCTACTGATAAGTGATTGATTATAGATTAGAGTCGATCATGTAAACAATCATTGCTGTCCACTCTGACCACTTGGCCACTCTCTTCAATTGGTCATTTATCAGGATTATAGACACTAAGCTGGACAAACAAGTGGCCGGGGTTGAATGGACTCTTTCACTGCAAGATGTGGAGATTTTTCCTACTGATCAGTCAGCAAATACCTGCTTTACACAAAGCTTTGACAGACAGAACAGACTAAGATCAGCCTGCACTGATTTCCAGTAGGTAGACATTATGGGCTAAATTCAGCCTGAACCTATGTCTAAATTCAGCCTGAACATATGTCCAGTCTGACCTTAGCCAACGCACTTTCTGCATTCTACTTAGTTATTGACAGGCTGATTGAAATTTCATGGTTATGTGTAGTTTGATTAAACAAATTCAAATATAGCAAGATTAGGGTTAATTTCCTTTAAGGTAGTGGACCCATTATAGCTCCGCAATGTTTAAGGAGTAACTTTAAGAGTGATAATGATTTTTATTAGGAAACCTAGGTCAACATTGTGAATGATCATGAGTACCAAAATGTTGCAGAACTATTATGGCTCCACTACCTTAAAATTGTAAGGCTAAATTTCAAGTTAAATTTAAGAAATCCACTGTCTATGAAGGGGCCAAAAAGTAAACAGTAGGTTATGCAAGGTGTTTTCCATAATGTAGCCTAGGCTATTTGCACTTGAAGGTCTTAGGACATAGCCTACAGTAAATGGAAGCTAAGGTCAAGGGAAAAAGTCCTGGCCATTTATCTCTAAGACAAGACTATCAGGCCCTGCGTTCAGGATGCTAAAACGGTACAAACTGTTTGCAAATTATACCCCGCTTTGCAAATGAACTTTTGTGCAAAGCGGGCTATAATTTGCAAACAGTTTGCACCGTTTAGTCCGATGATCCTGGACTGGATTGTTACGGTCTAAGCCTGCAACCTCTCATACCCCCTCTGAAGAACCAGCGCCGCAGCCAAAGAATAATGCACCGAAATTTCTTCGTTTCCACACTATTTTCCAATTCTCTAGGTGGTCGTCGAAAAGTTTGATCGTCACGGTAGCATGGGTCAAATAAACATCGTCTTTCCTCTCCTTACCTATCACAATGTTGCAAGAAATAGTGAACAATTTCTAATCACTTCCCGCGCTTTTTCTTCCACGCGCAAAAAATATCCAGGACCACAATGCTCAATCGGTACACCTCTCGGCCAATGAACAGTTGCGCGGTCTTACGGAAGTTCCGACTGCCCGACCATGCCGTAATGATAGAAGCGAGATAATTAAGTTTGACTAAAAGATATACCTTTAGGAGTTACTTCCCTTAAAAACTAAAACTAAAATAAAATAAACGAAATTTATATATACTAAGCTGCCAAAGGTAGATCCAGGGTTTCTATATAGGGGTTCGATGTAGGCCGAGAATTCGAGATATTTTATCCACAGTATACCCAGTTTTGACTGAACAGTTGCAAGATATAGAAACCTCTAAGGTGATATACGTTGGGTTCTGAATGTCTGTAACAACTCCATTCGTCTACTCCTACTTGTCTACAAATTTGCGCACTATTTCGTCTAGTCTTGATTTGTGCAAGTGTCCCATTTCGTCTACATTTTAAACTTTATTCTTCTGAGGGTTTTAAATTATCTTTATGCTTCTTTCTTACCAAAAAATATAAACTCTACACTTTCTGGACATTATTGTACAAAACATTGGTATTTGATGCTGATATATTTCACACATTTACAGACTATATAACACTTAAAAACACTTAAACTCTCACCTCATCATATCAGCTGATTCAGGCCTTTGATGCAATTCAGCTGCCCAAGCAGCTCTTGTTTCATTCAAGAAATCCTCAAATAGTTACACCCCCCCCCCCCCCCCCCCCCCCCCTCAGTTTAGATAAATAGCATCCTTTTGCATAAAAGTGAGCACGCAAGAATTGTACATTAAGTCCACTCGCAATGGCTCTGCACAACAGCGTATGCGCGATGGTTTATACCATACTCAATGGCCATGTATAAAAAGGTATTACAAAAATGTAAAGAAATAGTACAACACTGTAAATTTCTTTTCTTTTTATAAAACTTTTATTCGTCTGAAGACCATCGTAAAGTTGATTTGCACAAAAGTACACATGAAAGAGCTTTGCACAATTTTTCCGCGCAAATTTTAATTAACATTTTATTTTTCAATTAACGAAACCAATTCATTTGGTTGGTTGGTTGGTTGGTTTACAAAAAAAATTACAGTAGACGAAATGGGAGAAGGCGAAATGGGACCGTAAAAAAAGGGTTATTATATGACAGAATGAAACCAGAGGGGGTTGCTCTTTTGAAGGTGGATATGTATGCCAAGTTTCAAGTGAATGTCTTTAGAAGAACCAGAGATATCACAAAATATGAAAATCTTCGCGCGACAACATTTACAACGGCGACACCAATGCTACAGCAATACGTCGGGTTTTCTCCGAAAACAACCGAGCTAATAAATAGCAGCGTCATTTGAAAGATGTGCACCTAGTTACTAGAACCTTGTGGTCTGATTCTATTCCACGTTTGGGTAAAATTAATATACTCAATTAAAAATAAGCTGTGAATATGGTTTTTTGGAGCCAACTGCATGCCGGGCAACTTCCATTCTACAACACTGATGGGGAAAAGTTTCAAATTGCACTATTCATAAAATCTTATCAGGGTCATAACCTCCAATCCCTAATGAAACCTGTTTGCATGGTGGATCGTGTAAGGTAGTTAAAGGTAGTAGACCCGTAATTGTTCGCAACCGGCGTGATTTCGTAATGAACTTTAACAGAACTAACCGAGATTTCCTAATGATTTCATCAGGATACCTTGGTCAACATTGTCAATTCTCTCTGAGTTCAGGGGCCTCTTTCAAGAAAAATATCGTACGATTTATCTTATAATTATCGTACGATTATATTTAAGACGGTCGTAAACGGCTTTCACAAAAATATCGTTGAAAATCGCAGACTATACGACCTCATAAGATTATCGTAAAGTTGATCTTTCACATCCGCACGTGCTAATCATATGATATAAACTTCCGCGTTAGTGGGCATATTGTCCGCTTTTTAAAATACCCAAAAGGTTAAATCAGCAAACTGACCGTAGAAAAGCCATTTTCTTGTATATTAATGAATATTTAACGAGGTATTTTAAAACATAATTCTTCGAACTACACATTTCTCATCGATATCTAAATATCTATGTCATGATTATTATGAAAGTGCTCATAATTGCATAGTTAATTTAGCTTACACTGTCGCTTCCCTTTCCAATGAAAGTATACCGACTGTCGCGCCGAATGTGAAGCAATCGAACATTAGACCGCATGGTAAAAATGCACATGTTCTAGTTAATTAGAATCAAGAATTGTATGGTTTTGACTACAGGCTGTGGAATTATCCTATTAATTTATGTCGTACTTGAAGCATGAAACACAGGAATCCATATTGCATAATGTGAGAGTAGTTTGATTTTTTTTTTAAAAAAGTAAGTAATTTATATGTGCGTAAAATCTATTGATTTTGTATCTCCCACTTTCTGTGTCACTAGGAAGGGTAAGCAAACATCTTTAGTCATGATCACAAAAGGATCGACTCTTACGGTAAATAAACAACTGAATACCACTATGAAAACATTCTGCGACAATCGTACGATTATCGCAGAGTAAAATCAAACATCGAAATGATGGTGCATCTGTTGTTTTCAATATATATCGTTTATTACGCTATATTGTACTTGGAAATTTTGCATGTGCATAGCTAAATAATCGTTCTAACATTCGCCAGGGCTGGAAAGGAATCCGAAAAAATTAAGGCTCATAGGGACAAAGTCGTAAAATTTACGACTGGTCTGAAGGTGTCGTATATTTTATCGTAGATTTCACGATACGACACCACCAAAAATTTCTTGAAAGCCAATTTTTATCGAACGATTGCAATACGACCAAATTTCAATCGTAGGACCTTTCTTGAAAGAGGCCCCAGAAATGTTGTAGAACTATAACGTATCATCCACTGCCTTATTCTTTAGTATTGAATCATCCCGGCTTTTATCGGCGTTTTACTCGTCGTTGTAGGGATTAGTAATCAGCTACAGGTACGATACTATGGTCATTTTCTATCTAAAGGACATTGGTCCGTCAACACACCATACATATCGCTCTTGAGCAGTCCGGTCATCCGCGTTAGCTAATTATTTCATCCCGTGATTTCGGCACAGAGAATTGCAATCAAAATATTGGTATTTTTTTAGGAACGCCCCCCCCCCCTCTCTCTCTCTCTCTCATTTATATGTTCGAACCTCTAAATACAGATTTCCTGGAACCGTCGCAGCGGGGTATATAAATACCGTGACACGGGGCCGTCCGCTGAATATTTTTAGAAACGTGTTTATGAATCTACAATTTATCTAAAAATTGAAGAAAAGAACACAAATATTTACTGCGAATTTTAAATAGGAAGATTTGTTTGAATGTAATTTCATCTCTTTAGAATTATAATTCTGTCATTGTCGTTTTACCATGTGTAAATTCGTCTTGTCGAACCATGGGTTACTAACGTTTTGCTTGTCTGATCGAACAGAGGCTATCGACTCGATATCCCTTAACTCGTGAAGATCGTGAAAATTTTGATAGTCCTGAGATTTGAGACAAGCAAGGTAGCCTAGCTTTTTCGGGCGGATTCCTTTCGCGAGAATCTAGTATTATTTTGCATTTTGCTTTATATAAAGAAAGTTAAATACTATATGTACATGAAGTTATATATCGTTTATAACACTATATTGTACTGGGAAATATGGCATGTGCATAGCTAAATAATCGTTCTTACATCGCGGCGAGAGCAAGAAAGGAATCCGAGAAAATTTTAGGCTCATAGGGACAAAATCGTAAAATTCACGACTGGTCTAAAGGTATCGTAGATTTTATCCGATTTCACGACACGACGCCTTTCTTGAAAGCTAAAAAATTTCTTGAAAGCCAATTTTTATCGTACGATTGCGATACGACCAAATTTCAATCGTAGGACCTTTCTTTGAAGATGCCCCTCGGAGTCAAGCAAGGTAGCCTAGCTTTTTCGGTCGGATTCCTTTCTCCAGGGGTGTAATGAGTACGATGTTTCATATGTTAGTGGGTATCCTTCTTTCGAAGGACTTCAGAAATAAGTCAACAGACTCATTGATTGTTCCACTGCACGGAAATCTTTAGTAAAAGGCGAAAGATTTATGCGTGACTGTAGTGAAACCAGAGTACCAGACAGAGCGGAAGGGCGGTTAATGTAGAATCTCTCACACGTTTTAAAATAGGGTTTTAGTAAACTTTTGTACATATGATACGAATTATGGCATACTTGTCCATTTATTTTGTATGAAAAACAAATTCATTTTAGTATAAGTTCACATTTGACATTATTTTTCTAGAATAGTTTAGTTGAAATAATCTGGTATTAAAGGGAAGTAACAATCTTAAAACTTCAGAGATCTGTCAACATTGGAACAAGATGCCCTAGAGGGCCTGTATCGCTCCACTGGCGTTAACATCTTTAGACTTTCATTAAATAAAGCTTACTTTAATGAATACATTAACACTCCGAAATCTCTAAAGACCTATGTTATAATGATTAACTAGTTATGGTCCTTATTGCACGAAAATACTTATCACAATGAATCTGCATTCCTTTACCCTTAGTAAAACATGAGATCCAGAAGGAGACGTCGTTCAAAGATTTCGGGCTCAAAACAGGCCCCGTCCTGCCACGCCCATATTTATAGGCCAATTAAAATTTTGCAAACAATTTTTGAAAGGAGTTACCCAAGGAAAATTCATAAAAAGTTTCATTGAAACTGGCCCCGGTGCAGGAGAAGTCGTTCAAAAATTTCGGGCTATAAACAAGCCCTACCCTGCCACGCCCATATTTATGGGCAAATCAAAATTTCTTGCGCAATTTAAGTAAAGGGTCACCCAAGGAACATCCATGCCAAGTTTCATTGAAATTGACCTAATGGTTTGGGGGAGAAGATTTTTGAAGATTTCAAACTGAAAAATTGCCAGCCCACATTTTTGCGGGTCATCAAAATTTCTTTTACAATTCAAGAAGAGGGTCACCCAAGAATCATTTCTACCAAGTTTCATTAAAATCCGCCTATTGGTTTGGGAGCAGAAGATGGTTAAAAGGAAAAAATTCACGGACGCACGCACGCACGACGGGCACTCTGGGATGACAGTAGCTCGCTGGCCTTCTGCCAGTTGAGCTCAGTAAAAAGAAGGGGAAGAGCTCGTGAGAATCTAGTAGGGGAGACCGGGGCAAAGTGTTACGTTTGAAATATTTTCTTTTTGCATTGCTTTATGACCAAAGTGTTATTTCTAAGAAAAGAGCTTTTTGATTACGCATGTTTTGCTGTATGTTAGAGACATCAAATATGAATGTCCACTTCAGAAGAATCAGAAAACGATTTTTGTGACACAAAAGTAAATTCTTACCATCTTCGTAAATATCCGCCTCGTATGATATAAAAGTACAATGAATCGAAAAGATATGTGTTTTTGGGATACTCTGATCCAGAACTGGTAACTAATGTGTACAAATTATTGTATCATTAAGCTTTCTTTTCTTTGCACGAGTGTATTTTCCGAAAAGTTGCGATTGGGGCAAAGTGTTACAAAGGACATGGGGCAAAGTGTTACAGTGTAACATTTTGCCAAATTTTTGTGTAACACCATTATTCAATTTCCAGATAACAAGATTTAGACTGAAACGAATTACAAAGAAGCTTTAGACGAAGTTCTAACGTTTCTGTAAATTATTGAACATGTAATTATATGCAATAGAAACCGGTGTTTAGCCATTATCAAGTCCTGTCGTTTAAGACAACTTCGAAGTTACAGTAGGTCCAAGTAATCACAAATACCCTTAGATTTTATTCAAATGGTCATACAATACGAGCTAAGTGGTTTTTGTTCTTGATAAATAAGAAAAAAAGAAATATTATAGGATATGGTCTGAGTGTCTTATCATTAAGGAAACATCTTGAAACATGTGGTTAGGCTAAAGAACGGCACAATTTTTGTCATGGGTGACTAAACCAGTGTGTGCGAAAATTTCGGTCTGATTTAGAATAATATTTGGCCTAAAAGCCTTTCATGTTTATCCCGGTATTGAAAAAGCAAAAAGAAGTAGTTTTCGTGGCGAATGCCATACCATGTAACACTTTGTCCCGGTAGGTGTAGCACTTTGCCCCAAAAGCCTGGGGCAATGTGTTACATTTACCGTTTTTATTTGCCTGCGTATAAAATATATATAGTATGATGAAATTGTTTAACTAAAGTATTTTTTAGATCGAAATTCGTTAAATTTTCGAAACATATATTAAAAAAAATTCAAAAGAGCTATGGTGTCGGAAAATTTGTGAATTGTTTGAAAAATGTAACACTTTGCCCCGGTCTCCCCTATTATTTTGCTTTATATAAAGAAAGTTAAATACTGTATGTACATGAAGTTATATATCGTTTATAACACTATATTGTACTGGGAAATATGGCATGTGCATAGCTAAATAATCGTTCTTACATCGCGGCGAGAGCAAGAAAGGAATCCGAGAAAATTTTAGGCTCATAGGGACAAAATCGTAAAATTCACGACTGGTCTAAAGGTATCGTAGATTTTATCCGATTTCACGACACGACGCCTTTCTTGAAAGCTAAAAAAATTCTTGAAAGCCAATTTTTATCGTACGATTGCGAATACGACCAAATTTCAATCGTAGGACCTTTCTTTAAAGATGCCCCTGAGAGTCAAGCAAGGTAGCCTAGCTTTTTCGGTCGGATTCCTTTCTCCAGGGGTGTAATGAGTACGATGTTTCATATGTTAGTGGGTATCCTTCTTTCGAAGGACTTCAGAAATAAGTCTACAGACTCATTGATTGTTCCACTGCACGGAAATCTTTAGTAAAAGGCGAAAGATTTGTGCGTGACTGTAGTGAAACCAGAGTACCAGACAGAGCGGAAGGGCGGTTAATGTAGAATCTCTTACACGTTTTAAAATAGGGTTTTAGTAAACTTTTGTACATATGATACGAATTATGGCATACTTGTCCATTTATTTTGTATGAAAAACAAATTTATTTTAGTATAAGTTCACATTTGACATTATTTTTCTAGAATAGTTTAGTTGAAATAATCTGGTATTAAAGGGAAGTAACAATCTTAAAACTTCAGAGATCTGTCAACATTGGAACAAGATGCCCTAGAGGGCCTGTATCGCTCCACTGGCGTTAACATCTTTAGACTTTCATTGAATAAAGCTTACTTTAATGAATACATTAACACTCCGAAATCTCTAAAGACCTATGTTATAATGATTAACTAGTTCTGGTCCTTATTGCACGAAAATACTTATCACAATGAATCCGTGCATTCCTTTACCCTTAGTAAAACATGAGATCCAGAAGGAGACGTCGTTCAAAGATTTCGGGCTCAAAACAGGCCCCGTCCTGCCACGCCCATATTTATAGGCCAATTAAAATTTTGCAAACAATTTTTGAAAGGAGTTACCCAAGGAAAATTCATAAAAAGTTTCATTGAAACTGGCCCCGGTGCAGGAGAAGTCGTTCAAAAATTTCGGGCTATAAACAAGCCCTACCCTGCCACGCCCATATTTATGGGCAAATCAAAATTTCTTGCGCAATTTAAGTAAAGGGTCACCCAAGGAACATCCATGCCAAGTTTCATTGAAATTGACCTAATGGTTTGGGGGAGAAGATTTTTGAAGATTTCAAACTGAAAAATTGCCAGCCCACATTTTTGCGGGTCATCAAAATTTCTTTTACAATTCAAGAAGAGGGTCACCCAAGAATCATTTCTACCAAGTTTCATTAAAATCCGCCTATTGGTTTCAGTGGGAGCAGAAGATGGTTAAAAGGAAAAAATTCACGGACGCACGCACGCACGACGGGCACTCTGGGATGACAGTAGCTCGCTGGCCTTCTGCCAGTTGAGCTCAGTAAAAAGAAGGGGAAGAGCTCGTGAGAATCTAGTAGGGGAGACCGGGGCAAAGTGTTACACGGGGCAAAGTGTTACGTTTGAAATATTTTCTTTTTGCATTGCTTTATGACCAAAGTGTTATTTCTAAGAAAAGAGCTTTTTGATTACGCATGTTTTGCTGTATGTTAGAGACATCAAATATGAATGTCCACTTCAGAAGAATCAGAAAACGATTTTTGTGACACAAAAGTAAATTCTTACCATCTTCGTAAATATCCGCCTCGTATGATATAAAAGTACAATGAATCGAAAAGATATGTGTTTTTGGGATACTCTGATCCAGAACTGGTAACTAATGTGTACAAATTATTGTATCATTAAGCTTTCTTTTCTTTGCACGAGTGTATTTTCCGAAAAGTTGCGATTGGGGCAAAGTGTTACAAAGGACATGGGGCAAAGTGTTACAGTGTAACATTTTGCCAAATTTTTGTGTAACACCATTATTCAATTTCCAGATTACAAGATTTAGACTGAAACGAATTACAAAGAAGCTTTAGACGAAGTTCTAACGTTTCTGTAAATTATTGAACATGTAATTATATGCAATAGAAACCGGTGTTTAGCCATTATCAAGTCCTGTCGTTTAAGACAACTTCGAAGTTACAGTAGGTCCAAGTAATCACAAATACCCTTAGATTTTATTCAAATGGTCATACAATACGAGCTAAGTGGTTTTTGTTCTTGATAAATAAGAAAAAAAGAAATATTATAGGATATGGTCTGAGTGTCTTATCATTAAGGAAACATCTTGAAACATGTGGTTAGGCTAAAGAACGGCACAATTTTTGTCATGGGTGACTAAACCAGTGTGTGCGAAAATTTCGGTCTGATTTAGAATAATATTTGGCCTAAAAGCCTTTCATGTTTATCCCGGTATTGAAAAAGCAAAAAGAAGTAGTTTTCGTGGCGAATGCCATACCATGTAACACTTTGTCCCGGTAGGTGTAGCACTTTGCCCCAAAAGCCTGGGGCAATGTGTTACATTTACCGTTTTTTTTTTTGCCTGCGTATAAAATATATATAGTATGATGAAATTGTTTAACTAAAGTATTTTTTAGATCGAAATTCGTTAAATTTTCGAAACATATATTAAAAAAAATTCAAAAGAGCTATGGTGTCGGAAAATTTGTGAATTGTTTGAAAAATGTAACACTTTGCCCCGGTCTCCCCTATTATTTTGCTTTATATAAAGAAAGTTAAATACTGTATGTACATGAAGTTATATATCGTTTATAACACTATATTGTACTGGGAAATATGGCATGTGCATAGCTAAATAATCGTTCTTACATCGCGGCGAGAGCAAGAAAGGAATCCGAGAAAATTTTAGGCTCATAGGGACAAAATCGTAAAATTCACGACTGGTCTAAAGGTATCGTAGATTTTATCCGATTTCACGACACGACGCCTTTCTTGAAAGCTAAAAAAATTCTTGAAAGCCAATTTTTATCGTACGATTGCGAATACGACCAAATTTCAATCGTAGGACCTTTCTTTAAAGATGCCCCTGAGAGTCAAGCAAGGTAACCTAGCTTTTTCGCTCGGATTCCTTTCTCCAGGGGTGTAATGAGTACGATGTTTCATATGTTAGTGGGTATCCTTCTTTCGAAGGACTTCAGAAATAAGTCTACAGACTCATTGATTGTTCCACTGCACGGAAATCTTTAGTAAAAGGCGAAAGATTTGAGCGTGACTGTAGTGAAACCAGAGTACCAGACAGAGCGGAAGGGCGGTTAATGTAGAATCTCTTACACGTTTTAAAATAGGGTTTTAGTAAACTTTTGTACATATGATACGAATTATGGCATACTTGTCCATTTATTTTGTATGAAAAACAAATTTATTTTAGTATAAGTTCACATTTGATATAATTTTCTAGAATAGTTTTGCTGAAATAAATCTTGTATTAAAGGGAGGTAACAATCTTAAAACTTCAGAGACCTGTCAACATTGGTAAACGTAGGGGAAGAGCTCGCGAAACTCTAGAATTATTTTTAGGGGTATTTTGCTTTATATAAAGCTTACTAAAATACATAAAGTTAAAGGAAATTTCTTTTATGTTTTTTTAAGGAAAATAAATTCAATGCGAGTAAAATCTCCGAAAAATACGTATCCGGTAATAGGTAACATCCGGATTTTGCGGTACAAAATATTAGCACTTTGAAAAAAGGTACAAGATAATACTATGAAGCGAGAAATTTGTCCCATCACAGTAGGAAGAACGTATACAAATAGCATTGTTTGTAGATAATATCTTTCCACGGGTTAAAATATGAAATATCCAGTGCAGGAGTTACTGACGTTTCGTACAATAGCCATTTCATACCAGTCATTTCGTACCATTGTTTTGGATATTTCATAATTTCGCACTAGAGTATTCATAGGCGTATCTAGGACTATCTGAAAATTATACGCACTCCGAAGGCGACAACGAGAGGATATATCAGTTAAAGGCTAAATGTGGACTGTGAGAAACGATGAATGTCCTCAGTCTACTCTGTTTTTATGATTTCAGTGTTGGTGAATATTCAAAACATCATAACTACAGCTTGAATGAGCTGTAGTTTTGATGTTATTATCATTCACCAACAACATTTTTCAACAGGGGATTGTTGTTTTTTCACGCACTTGCGTATATTGCGTAATGGGAGTTACGCCCTTGGTATTGGAGATTTCATACCATAAGCATTTTCATCCACAAAATTGATTATATTTTTTATAAAACAATTCAAGAAAAAACTTGTTTTAATCATTTCAATGTTTTAGATAATATTTGTGTATGATTATATGAAAGAAAAGCAGCTCTGAAATCCCAATTAATATGTCTGAACCATGTGAACTTATTTGCATATACAAGCATACATGACAATACCACGATTAACTCACTTTATTATTTTATAACAAAATATTATGTTAACCAGAGACTCAGATATACATATGATATGTTATTCTTTGTCTCTGTATTAACTTTGAGATTTTTATGTAAAAAAGTGGTAAATGTTAAGTTTTATAAATTGATTATATAGTTGATATGCCTAAAGCCGTGGGTTGTCTTTTATCCGTGGCTATTAAAAAGAATATTGAAAGAAGATAAGAAACATTAAATTCCCTATAGCTTAATTTGAGAAAGCATTATTTATATGTTTTGATCAAATTTGCTTTGAAAAATTAGATTGGTCCACCAAAATTTAAAATAAGCGATCTTTTATGTAAAATTTTCGGAATTTCTGAATTTAAAAATGGTAGTCTTCTAAAATGAATAGATTCTAGTATTTATGTACATTTTTTAGAGCCCAAGTTTAAGAATGAGGCTTAAGACAAACTATGCATGTGTAGCATCTAATTTCTTCAGGTGTCATCCCAGTATTGTTCTTAATTTAACCTACTTTTTTATTAGGCCACGGATAAAGGAAAACCAAGTTATTCATATGTTATTTGTAGTCCCTTTTCAAAGCATTCAATTATTCCTAAAGCAAGGAAGACACTCATAAGTAGACTGTGTCAACACAAACACAAAATGTGCAAGTTATTTTCTAGCTCCAATTTTCTTTGTTTTGGTGACGTCATCTCAGTTGTCTAGAGCTATTTATAGAAATACCCACGGAATTAGGCAAATATAGCATACTTTAAAGGTGTATTTCAATAATGTTCTATGTGTAATGGTAAATCATATGTATGTATTTTTGATGGACTTCTTGAAAATTATACCCTTTGAAAACAAGTCAGTATCACTCTGAATATGATGATGTTGATCCAACAAACAAATACAAGTAACAACTTCTCGACATGGAGTTATAACTGGAGCTCATAATACAGTGTTAAAACAATAAAAGATATCATTCATAATACTTTTTTTCACATACATGTATCTATTTCAATAACTAGTACTCAGTCAGTTTTAATGCAGTCAGGCAGTCACAAGTCAGGGTATGTGAGCTTTCTGAATAAAATCTTAAATCTTGTAACTCGTAATATTGCGAACATCAACCACAAATTATTATGAGATAATAGATTTTAATCCAGCTATGTTAGCTAGTTCAAATAACTTAAGACCTACTGAATCATAAGCAGACTGTTTCCTGGAAAGCTAAGTAAATTGATAAAAAATAGGTGAAAAGTTTATTTTTTCAGTCCTGTAGACCAGGTTTTGTTCGAATCAGGACAGGTACCATATAAATACCAACTTTTCGAGTCTAGCTTTGGTTTCAATGGTGGGTCAGGCAAACATTGATTTTACCTGCCTGAATGAATAATTTACTGAACCTGTAACATTGAGTACTCATAGTACTTTGATACTAGACTCTTGATACAATGGGCCAACTTATTTCTCCCCCGGGCGGGGCCCGATTTGGTTGTTTTTCAGCCGGGCCACAATTTGAAACCCGGCCCTGTGTTCCGGTTGACAAGATGCAACAAAACGTTTTCTAATTATACCCCGCTTTGCGCGTGCACATGCTTGCGAAATCGGGTATAATCTGAAAACAGTTTGTAGCATCTTGTCAGCCGGAACACAGAGCCGGGTTTCAAATTGTGGCCCGGCTGAAAAACATCAAAATCGGGACCCTTTCGGGCGAGAAATAAGTTGGCCCTTTGATTTTGGTAAGGGTTGCTCCCCTTTTAATATGTTCCATGGCTGAGAGAGAAATCCAAATAAATAAAGTCTTATCAAATCCCTACCATCCTCTATTTCTCACTGAACCCACAACATTACATGGTGTCAGAAGTGGCTGATTATGGAATTGGTAGGCATACCTCACCCCAGGATGGACTGGGAGTCATCCAATCTGACAGATTCATGGGACAAATTCCAAGCTCGTGTTGAGCTCATATTCAAAGGCCCGCTCAAAGAGAAATCCGAGGAGGAACAGGTCGCATATCTCCTTCTATGGGTAGGGGACAAGGGGCGTGAGATTCATCGTACATGGACCATGGCAGATGAAGATAAGAAAAAAATTGACCCTCATTATAAACGATTTAGAGAGCACATTCGCCCAAAACTTAACCCTATCTTTGCTAGATTTAAATTCAACAATGAGGTTCAGGGTACAGATTCTATAGAGATGTACCTAACCAGACTTCGATTAAGTGCCAAAGACTGTGAATATGGCAACTCAACAGACGAATTGATCAGGGACCGTATAGTCTTCGGCACGAATTCCCACAAAATACGCGAAAAACTTATCAATATTGGGAAAGAACTAACTCTAGACAAAGCAATACAAATTGCACAGAGCCACGAATACTCACAGGAGCAATTAAAGAGCATGTCGTCTGATGTAGATGTAGTTCATCACAACGCCAAAAGAAACAAACGCGCAAACAACTCAAAGGTGGGAGAGTCAAGGTACAACACCCCCAAACAGGGTCGGCGTAGACAAGTAACCTGCACAAACTGCGGAAGAGTACACAACAAAAAAGGGTTTTGCCCGGCCAGAGGGCAAGTGTGTAATAAGTGTAACAAGTTGAACCACTTCGCAATCGTATGTCGATCAGGTGATGACAATGTGAATGCACATGCAGTAGACCATGATGCATCTGACCAATCAAGCGAGTCTGATTATTTTGTTGACGCTATAAATAATGGTTCTGTTTCAACAAATGTAAGATCCGATCAGGCATTTATCACTATTAACATCGGGCCACTTGGTAAAGAGGTTAAATTTAAGATAGACACAGGTTCCCAGGTCAACATTATTCCTTCAAAAATATACAATGGATTAGGAATTAAAGGGCCACTTGTGCAGACGCAAAGTCAACTCTCCGCTTACAGTGGAGACAACCTTAAGGTCTTGGGCACGGTTCTCCTTGACTGTACTCATAAAGAGTCAACACTCAAACCCCTCTTTTTTGTTGTAGAAACTGATAACCCCCCTCTACTAGGTTTAAAGTCATCTATAGAGTTAAATGCTATCAAATTGGTCTATAACTTACAAGCTTCCCACATTTCAACCCCACCTTTAAATAGCTTGAATGACGTCTTGAAGGAATTCAAGGATGTCTTTACAGGTATTGGTCTTTTGCAGGGGGAATGCACTATTCATCTTAACCCAAATGCTGTCCCGGTTGTCCACCCTCCGCGAAAGGTACCGGTTGCTCTTAGGGAACCCTTGAAGGCAGAGTTAGACCGTATGGAAAAAAATGAGATTATTGCTAGGGTCACGGAACCCACTGACTGGGTTAACTCCCTTGTAGTTACTGAAAAACCCAAAACAGGTAAAATTAGAGTTTGCCTAGACCCCCAAGCCCTAAACAAGGCAATACGCCGCCCTCACTACCCAATGCGAACATTGGATGATATCCTACCGCAACTGCATGGGGCCAAATTTTTTAGCAAATTAGATGCACGAAGTGGATATTGGAGTTTAAAGCTATCCGAGTCCTCTTCTTATTTGACCACTTTTAATACCCCCTATGGCCGTTATAGATATTGTAGGGTGCCGTTTGGCTTAGTTTGTAGCCAAGACGAATTTCAGCGTAAGATTGATGAGTCATTTGAAGGGCTCGAAGGTGTGGCATGTATCGTTGATGATATTTTAGTATATGGGTCAACCAAAGAAGAACATGACACTTGCTTGCGAAATGTACTATTAAGAGCTAGGTTAAAGGGCGTAAGGTTTAACCCCGAAAAAGCTGAAATCAGTACTACAGAAGTCCCATATTTTGGGCATGTTCTTGGATCTGATGGTCTTAAACCAGACCCTGAGAAGGTCAAGGCCATTGTTAACATGGATCCCCCCAAAAGTCGAAATGAGCTCGAAACACTCATGGGAATGATAACGTATCTTACGCGATTTGCCCCAAATTTAGCAGAGATTACAGCACCGATGAGATTGCTATTGAAAGGAAAGTCCGAATTTGTTTGGGATAGTCCCCAAGTAGAGTCATTCAACAAGGTTAAACAGGTTATGACCCAAACCCCAGTTCTCGCATACTTTGATCAGAATAAGCCATTGACACTGCAGGTTGATGCTTCAAAATTTGGCTTGGGCGCAACTATTCTTCAAGATGGGAAGCCCATAGCCTTCGCCTCTAAATCATTGACTGAATCGGAGGTCAATTATGCACAGATTGAAAAAGAGACTTATGCAATCTTATTTGGATGCAAAAAATTCCACCATTTTATATATGGCAGACCAGTTACGGTCCAATCTGACCATAAGCCCATTGAATCAATTTGGAAGAAGCCATTACATTCTGCTCCACCGCGTATTCAGCGCATGCTTCTGCAACTACAAAAATATGATTTGCAAATACAATTTGTAAAGGGAACTTCAATTCCGATAGCTGATACTCTTAGTAGGAAATACCTTTCTGACACATTCCCTGAATTAAGTGAAGGGATCGATTTACACGTCCATAGTGTCTACACTAATTTACCGTACAGTGACAAAAAAATACTTGATTTGGTTTCTGCGACCAAATATGATAATCAGTTACAGCAATTGAAAGCAACAATTCTAAATGGTTGGCCCGAAAGCCGCTCAGAATGCTCCCCATTGGTTACGGAATACTGGAATCATAGGGATGAGTTGTCCTTCATAAATGATTTAGTATTCAAGGGAGAGAAAATTGTAATTCCTAGATCTATGCGCCAAACAATGTTAGAATCCATACATTCAGGTCACATGGGTGCCGACAAGTCTCTAAAAAGAGCTAGAGACATAATGTTTTGGCCCAAAATGTCGGCAGAAATAACTGAGTATGTATTGTCTTGTGAAACATGCATCGCGTTTCGAAATGAAAACCCAAAAGAGCCTCTACAGTCCCACCCAATCCCAGATCGTCCTTGGCAAAATATTGCCTGTGATTTATTCACTTGGGATAATAAGGATTATCTAGTGACAGTATGCTATTATAGTAGGTACTTTGAGGTTGACTTATTGCAAAGCACCTCAAGTGATTCGATCGTTCGAAAACTTAAGAAGATATTTTCTAGCCATGGTATTCCAGAGAAACTTGTCTCTGATAATGGTCCTCAATTTTCTGCCCAGCAATTCCAGACTTTTGCAAGAGACTGGAATTTTACTCATTCAACATCTTCCCCGCACTATCCACAATCAAATGGTCTTGCGGAAAAATATGTCCAGATTATCAAGAATTTATTTGATAAAGCAAAGGTTGACAAAAAAGATCCGTATATCAGTATTCTGGAATATCGCAACTGCCCCCTTGATTGCGGTTACTCGCCTGCCCAACTGTTAAACAGCCAAAGGTATCGATCTATCTTGCCCTCGGTCAATGATCAACTTTTACCTAAGGTTGTTGATAGGTCAAAGGTTAAGGCCAAACTTGAGCAACGTCATGACCGCCAAAAGCAGTATTACGACAATGGTTCTAAGGTGCTAAGGCCATTGGAAATAGGGGAACCAGTTAGGATAAGGCATAATAGCAGAGATTGGAAACCAGCAGTGGTCACAGATAAGCACTCTGACAGGTCTTACATTGTTGAAACAGAGGCAGGCAACTGTTATAGGAGAAACAGAAGATTCTTGCAGAAAACTGGTGAAAATCCGAAGTTTGATTCTTCACAGGATTTACACCCATTTTATGCAGATTCGTCAGAAGACCAGTTGTCACCTGCACATTCTGATCATGATCAAACATCAAAACGATCAATGATGATGCTAATAAGCAAATGTCTAGTCAAAAGTCGATGTCTAGTCCAAAATCTAGTCAACCTTACATTACTAGAGCTGGTCGTACAGTGAAACCTAAGGTCATCGTTTCAATGTGAAGTGTGGCAGTACTGTACCAACAACAAAGGGTAGTGACTTGTGATTTGTGATTCCTTGTCAACGTTTTAATTTTTATGAGTTCATAATACAAGCTCAATATGTCCAGGAACGACATTTTGCTATCTTTAAGACAGTTAATTTCTATTAGTGCCACAGCACAAACTTGAGAGTTAAATTTTAAAGCATTATAAAGTACTCATCTTCACTAGTGTTCAGTTGTAATGAAAACACTTTTATTGTGAATAGCAAGGCAGTTTGAATTCATCATCAGATGTCTAATGTTCTGTTTTTCATGTTCCAAAATTTGTTTTCAATGTTGGCTCATTTAATTCAAAAGAAAAGGGATGTAACATTGAGTACTCATAGTACTTTGATACTAGACTCTTGATACTTTGATTTTGGTAAGGGTTGCTCCCCTTTTGATATGTTCCATGGCTGAGAGAGAAATCCAAATAAATAAAGTCTTATCAAATCCCTACCATCCTCTATTTCTCACTGAACCCACAACATTACAGAACCCTGGAAAGGCAGTCTGTCAAGCCTGTTCTATGAGTATTCAACAAAACTTTCCCCCTAGAATTTCACAAAAAGCCAGTCTTGAGGATAATAGTTATTAGGATTTTTAATCCTTGTTTAGTTCAGTAAAAACAATTGGAAATGCTGAAAGCACTGGTTGCTGCCAATGTTCTGAAAAAAGAATTGAAAAAAAAAAGGAAAATCAGGTGTTAGGTCTAAGGGCACGGGGGTATGTAGTAAGATAAGACTGTACATAACATATTTTCTCTAATAAAAGCGCCCTCCCTGTAGCACCCCTACATTTTTTTCAAATGCCTAAATTCTAGGAACTTTTCGTGACTTCTTCTCTAATTTGTAATGAATTTTCTCTAAACTCTAAACAATCATTTATATGATTGTTCAGAGGAAATCCACCTCAAATTAAAGGGAAAAGGGCCTAAAAACATCAATTTTGATTATTTTTCAAATCAGGAAATGCATACTATATAAAAGCTCCCTGACTATGTTATGTATAGCTCTGGGGAGCTTTTTTAGGAGAAATACGGTATATGCAGACAGAACTTTATCTATACCTGAGGTGGCACCACTTGTCCTTTGTGACATTTGTTTTTCATCCAGTGGGTTTATAATTGTTAACATAGATGGGATAGCAGTTCGAGGCTAGGGCATGATGTTGAGGCAGTATGGATGCAAGAAATACATGGAATCTATTGATAGGTGCTCTTGTTGCATCAAACAACTGATAAAAAATTATAAGTGTGGTTATATGTCCCCCAAAACAAAATTTAAAATCAGACATAAGATTCTTTTAATTACATTTTCAGGGAGAAGATTTGATTCAGTGGCTATACAGATGGTTATTTGTTGATCAGACATGTCACATAGTCCACCTATACCAACCAGATCTGACAGCCTACGGGCTTATCAGCCAGACCCAGACAATAGTCCTGCTTGTGATCAGGACTTGATTGTTGATACAGCAAGCGAGGAAAATGTCTCCCTCGAAGGCCTGGTAGAATATGAAGCACCAGGGTACTATCAAGAAACTTTTGAAACTTTGAACAGTTTCCTCTCATCAGGAGAACTCTGCGACCTTGAGATAAAATGTGGAGAAAAGTCAATTAAGTGTCATCGGGTGATTGTAGCCAGCATCAGTGGTTATTTTAAAGCCATGTTTACAGGCGACTTGGCCGAAAGCAAGCAGTCAGTTGTTAAGATACAGGATATTGATGAGACTGTGCTTGAAAAGTTAATAAAATATGCGTACAGCGGTAAAATTTTACTTACGGTTGAGAACGTACAGAGTGTGCTGTATGCATCATCAGTGCTGTTGATAGATAAAGTTGCAATAGCGTGCTCAAAATTCATGAAAGATCACCTCACTCCTGAAAATTCTATTCAGGTCCATTCATTTGCAATGATGCATAATAGAGAGCAGTTAATCAAATATGCTGAAGATTTTATTATCGAGAACATAACAGAAGTTTCTAAAACTACTGACTTTAAAACAGTTAATGAAGGTGTAATAGAAACAATCTTGAAGTCAGCAGATCTGAATGTTTCAAGTGAGATTGAAGCATTTGAACTCCTTATGACATGGATTAAACATGACTCAGCAAGCAGGAAGCAACATCTGCCGTCTCTTCTATCCTTGATTAAATTGCCACTGATCAGTACATCCTATTTAATGGAGGAAGTTGCAAAGAATGAGTTGATACGTAACAGTTTGGAGTGCCGAGACTATCTGGATGAAGCCAAACTGTATCAGATGTACCTTGGTAATCTCATACCTGATGCTCAAATCAATGTCAGGACCCGACCCCGGAAAAGCTACGCAGGTTGTATTTTCTTTTATCTTTGCTAGTTTAATTTTCAATACAGTCATGCCATATCAGTAGCTTATCTCAACATTTGGTTGTTTAGAAATTATCGTTGAGCTTGTATATGAGAGGACATCTACACAGGGTGAATTATAGTTGAATGTATTGGCTTTACCACTTTTATGACATTTTGACGTTTCTGTTGTGTCCATAATTTGAAAGTCTGAGGATATATGATGCCCTAATTCAAAGTGATGAAAACTCTGTTTACATAAATAGAGGATATTGAATTAGTGGTCATTGTATACAAAATTTATGAAACAAGTCATCTATAAACTGATAAAAACAAGGATGCATGAGTTTTTATCTGTTTTAGATGATGAGTTAAATGAATTCGGTATTTTATGAGCACATATTTGATATTCTATTTATAATATGAGCTGAATTTTTAAATAGATTAAAGAATTAGAAATATTTATGAGTCCATGATATTCCGCAAAACATATTACACTGTTTGCAAATCATCAAATGCATTATAACGTCATTTTCTTAACAAAAATTATGACATGGCTATATGTTCTCAGCTCATTTGCATAGTTATTCCACCAGTTTTATATCACCCATGTAATATAAAAAAATTCAACTGGTTTATTTCATTCCGGAAACATAGCTCATGTTTTAAACCTTATTTTGTTTCAATATTTTTTTGTTATACCCCCCAACCTACGAAGTGCATCATTTTTATACCTGGAGCATTTTACCTTCAATATTGCACAAGGCTGTTGCCAAATTCTCTCCCTTGAACTTGTAAATTTGGTTCAATTTTTGTTATCATGTTGCAAATAGGTCATGCACTGAAAGCACTTATACTTGGAAATAGCCCAGGTAGGACATGCCCTGGTGGGGGGGTATCAGTCCACTTTGCTACAGTTCTAGTTTTATTGAAAGTTAACACTTCATATTTCAGGTGTTTTGTTTTGTTTGGGAGGTCGTGGCTCTTCAGGGGATCCATACAAGACCATTGAATGCTATCATCCAATGAAAAATAAGTGGTTTCAGGTGACAGAGATGAACACTCGTCGAAGACATGTTGGAGTGTGCTGCTTGGATGGTATGCATGAGATCAAACACTTTCCTACTTAATCCTTAGGACTCATGTTTGACTCTTAAAGATTAGAAAATAACCCGTTTTAACCCTAAAAATTCTAGTTAGTGGTTATTTTGTGCATTGCATACTGTCTTCAGGGATAATACTAGCTCTTGAAATTAGAGAGTCATTTACCCTTAACCATAAAATACTGGACCCGTAATAGTTTGGCAACATTTAGAAACTCATGATCTTTCACAATGTTAACTGAGGTTTCCTTATTATTTATGTTGTTTCAGTTATGAAGATTACTTTAAAGACCGACAAGTATTCATGTTTTGCTCTTGTTTGACCCTTTCAAAACCAGTTTTGACCCGAACTTCCTTACATAGAAAACTTTTACCATTTACTTCAGGTCAGATTTATGCTGTTGGAGGACACAACGGTACAAAACACCTGAGTACCGGTGAAGTATTTGATCCAACTACAGCTAAATGGAGAAAAATTGCATCCATGGTCACACAGAAAACTGGAGTGTAAGTTTAATTAGTAACATTCTGTTCCTTGACATTTTATACTTAGTTGTATTAAGGTAGTGGACCCGCAATGTCTCAGAGGCAATGAACTTTAACAGTGTTAACTGAGGTTTCTTAATGATTTTCATTACGAATCCTCGGTTAACATTGTGAAAGAAATATGTGGTCTGAAACATTTAGGAACTATTACGGTTCCACTACCTTAAGGTAATGCCTATGTTAAATTTCTTTAGCTACATCATGATAAGGTGCTTCTTGGGCAAGGGCCTAAAAATATGGTATCTCCATGTGTATTTTTTATGCAACTATCAACACTTTCAATCTGCAACATTTATTTGAGCCTGTGCATGACATTTCCAACAATTTGAAATGTGCACCAAGCAAAGATTCTGGCCAGCCTGTGCATCTGCACAGTCTAACCTGAGTCTTTGCTTTGTATTTTACAGATAGATCAGGTCTTGATGTGTCCTAAGACAGACAGCAAATATTCCTGTTATACTGTAGAACTGTCCAGGCTGCTTGATGATTGCAACTCATGCATGTTTCAAATTGTTGGAAATTTCACGCACAAGCTCATTTTCAAGTAACGAGGCTAACCAAATTTTTTATACCTCTGAACTACTTAGTAGACTAAGCAAAGACATTTCTATGACAAATCTTTACATCTATTACAGACGAGGATTAGGTCTAGCTGCCCTAGGTGGTGCTGTATACGCTGTTGGAGGCCTCGACGATAAATCTTGTTTTGATACAGTAGAGCGATATGACCCGAATGCTAATGTTTGGACACCTGTAGCTCCGATGATTCGATCACGAGGTGGTGTTGGTGTGGGGGTTCTCAAGGTTAGTGATAAACCCATGCCCACACAGTCCACTTTTTGACATCCATTAGGAAAAAAATTACATTGTAGCTAGTGTTTTAGATGGAATTCTCTGTTGCAAATTGAAAAATGATAATAATCTTATTTCACGAAATATTTTGTTTGAAAATCATAAGTTCATAAAAAAGAGTGATAGAATATTTAAGTGAATATACCAAAAAAAATAAAAAAATAAAAACCTTATCAAAGTTCTGCATTTTGGTTACCCTCTTATGATTTTATAAGCCAATTACATTCTTTGTAGGATCCTGTCTGAGAAAAAAAGTCTGGATTTACACTTGGTTTAACCCTTTGCTGTTTAATCCCTGCTTTTTACGTGCCTGTGATTTTATGATTGAGAAAACATTGTGAAAAAAGAAGAAATTGCTTCTGACAAGCAATTTATTCTTTTTCCACACTATTTTCTACCCTACTGAATGCTTATTTTTCAAATTAAATCCACTTAAAATTTTTGTCTGCAAAAACCTTTGAATTTAGACAGGTCCAAAATTTTGTAAAACAGGAAAAGGTTAAAGATAGTGATAATCCAGCTGATTCTATTTCCAGGGTTTGCTTTATGCCATTGGGGGTAATGACGGGACCAGCTCTCTCAGTAAATGTGAATGTTACGACCCGTTCATCAATAAATGGGTCAATATACCCAGTATGAACTGTAGACGAGCAGGTGCTGGTGTTGGTGTGCTAGATGGGTACATCTATGTTGTTGGTAGGTAATTTCTGACTCAAATCATCTTTGAAACTTTCATATTCTATTTTAAGGGGTTCATTTTGTAGCAATGATATATATTTACAAATTGTTTTATGGAAATGTTAACAGACAAAAGCCAGGGGAGAGAAATCAATTATTAATCAGTAAATTCATGTGCATGTAGATATCATCAATCTGGGTCTATACACTTTATCAATTTCATTGATACTGATCTTTCTGCAATATTTGTCCAAAAATGTTGATAAATGCATTTTATTTAAAATACAACACAGGTTTAAATTTACCAATATGCACATTGATTAATAAAATGTGTAAACATTATGCATGTTTAATGTTGATTTAGCGTATAACTAAAGACATTGATCTAAAATCCCATGTTGAATTATGTGATGTCATTATTTTACCAAGCAAAGTTTGTATAAACAAAAGTGAGGGTGCAATGTTTAACACACGATTTCTGGCATTTACATAGGTTTGTTGATCATTTTGGAGTGTTTCTAAGAATCATTTTGTAAACTCTATTGAAATACTCTACTCTGTCTTTTTTGTGCACTAATGGCGTCAATTAATTTATTCAAGTGTAAACATTTGCAGATACCCTCAAAATCACCCTCTTTCATGCGTTAAAATTTGCAGATACCCTCAAAATGCTTTACCAGCCTCTCACTTTGCACTCAGGCAAAAACAATTTTTCAGGTCTCTGCATATGTTTAAGCCTTCAAAAAACAAGAATTAGCCATATTTAAAGTATTCATCAAACTCATCAACAGTGACAGATTGACAACCATTAAAGTATTCATTGTTCCAGCTTTCGTTAAATAACTATCTTATTATCTCCTACAGGAGGTTTTGACGACAACAACTCCTTGGATACATGTGAGAGATATGACCCTCGTACCCAGAAATGGATGTCTATTAAACAACTCTCAAGTAAGCGAGGAGGCGTGGGTGTGGCTTCACTTGGTGGAAAATTATACGCAGTTGGCGGGCATGATGGGATGGATTATTTGAAGTCAGTGGAATCATATGATCCTGCCACAAACACGTACGTTCATAATTTGTTCACTTTGATCATTTGTTATGACAGTTCTACTTTTAAGAGCTTCCTTCTCAAATTAGCTTCAATTAAGAGATGAAGAGTATTCATTAATTTCATGGAGGTATGAAACTTAAAACCTCATCACACCCCTGTATGAATATGCGGAGATTCATACAGGAGTGTGATGAGGTTTTTGTTTCATACTTCCATGAAATCAACAAATTCTCTCTTCATCTCTTATAATTCAATATCATGAAGCAAAAATGTAAGATTAATCAATAATGAAATCAATTCTTATGGGACAACTTTCTGTGGAATCTGCAGTCTACAAATTGTTTTCATTGAGAAATGAAACCAATTTTTCAACCAATCAGAATGAAGGAAAATTGGAGGAATCATCCTAACTTAAATTATTATTCACACAGTAAATACTTAGGTTCTTCACTTTTCATCAAATGAATAAGATAAGCTCTGTTTTGAGAAGTTTATTTGTAATTAGAATATCATTTCCACCAAGAAATCATTGAACATTTATTTACATGTTTTTGCATAAATATTCTTATTTACAGAAAACAGCACCAAAGAAATTAAGCTGAAAAGAAATTAGCTAGTTCATTAATGATATACAAACTATAATTTGTTTGAATTTCTTTAGCTGGACACTGGAATCACCAATCGAGATTTCACGAGCTGGGGCTGGGGTTGTGCTACTCCTAGGCCCTGTTTGTCTGCAAGCTGATAACGCAGAGCTTAACTATTTTACAAGCTCTAGTAGTGCAGGTACAAGGTTATATCTGCCATGTTGTATTGTGCATCTTTTTAAAATTCAAATCCTTATACATGTATATACCCATAGTTTGCTTTTGTATCATTATAAGAAGTAGATAGAAGAAAATGATCTGTTTTATTTTGTTTATCTTTCAATTTCAGTATTTTCTTATATTTTCTCGTTTCTTGTTTTATTTTTTGTGATCTCATTATTTGATAATTCCTTCCATGACTGTTGTCTGTTATTTTTTGTAAGCACCACTCACAAAGGTCATTGAGCAGTATCAAGCATCTTTGCAACAAAGGGTTCAAACTATCTTTGCAAGCCAAGAGTTACAAATCCACTTTTCTTGACTTAAGGAACACAGATAAGTAAGAACTGTGGGCTTGTAGAGATTTGTCGTTTTGCAGTGTGCACCTATTAGTGTGTTGTCCTGTTTTTAGCTCACCTGAGCACAACGTGCTCAAGTGAGCTATTGTGATCACCTTTTGTCCGGCGTCCGTGCGTCGTCCGTCAACAATTTCTTTAAACGACATCTCCTCCTAAACTACTAGGCCAATTTTAACCAAACTTGGCAGAAATGTTCCTTAGGTGGTCCCCTTTAAGAATTGCTAAAAGAATTGAAATCGGTGAAAAAGTCTGGTTGCTATGGCAACCAAAGTTAAAAATTTAAGAAAATCTTTAAAATTCTTCTTCTTCTGAACCAGCAGCCCTACAGCCTTGAAATTTGGCATGGATGATCAGCTCATAGACCTTAATAAAATTAGCTAAAATCATTTCTGTTGGGCCACAAGGTGCGGAGCACCAGGGGGGAGGGGGTAGCACTTTGGGTAAATTTTGTAATCTTTAACCTTCTTCTTCTTCTGATCATGAAGGCCTACAGCCTTAAAATTTTGCATGTATGATCACCTCATAGACCTTAATTAAAATAGTTAAAATCATATCTGTAGGGCCACCAGGTGCGGAGCACCAGGGGGGAGGGGGTAGTACTTTGATGAAAATTTTGTAATCTTTAATCTTTTTCTTCTTCTGAACCAGGAGACCTACAGATTTGAATATTGGCATGGATGATCAGCATATGGACCTTTATAAAAACACCTAAAATCATGACTATAGATTCACCAGGTGCGTAGCACCAGGGGGGAGAGGGTAGTACTTTTGTGAAAATTTTGTAATCTTTAACCTTCTTCTTCTTCTGAACCACAAGCCCTACAGACTTGAAAATTGGCATGGAGGATCAGCTCATAGACCTTAATATAAATAGCTAAAATCTTATTTGTAGGGCCACCAGGTGCAGAGCACCAAGGGGGAGGGGGTAGTACTTTGATGAAAATTTTGTAATCTGTAACCTTTTTTCTTCTTCTGAACCAGGAGGCCTACAGATTTGAATATTGGCATGGATGATAAGCATATGGATCTTAAATAAAATAGCTAAAATCATGAATGTAGGGCCACCAGATGCGGAGCATTAGGGGGCAGGGGGTAGTACTTTGGATCAATTTTGAAATCTTTAACCTTATTCTTCTCCTGGATCAGGAACCCTACAGACTTGAAAATTGTCATGGGTGATCAATATATTGACATTAATAAAAATAGCTAAAATCATGACTGTAGGGTCACCAGGTGCTGAGTGTCTTGGGGAGGGGGTAGTACTTCTGATCATTTTTGAAATCTTTAAACTTCTTCTAATGAGCCAGGAGTCCTACAGACTTGAAAATTGGTATGGATGATCAGCATATGGACATATATTGAATAAGCTAAAATCATGACTGTAGATTCACCAGGTGCAGAGCATCTTGGGGGAGGGGGGAGTGCTTTGTTTAGAATTTTGAATCCCTACAGCCTTTATATTTGACATGGATTGATCAACTCATTAAAGAAAACTTTAAAAGTCTCAGACTCAGCCTGTATATCTGGCATAGATTAGCTGATCACAGACCTTTTATGGAAAAAGCTTAAATAAATAATGTTCAGGGGAGGAGCAGAGGGGGGGAATGATTATTTCAAATGTTATCTGATTGAATAAGTGAAAATCTCTTTTTCTGTGGTTGCATGGACATACCTAGGTAATGAAGCTTTTTTCTCAGGTGAGCGACCCAGGGCCAACGGCCCTCTTGTTTAAAAAAAATCATAGATTCAGAGAATAAGGAAGCAGTCAAGATCTCTTCCAGATTCCAACTAAATCAATATGCTTTGATTCCCATTTTTTTTAGCAAAGTAGACAGAAATAACATCAAATTTATCCTATGCAACTGTTTTCAATATGGACCACTTGCATTGTTTCAAATCATGTGTGAGATTTGTTGAATAAATTAAATGGAAGGATTTATCAAGAATCTCTTTTATTTTTAGCTCACCTGAGCACCAAGTGCTCAAGGTGAGCTATTGTGATCGTAGAATGTCCGTTGTCAGTGGTGCGTTGTCCACATTTTCTTTAAACATCTTCTCCTCCTAAACCAGTGGGCCAATCTTGATTAAAATTGGCAGTGATTTTCCTTGGGTCAAGCTCTACTAAAGTTGCTCAAATAAATGAAATCCACCCTTAACTTTCCCTTTACCCTTAACAAAAAGGGTGAAAATATGAAAATCTTCAAAAATCTTTTTCTCTGAAACAAAAGGCTGACAGCTTTCATATTTGGTATGTAGCATCATCTAGTGGACCTCTACCCGGTTTGTTCATATCAAGACCCTTGGGTCATACTTGAGCTCTATCCGGGCACAACCTGTTATACATAGAATCAAAGAGCGAAAAGGCATATCTGTCTTGCTCTTGGCTGAAATATTTTATGGTATTGATCTTATGTAGAAATTGTCTCCTTGTTGACATCTGCCTATTTTATTAATGTGATGTCCAAAGGATCAAATAGACTCAGGTGAGCGATCTAGGACAATCATGGTCCTCTTGTTAATGTACAATTTTTCTTCATCTCTGCATCCATTTCTTTGATTGTATTCATGCTTAATTTGATATCTGATGTTCACAAGAATTTGAAATGAGATAGGAAAATAAAAAGCATTTTAAAGGCAAGCATGAGAGAATAAATATAGGCTAGCAGATAAAAGAAAGGGGAAAACCACCATTTTAGGTGGATGAAAATGTGTGTGTGTTGGGGGGGGGGGATAGATGATTATATTTTTAGAGTTACACTAGTGTGTACATTTCTGATAAAAAATAACAAAACATGTGTGGCGAGGTGCATGCCTGAGACTCTTTTTATGGCCCTGCATCGAAAGATCGGGGGCATATTGTTTTACTGTTGTCCATCTGTCCGAATACTTAACCAAAAACTTAACATTGACAATTAATTCAAAGCTATTTAAGATACGATGCTCATATTTGGTATGATAATAAATCTCCATAATGCCCACCAAGATCAAGTCATGTGATAAGGTCAAGGTCATCTGTCAAGGTCAAATTTTTTTTTAAAAAATCCAGTTTCGGGGGCATTTGTGTCTCACAAACAAAATATACCCCATAATACTCCATAATGCCCACCAATGTCAAGGTCATGTAACAAGGTCAAGGTCATTTGTAAGGTCAAAAAATTAAAAAATTCCAGTTTCAGGGGCATCTGTGTCTCACAAACAAAATATACCCCCATTACCCCCACCTACCAAGTAGAGGAGGGTATATTGTTTTCACCCATCTGCCGCTCCATCTATCTGTAGATCTTTTTCATTACGGACTTTAACTCAAGAACAAAGAGACCTATAATCATAAACAAAATTCAAGGTCACAATTGAAAAGTGGGGGTATAAGTTATTTCAAATATTATTTTCATTATACAAGTACTTTCTACTTTTGATCATAATTTGTATATGCCTGCTATCAAGTAGAATTGACTTCTTTTAAGTTCTTTATAAGATGTAACCCGCCAGAAAAAGGACCATCTAGAACCCTTTAAAATAAGTAATTTAACCCTTTGCTGTTTAATACCTGCTTTTTACGTGCCTGTGATTTTATGATTGAGAAAACATTGTGAAAAAAGAAGAAATTGCTTCTGACAAGCAATTTCTTCTTTTTCCACACTATTTCCTACCCTACTGAATGGTTATTTTTCAAATTAAGCCCGCTTTTAATTTTCGTTTGAATATGGACAGGTCCAAAATTTTGTAAAACAGAAAGGGTTAAAAAAGACATTGGTTCCAATAGAGAAGGTTCAAAGAAAACATTTCAGGTTCATGCTAGATTAAGATTTTTAGCCTTGGACCCATGTCAACCTGTGCAGTTTGTCTATGATTGTGTGTTCCAGCTGGTTGGATATGACTGAAATCCTCTTAATTAGAAATTAACCCTTGTCATGCTGAATAAATTTTGGCTAAAAATTTGCATCAAAATCAAAGGGCAAAAAAAGCACTGAAAGTACAAACTGTAGGTCAATTTTTATTTAAAAAACTAAATCTACTAACAATTCTGGTTTGAAAGTGAGAAACAGTTGGTGTGGACTAACATCAGACTGCACATATGTGTTTATCTATAGCTCCTGCCAAAGCAGGAATATTCCGGGTTCAGCATGACAAGGGTTAAAACTCCAAAGAAACAAATTCGAAAGGTCCAGGGGCCTGTTTTACTTAACATCTTACGGACATTTTTTGGGCAAGTCAAAAATAAAAGTTGCTTCTACAGTAGTAACTAAATATGGAATTCTACCATGCATCATCTCATTGGAATAGTCTCTAATGAGATATTACAAGGCAGAACAGAAAAATGAATGAAAACATCAGGTACAAATTGTGATTTTGACTTCCAATTAATTTTTTCGTGAGAAGTTAAGTAAATTGGACCCCAGGTGTATTTGGTCCAAGAATATATTACTTATATTTTATTTTGCCTATTTTCAGCTGGGAGGCTTTGACTGAGATGTCGTTACAGCGAGCTGGAGCTGGTCTAGATGCATGCGGTATAACTCTGAAGGAATTTGTCAATTTATGTGCTAAATCAAACAGCTGTTCTGAAGGTGCTACAGGCGTTGTACATGTCTAGATATGTGCTGTATAACTATAAATGTACAATGTATTCATAAGCTTGCTTGCTAGATCAAACAGCTATAAGGAAGGTGTTGTACATGTACATGACTTTTTATTTCATGTCACGTTACAATACTTTATATGTGGCTTGGCTTCAATTGAGAAAATATTTGTAGAAAATTGTGTAACAAGCGATTTCCTCTTTTCCAACAATATTTTCTTTTGGTTTGTAGAAAAAAAAACCCTATTAATAAAACTTCAGCTATAATCTTCTTGAGGGACCAAAGATTATCCTTGTCTCGGGAGTAGAGCCTTATAACTACAGCTTCCTTAAGCTGTACATACAAAGTTTTTGTCCACCAACCACAATATTCATCTATGATATTGATCAAATTAAGTGATACTGGTTTTTAATGACAATGGTATTTGAATCAATTTTCAACTGCAAATATATATGAATGTATATAATATTTCGTGTTAACCGGTGAGTAATTTGTCTATATGCATGTTGTATGTTTAAGGTTTTGTGATTGTATTTGGTTAATTATACCCCCATAAAATGAATGTTTTTCGGGGGTATACTGAAATCAGCCTGTCTCTCCTTCTGTCTGTCCATCCATCCGTCTGTCCATCCGCAGACATTTTTACAAGTAATTTTGTGTCGCGAACTCCTCCTTCAGTTTTCATTCAATAGTAATGAAACTTCAATCAAACATTGATCACAAGTTGAAGTTTTGCAAGACACAACTTTCAAGTCTTAACTCCCCCTGGTTCATGAATTATCTCCCCTTGAACTTAGACTTTTTTCTCTAATTTGTTACTATGTACTGATAATTTTGTCTTGCAAACTCCTCCTTCAGTTTTCATTCAATAGTTATGATTTTTATACGCTGCCGAAGGCAGACGTATATTGGCGTCATCTTCTCCGTCTGTCCGTCCGACCGTTCGTCCATCCGTTCGTCCATACGTCCGTCCACTTTTCCGTCCACAACGCAACTCCACCTAAGTCTCTGGCTGGAAACTTGGTCAATGTTATCACCTCAATTGGTAGATGTGCATGAAGGAAGGATTTTATGGTTCATTGATTTTTGCCTGAGTTATGCCCCTTAAAAACTAAGTCTCTGGGGCTTAATGTCCGTCCACTTTTCTTGTCAACGCATCTCCTCCTAAGTTTCTGGCTGGATCTTCTTGAAACTTGGTCAATGTTATCACCTCAAATAGTAGATGTGCATGAAGGAAGGATTTTATGGTTCGTTGATTTTTGCCTGAGTTATGCCCCTTAAAAACTTAGTCTCTAGAGCTTAATCTCCGTCCACTTTTCTTGTCAACGCAACTCCTCCTAAGTTTGTGGCTGGATCTTCTTGAAACTTGGTCAATGTTATCACCTCAATTGGTAGATGTGCATGAAGGAAGGATTTTATGGTTAATTGATTTTTGCCTGAGTTATGCCCCTTAAAATTTTAGTCTCTGGGGCTTATTGCCTCAGTTATGCCCCCTTAAAATTTAGTCTCTGGGGCTTATTGAAATTGCAGCCTTGTGAATGCAACTCTTCCTAAGTTTCTGGCTGGATCTAAATGAAACTTGGTGGATGTTATAACCGAAATTGGTGGAAGAGCATGAAGTAAGGATTTTATGGTTCATTTATTTTACCCTAAATTATGCCCCCTTAAAACTTAGTATCTGGGGCTTATTGAAATTGCAGCCTTTTGAACGCAACTCCTCCTTACTTTTTGTCTTTATTTAAATGAAACTTGGTCAATGTCATCACCATAATTTGTAGATGTACATGGATCAAGGATTTCATGGCTCATTTATTTCCCTGAATTATACCCCCTTAAAACTTAGGGCCTATTGAAATTGCAGCCTTGTGAAGGCAACTCCTAACTTTTTGTCTTGATTTAAATGAAACTTGGTCATTTTGAATTAAGTTCTGTCAAAATAAGTAGTGTCTACAATTATTTTCATGAAACAGCAGCAAAGTGGTGGCGTATTTTGTGACTATGGCACTCTTGTTAATACAAATATTTGACATAAGTTGAAGTTTTGCAAGTCGCAATTATCAAGTCTTAACTGCCCCTGGTTCTAGATTTATCTCCCCATGAATTTAGACTTTTTTTTCTATTTGTTACTATATACTGATAATTTTGTGTCTCAAACTCCTCCTTCAGTTTTCATTCAATAGTGATGAAACTTCATACAAACATTGAGCACAAGTTGAAATTTTGCAAGACACAAATATCAAGACTCAACTCTCCCCGGGTTATGAATTATTCTCCCTTGAACTTAGACATTTTTTCCTATTTGTTACCATGTACTTATAATTTTGTGTTGCAAACTCCTCCTTCGTTTTTCATTCAATAGTTATGATTTTTAATACAAATATTGATCATAAGTTGAAGTTTTGCAAGTCGCAATTTTCAAGTCTCAACTCCCCCTGGTTCATGAATTATCTCCCCTTGAACTTAGACTTTTTTCTCTAATTTGTTACTATGTACTGATAATTTTGTGTCTCAAATTCCTCCTTCAGTTTTCATTCAATAGTTATGATTTTTGATACAAATATTTGACATAAGTTGAAGTTTTGCAAGACGCAATTTTCAAGTCTCAACTCCCCCTGGTTCATGAATTATCTCCCCTTGAACTTAGACCTTTTTTCCTCATTGTTACTATGTACAGATAATTTTATCTGTCCTTCAACTTAGACTTTTTTTGTACACATGTACAACAAAAATCTTGTGTTGCAAACTCCTCCTTCAGTTTTTTTTATATTTTAAGCATTTTTAGCCTCTCCTGTCAAAGTATCTCATTCTCTGAAAGCACTTGCGGGGGTATTTAGTCACATTCTGTGACAAGCTCTAGTTTTGATCTACTTGACCCATGATATGTGTACCATTTTTATATGCCTGTCGAAAGACAGGACGTAATATGTGATCACCCATGACATCCACTTCTTTAGCCAGAGCCTGAATCTGTCACCTTATGTCCAATTCACTTACACTGTTTTTCATATTTGTACATCCAACAGTAGTATGGATTGTCTTGTGACAATTTGCCATCATCTTAAACATTTTAATATTTTGTCATTGCAAATGCAGCGTAAGTCTTCTTTAAATTCCTACCTACAGATTGATTGCTCAGCTGGAAATAGTTGTAATATATAGTAATGGTCTTTGTCCGTCATTCCATCATTCCGGGAATCTGTCACTAAACTTGTTAATCTTATTTCGTTTAACAATTGACATTGACATTGAGCCTTCAAAAGCTGAATTTCAGTATTTGACCTTGATTTTATCTGATAAGTTGTTTCCAACAAAGCTTCCCATCCTGATGGAAACCAATTGTGAGAAGTTATATTCAAGCTATGTTCAATACCAGCTAAATATAAATGTTTTATGTTATATGTTGACCAGTGATCTTGAGATCGCTTGAAAGTTAAGGTCACTAGTCAAGTTAATATATTTAAACTCATTTTCTTTTGGGTAGACAAGATTATCCTTGAGCAACCTTTCTAATATATTTCCTTAACCTTTTTAGCTGTAATGGAAAAAACCTGAGTTATTGCTATATACAACAAATGTCATCGTGCAAAATCATTGACATTGTGTTACATCTTTGTTCTACTATTTTTGTGACATTTCCAACAACTTATCATTTGCAGGAGGTACAAAAAATTAGCAGCCTTGAAATCTACATAGTATGAATAGAAGATTGTCTGATTGTCTAAAGATACTTTGAAATCTAATCAATCTAGACTGCGCTCAGTAAAGACTCTGGTCAGACTGTGCGGATGCACAGGCTTGCCAGAGTATTTGCTTGGCGCACATTACAAATTGTTGGCATTGTCACACACAGGCTCTCTTGACTTGTAATTTGGCACACATGTTTATTATTCAAAGAGCAATCTATACTATTAAAGGGGATAGCTCTAGATGCATTTTGTGCAATTATGCCTCTTTTTTGACTAAAATTTTTTATCCACTCAACAGGTGAGTGTAGGTATCTGTCGGTGGTGCTCTTTTTAGGGTCATTGGAATAATAGTGCAGAGTGTATGATGTAAAATCAACGTCCTACTGTCAATATTTGCTTATAAATTCATACTGCGAAACATCTGCTAAGACACTTCTTTCTTCTGATTTTTTATAGCTTAAAATGCCTTTAAACTGAGTCATCCATCTTTATTTGAAATTAGTACAGATATTTCATTATGAAATAGATGTTTATTGTCTTCCAATGGTATTTCAGGAAATTGTAATACAATCATTTATATGTCAGTATGTACTACAAATTGTAACCTATTTGTAACAGAAGTGTGAGAATTTCTCATGTAGTCTCTTAAATATGCAACTGATAAGAGACAATTTAATCTTGAATAACAGCATATTTAAGTGCCATATCGTTGATGGGCGATCAAAACGCGTAACTACAGCTTGAATAAGCTGGAGTTACAAGGTTTGGATCGCCCACTGACGATATATCATAATGTGACCTAGGTCAAGGTCACAACAAAAGGTCAAATGATAGAATTGGCCTTGTCCAGAGCATATACATGTATTCTTCATGTTTTGATGGGATTTTGATAATTTGATACAGATGTTCCAGTAAGTGAGTGCTAGTGTCATGTGATATTTAAACACCCTAAACTTTGTTTGGGGGGTGAACAGGAGTCAGCTTGTTGAATGATCGGTCCATCTATCATTTTCTTGTCGACTCATTTTCTCAGCAAGTAATGGGCAGATTTCATTGAAACTTTACAGATGTGATCAGTATCAGGCAGAGATGTGCAAGTGATATTTTGGTTATTATTCATTGACTTTTGACAGAGTTATGACCCTTTGATAGAAAATGGCTTTTCCTTATTTACAAGTACTTGTAGGGAGATGGGTTGTATTAATTAGCATTGCGACAGTCTTTTTTTGTTTCGAATATCTAAGCTAAAGGTGACAGTTGAAGGACAAGTGACATAAGGGATATTATTCATCTCCTGTTTACTGCAGCCATTGTTAGCTTGACTATTCGTAGAATATTGGGGGCTATCAAATCTGTTTCTATGAAAGCTATTGCTTTGAGAAACTTTCTACATGCTTCTGTGACTATAATATAATTAGTCCCAAGACAAAGATTCATTACTCTGGTGTTGCATTTACTGGATGTTTTTATTTGAAACTCATGTTTATCTGTTATTTCTCTGTATCTGCCAAAGCTTTTACTTATAATCTTTGCAAATGCTTTTGTGACCATAATAATAACAACCATAAGATGAAGATGCAATTCTCTGATATTGAATTTAGTTGAATTTTAACCCTTTTCAGACTTAGAAATTCTTGGTTAAGTTTTTACATACAACTGTTGTATATTCTGTTATATCTCTGTTTCTACTTAAGCTTTGCTTTGAAAATCTGCATATGCTTCTGTGACCATAATATCAGCCTCTTAACAAAGATTCATTACACTGATATTGAATTTTTGGAATTTTTATCCCGTTTGGACTTAGAAAGTTTGGTTAAGTTTTTACATGCAACTGAAGTACATCTGTAATATCTGTTTCTGCTAAAGCTTTTGCTTGGAAACCTTGCACATGCTTCCTTCACCATATCATGCTCTAGACCTCTATACAAAGACCTATAACTCTGACTTTCAGAGTCAGAAATGGTCAGTTTTTGAAATGCAATTTTCAAATGTGGACATTGATTTGCTCTTACTATCGAGCACTAGAAATACCGGTAGTCGAGCTTTGCTGTTTTCTGACAGCTCTTATTATAGATTCTGACAAGGACCTTCAACATATAAGTAATCATGCAAGATTACTTTTCTTTAGACAATTAAAATAAGCTTGTCTCAAACAAATTTTGTCCTAAATATGTCCAAGTTAATTGACATTGCCTTTATTCACCTGTGACATTTCTAGATGAAGATATTGTATTTGGCAAGTGGGGTAGTTCTAGTTATCACTTTTCAGAGACTTTATATTATGAACTTTCATAAAATGCTCATGTAAGAAACTGAGTTTTTGTGAATATTTTATTTATTCCTATTTTCTTACAACTTTCTCTACAACAGGGATCAACTTAATGTTTGTAAAACAGACAGCTTTATAAAATAAATAACTTATATATATTTGTTAATCTGAACTTTTTGAAATATAAAGTGAGTTTAATTAAAGATGTTGTATTTTGGAACTTATGTTTGTCTCTCTATATCACCATCATCTGTTTAATAGGAAAAATGTTTTTTTCTTCGGTATCCTTTTTACCCGATACCAGAATTGAATATTAGTTGTATCCATCAAAAATAGTGCACTCTGATTGGCTGAAAAATAATTTTCATTCCTCAACATAAATTTTTTTGCATAAACAGCTCTTTTAATAAGCTTCCACACAAAGTAGTCCAATATGAAATAAGTGCTTTTATTGACAAATCTTTACATTTTTATGCCCCTGTATCGAAAGGCATATTGTTTTACTGTCTGTCTGTCTGTCCGTCTGTCTGTCTGCAAAAGTTAACCAAAGAATTTAACATTGCCAACATCTTCAAGCCTATTCAAGATACAAGGCTCATATTTGGCATGATGATAGATCTCAATGATCCACATCTGTTGATACTAAAGTCGAGGTCATGTGACAAGGTCAAGGTCATCTGTAAAGGTCAAATAATCCAAAACCTTAACCAAAGAACTTAACATTGCCAATATCTTCAAGCATATTCAAGATACAAGGCCAATATTTGGCATGATGATAGATCCCAATGATCCACATCTGCTGGTTCTGAAGTCAAGATCATGTGACAAGGTCACCCCTCAAACTTCTTAAAATCATAACTTAAAAACTTTCATTGTTCAGTTTATTCAAGCTCATTATAGATACCCTGTCTCATAGTTGGCATGATGAAAGATTTCAGTGATGTTCATCTATAGGTATCAAGGTCATGCTTTAAGTTCAAGGTCATCTGTCAAGGTCAACATTTTAAAAAAATGCTGTAACAGGGGCATTGTTTTTCACAAACACATCTCGTTGCTCCATGATATTAAATTATACGATATGAAGGGAATAATGGTTGACTTCATGGATGTATGAAACTTAAAACCTAATCACACTCATACAGTTTGATTAGGTTTTTAGTTACATACATCCATGAAATCAACTAATACGTTCTTCATCTCTTAATAAGAATTTAGGCACCAGAAAAGAGTGAATGATAACAATCTAAATATATAACATTTATTTTTTATCCAAGTTGTGAGTACTAATTGCAATTGTATGGAGGTGATTCCATTGATTACTTCTAAACAGGATTTGATTATTGATAAACAAATTTCTTATTAAGCAGAAAAATCCCACTCTCTATTGGGAGCTGCAGTAGCCTACTGAAGGCTAGTCCAAATTTTTCAAAGCCACCATCATAGTGCAGTTGGAAGCGCGTCAGACTATTAATGTAGAGGTCCCAGGTTCGATCCCCAACAGCAGCACTCATTCTTTCCGACTATTTGTCTCTCTGAAATGGGTTGATAAGCAAAGACCTATGTGAGATAGCAGCTGGAGGCTAGGAAAGGATGTGGTGGTTATACTGGTGAGAGAAATACCAGGATATCATTGTTAGGTGCTCCGGCCTCCGTGATATAACTGAAATAATGTTGAAAGAGGCTTAAAACTCCATACAATCAATAAATTTTTCAAAGTTTCAGCCAATTTGATTGTCAACTTGTATTATTAACCCTTTCTAATGTTTCAAAATTTTAGACTTGTCCAAATAGACAGAGGTTGCTGATGAAAAAGGACAGTGGGTACTATATGAAAGGCAACTATGTAGTATGATCGATCTATGAAGAGAAATTGCTAATTACAAAGGGGATTAAACATCAAATTAATATTATCTTATAAATACACAAATATCTGTGTGATAACATCCCATATGATTTTTCTTTTATTGCACATGCATACCTTTACAGCAATGACATAATGTAATTTTTTTAGCTCGGCTGTTTTCAAAGAAAACCCGAGGTATTATGATCATCTTGGCGTTGTTCGTGTGGCATTGATGTTGCTTGACAAACTTTAACCTTGGTCATAACTTTTAAATGATGAGTGATAGAACCTCAATATTTCACATGATGATTGCTTGGGACAAGACCTTTCTGTAGGCACCAAGTTCAAGGTAATCAGTCAAGGTTAAGGTCAAATTTGTTTAAAAAAAAAAAAAAAAATAACTTTAACATTAGCCATAACTTTTGAATGGTAACTTAATAAGGCCTTCACATTTCACATGATGATTGGTTGAGACAGGGTTTTTCTGTTGGTGTCAAGTGCAAGGTCATCACTCGAGGTAAAGTCATATTTCAAGGGCAAATTTGTGATAAAGATAAAAACAAAACATTGGCCATAACTTTTGATTATAGATCTTGAGGTATTATGATCACCTTGGCATCGTTCATGTTGGCGTTGATGTTGGCGTGACAAATTTTTAACCTTGGTCACATTTTTTCAATGATGAATGATAGAGCCTTAATATTTCACATGATGATTGCTTGGGACATACAAATCCATCCTTTAATGTAGGAGGATTTGTGATATATATATATAATACATACGTAGTGTTTTGTATGAAAAAAAAAATAATGTGGTTTAGGGAATGATAATTGTCAAGGCTCAGCAGTTGCACAGGCTTGTCAGAGTCTTTGCATTGTGTATATTTGAAATTATTTGAAATCTCACGCACAAGCTCAAATGCAATGTTCCATCAAGGAACAAGGTGGCCAATTATCACACGATATGCCTGTTACTCTGCTGGATGTCCAAGTATGACAACAACAAAGGGATATAACTTAAAACTTTAGCTAAATGGAGTTATGATTCTTGTGCACTGCACTCTATAATTATGAGAGGAACATAACTGCCAGGTCAATTTGATAAACAGTGACATACTCATGCTTGCGGCAAAGAAGTGGAACCCCCCCCCATCTTGACAACACAGATGATCACATATATCACATCTTGTGATGGGTGTATAAAAATGAGTCTGTCTGTAAAATTGCCTTAAAGGACACTACTCTACATATGATAATGGATGTGGATGATACTTTTTAGCTCGCCCGGGACGAAAGTCTCGGAACAGCTATTGTCATACCCTCGGATGTCGGCGTTGGCGTCAGTGTCGGCGTCCACATTAGGTTAAAGTTTTTTATTTCTATCAATATTTATCCTAGAGGCTTTATTTTTTACAGAAACACTCATTAGGGCATAGGCTTTCATTTGAGTACAACATCCATGTCGAAATGACCTTTAGACTGTGACCTTGACCCTTTCAAAAAAACTTTAACCATAAACTTTAACCAAAAAAACTTTAACCTTGCTTATATTTTCTGTAAGCTTTAAACTAGAGACATCATTACTTCATATGCACACTCATTAGGTGATAGGCTTTCACCATAGACAAAGGTCTTTGACAATTTGACCTTGACCTTTACCATTTGTGGACCTAGAAAAACTTTAACTGAAAACTTTTACCAAAAACTTTAACCTTGCTTATTATTTTCTGAATGCTTTAACCTAGGGACATCATTACTTCATAGACATACTCATTAGGTGATAGGCTTTTGTGAGAGATCAAGGTCCTTGATAATTTGACCTTGACCTTTTATGAACTTAGAAATACTTTAACTGAAATTCTTTTACCAAAAACTTAAACCTTGCTTATATTTTCTGAATGCTTTAACCTTGGGACATCATTACTTCATATACATAGTCACCAGATGAAAGGCTTTCACCAGAAACCAAGGGCCTTGACAATTTGACCTTGACCTTTTATGGCCTTGGAAAAACTTAAACTGAAAAACTTTAACCAAAAATTTAACCTTGCTTATATTTTCTAAATGCTTTACTCAGGGACATTATTACTTCATACACATACTCACTAGGAGATAGGCTTCTACAGAGACCAAGGTCCTTCACAATTTGACCTTGATCTTGACCTTTTGTGGACTTAGAAAAATTTCAAAGAAAAACTTCATGTTTGATACAAAGAAATTCCATTGGTAACCTCATCTGCTTGTAGGCTTTCACTTTACCCTAACCTTATACAAGCAATTAAAACGAAAAAGTTTTTATATTTCTTAATTAATACTCAAACAGATATATATTAGATCATGGACTTTAACATTGAAAGAAACCACTTTGAACTTTGGTCTTCGGTCAAGCACTGTGACAAGCAGCTGATTGAGCGAGCTACGTTGTCCGTGGACAACTCTTGTTGGTTATTCTTAACCATTCATTCACATAATATAACATCACAGAAAATGGGGTCTTCATTTTAATAATAATCCTTTGAACAACTTTGTCTTGTATAAATGGCACACCTTTTTAGCTCACCTGAGCACAAAGTGCTCAAGGTGAGCTCTTGTGATCATACAATGTCTGTCGTCAGTCGTGCGTCGTGCGGCCTCCGTCGCCCACAATTTCTTTAAACATCTTCTCCTCCTAAACCAGTGGACCAATCTTGATGTTCCTTGGGTCAAGCTCTACCAAAGTTGTTCAAATAAATGAAATCCACCCTAAACTTTCCCTTTACCCTTAATAAAAAGGGTGAAAATATGAAAATTTTCAACAATTTTCTTCTCTGAAACCAGAAGTCAGACAGCTTTCATATTTTGTATGTAGCATCATCTAGTGGACCTTTACCAAGTTTGTTCATATCAAGACCCTGGGGTCATATTTGGGCTTCACCAGGGCACATTCCTTTTAGCTCATCGAAGCATGATGGGTGCATCCTTTTTAACATAGAATCAAAGAGTGAAAAGGCACATCCTTCTTGCTCTTGGCTGAAAATATTCCATGGTATTGATCCTATGTAGAAATGATCTCCTTTTTAAAATCTGCCTATTTAATTAATGTGATGTTCCATGGGTCAAAGAGACTCAGGTGAGCGATCTAGGACCATCATGGTCCTCTTGTTTAAATTAGACCATTCTATTATTTTGTTGACTGTAGATATTCACCCGTTAACTTAGCTAGCTAAATAATTTCGCAAGTAAACGCTAGTATATGTGAAAAGGTCTGCACAAATTTACTGTACGTTCTCAAATTTATATAAAGGCACTAATCATAGTTTTGAGGCTAACTGTCTATACTCTTTGATAATTGAACATTCTTGCTTAATATTTTCTGAGTAAATATGTGATATTTCAGAGTGAAAAATACTTCAAAATTGATTTGGTTCAAGAAGAAGAGAAAAGATAAATCTTGATCATGATCTATTTATGTTGATAAAAGACTATACTAGAATGTTTCATGAAGGCGGGAAGAGTTCCAGTATATGTTTAGCAAATGGGTGTAGAGGAAAGCCAATCACATTGAAGTAGTCCCCAGATACTCCTTTAATCAAAGTACTGCCCAAAGCTTGGATACCATACCCACCAGCTTTGTCCCTGTAACATAGTAAACAAATTATCAAAACCTTCATAACACATTTTTACACATTTACACATTGAGGTCCTTCACATTATCATTGTAAGTACCAAAATTCAAATTTGAAGCACTATACACAGTACTTATAATCCCCATATGAGGGTATTTGCATTAGGTGATTAAGGGTAGTAAAAAAATGAAGGATTTGTATTCTGAGTGTGTTTATCACATGCTTGCTTAAATTTGTTTTCATCTGCACATTACTGAAACCTATAATCTTGATGCAATTCCATCACAATCTCAATATATATTTAACATACATTGGTTCCCCTGTGTCCACATATGCTTCTACAATCTGTCTAGTGAGATCACCCATGTTAACCTCTGTGGCTTCATAGAACTGGATCAGACTGTAGGGATCACCTGTATCTGTAGATATGACAAAAGTATATTGGAGCTTTTGCATGATATTGCAACCATCTCACATGAGCTCACAGCATAGTCTTCACTGTGCACTCTTCAGATAAATAAGATCATCACCCCTCTTACAAGGTTTAGTGTAGTGGCAGATCCAGAGAGGGTTGGGGGTATTCGATTGAACCCCCTCTGTATCGAAATTGCTTCATTGTAGTGGATAAATTCAATCTAAATTTTGCAACACAAGAAAAATGATCCCCCTATCTGTAGTGTTCTAATAACAGGATCTTGAAATGCTACAAATAAATGTTGTCTGATGTTCAGACCGTGAGCAATTAGTCCAATAGTATCCCTATCTAGATAGGGATACTATTGGACTAATTACTTGAATTCTACGCAGACATCAAACTGCCTTTATGGAAACCCTGGATTTACCACTGTAGAGATTATTCCTTAGAACTGTTCTGCGTGGTTGTCCAGGCTACAACTTATTTGTGCCTCTCGAATAAGTAAAATTGTTGGAAATGTCACACACTGGCTCATTTGTGATCTGTCATTCAAAACATGATCATACAGCAAATCTAAAATACAGATAATGTATGTGGATTATGAAATAATTCATTTTCACATGGATGTGCCCATGAATAAAGTCTGATGGAGGAGGAGTTATATGCAAAAAGTAAAATCTGAGCGCGGAGCCCAAGGATTTTGCTATGCACATATCTCCTCCCCCATCAAACTTTATTCATGGACTATAACACAATTATATTCTGAAATTAGTTTTATTACTATTTTCTGTGTGTAAAATAGTAAAATAACATTTATGTAGATGTAATATGAGTAATGTTTTTGACGTTGGTAAAATATCACAGAAAACGAAGCACGTCATTAAGCATGTGTGTTATATGACGTCAAAAGCATCAACATTCCAGCTCAAGATGACATATGAGGTTATAAATGGGTGTGGCTATCTGTGTCCACAGTAATCACTTGGCATGGGAATTTTATTGCGAATACAGATCTATGTAATTCTTCCTATTTCATGTATGCGTTTTACCCTATCGTGTTATAATATTTGATCAGACCCTGTATAGGTCAAACAGAATTGGTGTGTGGAGTAGAATGGTTCTCCTAGTAAAACTGGTGGCGAACCAGCAAAAGACATTTCAAATTGGACTTTTAATGATAACCTCACACTTGAAACTATCTTAAACTATCTTAAAATTATTGTAAATGGCATTTCTTTGTGCCAAATATTTGAATGGTTGACTTTCATCTAGAGCTTGACTTTTGAGCTACCCAAACATTTGTTCCAAAGAGCACAAGATAGTCATCTACTCACTAAAGACGATAATTGCTCCTTGTCATCCAAGTTACTTCAAAACATTTGATAAATATAAGAGTTATGGTCTGGACAAATTTGTATGGATTGAAACACTATGGCACTAACAAGCTAACACACATACATTGATATTCAGTTAACCTTTGTCATGCTGAACCCGTAATACTCCAGCCTTGGCAGGAGCTATAGACAAACATCAGCATGCACATAATGTGCAGTCTGATTTTTGTCTATACCATCTATTTTTCCATTGTTTAAACAAGAAAAGCTTTAAAAATAAGTTTCAAAAGGAGTACCGACTCACTTTTAGTGCATGCAGAGCTCTGAGCACTTTAATTTTTTATATAATTTTTTGAAGATTTTTTATTCAGCATGACAAGGGTTAATATTCATATCTTGCTCACCACAAGTGGGCTCAACAAATATTAGTATAATGAGACCACCCAGAGAAGCGAGCCCAATCTGGGCTTTAAACTTTTCATTATCTTGAACACAGGGCTGTTGTTTTTGTGTTGAAAGAAAAAAGAGGTTTACCTGCTTTATTTGGAGTCACTAAAACAACAGATGTATAAACTGTGTGAGATCTACCACTGAAACTGAAACATAAATCAGACGACATGAACCATTCCTGAACAAGAGGAAACAAGAGGACCAAGATGTTCCTATATTGTTCACATGAGTCTAGTTTGGCACCTTGGACATCACATGAGTAAGATATATTGGCAGATGAAAAAATAAATATATATATTACAATACCAAATACAAATGCTATCTGCCTTCCTGTTTCATGGAATAATTTAAGATTTCAATTCACAGGTCTATGTATAAATGGAATGCCCAGGGCATTGACTAAATTCTAACCCAGGTTATCAAATGAACATACTTTGTAGAGGTCAACTACATGATGCTTCATACTAGATAATATGAAAGATGTCCTTCTTTATTTATATCGAGGGGTCAGTGCAATCTTGTTATAAGTGCCTTTATTTTCAATAAAGGGTGGAGCCCAAATATGATCCCAGGATCTTGATATGAACAAACTTGGTAGATGTCTACTAGATGATGCTACATACCAAAAATGAAAGCTGTTTGCCTTCTGGTTTCAGAGAAGAAGAATTTTTAAGATTTTCATTTTTTTACCTTTTTTGATCAGGAAGGCTAAAAGGGATGCACCTGGGCAAAGCCCAAGTATGACCCCAGGGTCTTAATACGAAAAAGCTTGGTAGAGGTCCACTAGGGGATGCTACATACCAAATATGAAAGCTGTCTGCCATCTGGTTTCAGAGAAGAAGATTTTTTAAGATTTTCGCTTTTTGATTCTATGAAAAAAGTATTGAGCCCGGGTGGAGCCCAAATATGACTCCAGGGTCTTGATATGAACAAACTTGGTAGAGGCCCAATAGATGATGCTACATACTAAATATGAAAGCTGTCTGCCGTCTGGTTTTAGAGAAGAAGATTTTTTAAGATTTTCATATTTTCACTCTTTTTGTTAATAGTAAAGGGAAAGTTAAGGGTGGATTTCATTTATTTGAACAACTTTGGTAGAGCTTGACCCAATGAACATCCCTGCCAAGTTTCATCAAGATTGGCCCACTGGTTTAGAAGGAGAAGATGTTTAAAGAAATTGTGGACGACAGACGACACATGATGGACGACTGACTATGGACGCCAGACATTGTACGATCATAATAGCTCACCTTGAGCACTTCATGCACCCTGACAGAACCTTCATTTGACTCAAGGGGCCTGTATGAAACACATAGTCAAAGTCCACTAGATGATGAAACATACCAAATATGACAGCTGTCTGCCGTCTGGTTTTTGAGAAGTAAATTTTAAGACATTTCCTTCTATACATGTATTCCTATGAAAAATATGATGTGTCCTGGTAGAGCCTAAATTTCACCCAAGAGGTATTACATGAACAAACTTTGTAGAAATTCACAACATGATAATAGATTTAAATACATACCAAATTTGACAACTGTCTACCTTCTGATTTCATTGTAGATTTCTTTGTTTCAGTGTAAAATGGATTGGACTTGGGCAGAGCCAAAATTTGACCCCAGAGGCATGATAAGACCAAACTTGATAAATTGACACTAGATGATGATACCTACCAAATATGGAAGCTGTCTGCCTTCTAGTTTCAGAGAAGACCATTTTTACAGAATTTCCTTTCTCATTGTTGCTGTGGCAACCATCCTTAAAGGTGAATTTCGATTATCTGAACAACATTTGTAGAGCTTAACCCAAGAAATAGTCCTGTCAGGTTTTATCCTGATTGGCCAAGCAGTTTAGGAGGAGTAGATGTTTAAAGAAAATCAGGATGACAGACATTGGATGACAACATGACGGTCTTTCATTCTGACTTGATATTCTTGCAAAAGAGAATTTTCCTTGTTACAAGCCATTACTTCATTCCTTTTTAGCTCAAAAAAGTGTAAGATCGATCTGATTTTAGAAAGAATGTCAAGGTTTGAGTGAATGAGTTTTGGCAAGGCCAAAATTTAATTATTGCTTAAATAAATAAATCCAAACTTGAGAAAGTGGGTCAAAACATTTTTCCTGACAAAGGATAATTTCTTTTTTTGAATTACACCAAAATTTGATTACCGGTATATACTCCAAATTTTTATTTCAGACTACAGCGCCTTTAAATTTGGATCATTCTACAATTTAGAGTGAATCTTCTTGTGCTTACATGCAAAAAGCCAAGACAAATGTGTTTGTCCTTACCCCAATAGTATTTGAATGGCATTCTCCCTTGATGAAGGCTTCTCATAGATTTTGTTGTCCATGGTCACGATTGTGTCGGCGCCAATAATGAGGTCAGGTGGTGTGTCCTGGAAGTAGAAATTTAACCCATTCCCACAAAATCCCAAAACCTTTCCTGAAAAAAAAAAATTTGGTATACAAAGTGGGGAACAAAAGGCCTAAGAGAGCTTGTATCACTCCACTTGCTTTAACATCTTAATATATGAAAAAGAAATTCATTCAAAATAAGAGGGAAAGTTTGAAAGTTCTTGGCCTGTTGATCATTCCTGCGAAGTTTGCTTAAATTCTGATGTTTGAATTTTTATGTTCACAAATAGGATCAATCAAAATAGCTCACTATGAGCACTCTTATAGCTTAATAAGCATATTTGAGCATGTGCATGACATTTCCAACAATTTCACATGTGCACAAACCAAAGCTTCTGGCCAGCCTGTACAGCCGCACAGTCTGACCAGAGTCTTCACTATGCACTTTACAGATAGATAAGGTCTTAATCGCTCCTCAGGCAGTCAGCATAATATTATATTCTTATTCCATTGTGTTGTTCTCTGATATCCTCATAGATTGTGCCTCTGATACGTGTGGCATTGTTGGAAATGTCACAAACAGGCTCATTTGTTTTAAATACTAGTATTCTTCTCTGTACGAAACCAATAATCTTGACCAAACATAAAAGCAAAAATTCAGCTACGATACCTTTTTGGAATACAATCTGTTTACAACATCAAGTGTTTTCTGTTTTGCTGTCTCGTTCACATAGTCTAAAGGTGTGGCAAAATTATCCTTCTTTAAGTTCTCTTCAAAGTTCGATGGTACAATGTTGAATTTCAATCCCTGGAAATTATCATATTTCTATTACTTTTTTTTTTGTTTTTCAAGTATATATTTACAAGAATTTAAGATTCTAATGAATTGAAATTGTATAAAGAATGAGAATGTAATGCTTGGATCCCAAGTTTTTCTCCGAATAGCCCTTCTGAAAAACAAAACTGTTTTATATTGAATGATCCGACACAAGAAAAGTGATCATGTTAGAACTTTATTCTACTTCATGACACAAGTTTTAGCAAAAAGAGATTAGATGCACTAGAGGTCAATCAGAAAACGAAACGAAAATAAAACAATATAGTCAGATAAAATTACGATACTACATTAAAAACAAGAGCACCTATTATGGGTGACAAATCTTGGCTGCAGGTGATGGACAATGCAGAGTTATCCCCCTTGGTAGTCTGGATACCTCTTTTGATGGTGAACACACAAACCAAGTTTCATGAAGTTTTCTTAAATACAACAACAGAGATATGACCAATTATAAAGTTTGCCACACCAACAACACCAGAAACAAGGCCAAGGTCACGGTGATGATAATACCTTGTTTTTTTTGTTTCAGAAAATAGCTATGCTAAAAATGATATAGAATAACAGTTCAATTAAAACGGTATAATCTGTTTCCACAAATGGGTGTATGATCAGTATGTAGGATGTTAAGCAGCTGGTGGCTTGGATGTAAGGTACTGGTTAGATACGATAACGTATCCCTCCTTTGATAATCTGATGCCTCGACCGGCAGGATATCAGAGAGAGGGGTACATTATTGCAGCTAGGTACTGGTGTGAGAAACAACATAAAACCATGGGTTTGGTGCACAAGCCAACTTATTATAACTGCACTAATGTTGAAAGTGACATTAAATTTCATACAAATAAACAAACAAACAAACAAATAATGGTAAAAGTCTTTGATATATGAACACGTATTTCACAAAAAAATTAGATCACTAAGACTAAAAATATCTATGACATCCCATAACGGTCGGCAAAAGTTTCAGAGAATACTCCGAAGACTAAGAGCAAAACCATCATATGTGTCTTTACAGTGTTACGCACATACTATGTTTCTGCTCTAAGCCTCGATTTATAATAAGCATGTACAGTGCTGTCGGCTAACCCTGCGCACTTAAGAAAGTCAGGTACAAAATTTGTGTAAAGATATCGGTTGTACAAAAAAATCAATACACGAATGTGCTCGTTGACCATTTTAGCTATGTAAAAGACATTTTATCTAGAACAAAATGTCACTAAAATTACACAATCCGGTGATGAACAGAGGCACCGTCGCGTATTATCAACGCAGTTTTCGTCGGCTAAACCTGCGCAGTCGAGAAAAGTACATAAAATTAATGTCCGTAATCTGTTAAAATTAAAATGAAAAACACTGAGACAAAAACGGGAATCTTTTTGCTTAAATATATACACATGAACTTTTTATTTAAAATTGTAGAATCGATCAAGTTTTGGGAATGAAAAATAGGTTGTTCTGCTTTTACTTTTAGCGGCCATTTTCTTAGTTTACATGACGTCATATAGCTGCGCAGCTTTAGACGACGCGCAGGATTACCCGACATGAGTGTAATTAGCCGCAATTTACTGTACATATAACCCCCTTTCTTAAACCGTATATGTAATGTACTTACAATGTTTTCTAGCAGAAGTTTTCTCCTCGGTGATGTGCTAGCTAAAACAATTTTCAGATTATTCAGATCCTTCAAAATGGGTTGTAACATCTTGAATCATTGGATTTCATTGATTGAAAGATATTTCACGTGTTTACATTCGTAACCGTTTACATTTCAAAACGAAAGTAGGTCATACTAACCACATTATTGTGAAGAATGCTCGACTTTAAATAGCTCTTTTGTTCGAAAAGATAAAAATAGAGTAAAGATGAAACAGGACTATCGTGAATTGACTTTGATTTTAAATCATTAACAAATCTAAAATGTTAACAGGCAAAATAAACCGTTGGATCGGATGATTTTTTTTTTATTTGTTTCAAATCGAAAGTATGTCGAACCGGTGTCACATAACTTGTAGCTATATTGTGATATTTCTCTTTTTTGCTCCCGAGGAAGGGGGGGGCACGTGATTGTTACATTTTACTCATATATGTCTTATTCTTTAACGTTTTTTTTCTGTGGAATATCGAGAAATAACTATAGATTATAGTTTGATAAACTCACTGCCTAACCAGTGAAATCATCAAAAAGTTATGTATACTCCGCCTTCTTTCATTTCACCCTCTCTGACGTTATCAAAAAAGTGACGTTACCATGAACGTTGCATAGCAATTACGTGCAAAAAATTCACACTTTGTCCCTCTTAACTCAAATTATTTCATTTTCATGGAGAAATCCAATGAACATCTTCTGTTGTTTCACGTCATATATATTCCGAGTTCCGACTGTTGCGAACAAAGTTTTGACAGACAGTATGATCATGAAGTCCGTGCACAATTCTGTAGATCTAGTCTGATCTTGGCATACACTGCCTGCTTTCTTCTCATTACGATGGATACGACAAGGGCATAACTACGGTGATGCACATTACGTAAGTGCGTTAATCAGGAAATAAATCCTCTTTCGAAAAATGTCGTTATTATTCAAGCGCTGTAGGTACGATGTATTAGTTATTCACTGACACTCAAATCATAGAAAAGGGGCGCGAACGGAGAAAATTCATGTTTTGTCATAGTCCACACATCACCTTTATCCTATATACTCTATATAGCCTTCTGAGTGCGTATAAATTTCAATCCTAGTTATGCCTATTTAAGAGGTGAAATTGTGTGACACTAGGAAAAATGAAAACTCTTTTTGTAGTTCGAACCCCCTTTACGGAAATTTTTGATCCGCCGCTGAACAACTAGCGAGATGAAGATCTTTAAAATAAACCCCGCCCTGCCACGCCCATATTTGGGGGTTAATACAAATTTCTTGAACAACTTTAGAAGAGGGTCACCCATGGATCATTCATGCCAAGTTTCATTTAAATTAGGCCCATGGTTTGGGAGAAGATTTTTAGATATTTCATAGTGAAATAATCCCCGTCCTGTTATGCCCATATTTGGGGGTCAATCCAAATTTTTTGAACAATTTTAGAAGAGGGTCGTCACAGAGGAAGATTTCTGCAAAATTTCGTCAAAATCCGCCAATCGGTTTAGGAGGAAAGGGTGCTTTAAAAACAACCAACGCAAGCACGCATGGACGCAAGGACGCGCCGCCATAGCAATAGCTCGCTAGTCATCGGCTAGTGAAGCTTAATGGGACAATGTGAAAACATGTATCAACATGCCCTTGCGCATATTGTCGCAGTTTGGTGAAATTCAGCCGCGCGATGGAAATAGGCGCCTTTGTGTCAAATTTCTTGTGAACGCAACCTATCCCGATTTAAAGGCCCGATTTGGATCAAACTTTCACAAAAGGTTCCTTGCCACATGACCTTGCGAACACTGTCGCGGGTTGACGAAATTCGTCTCCTCCATTGAAAAGGAGCCTTCATGTCAAATCTCTTGTGAATGCAACTTCTACAATATGGATCAATTTGGCTGAAACTTTCACAAAATGTTCCAGTCGCTTGACCTTCCGCGCTATGTCTATGTCGGAGTTTTGCGAAATTCTGCCATGTCCGAGAAGACGAGGCCTTCGTGTCAAACTTTTTATATGTCTGTATCTTCTCATTTTCAGAATGTTTCTAGTCACCTGTAGTGGCGCATAAAGTCAGGATTTGGTGATATTGTCTTGTGTCACAGAAAATGGGGCTCTAATATAGAACTAGAAAGCCATGAATGGCTTGTGTCGCTCCACTGGCTTGAATTTCTTGTAATAGCAAATCTAAGTTTTGACTAGATTTTTAGATATTTTGGCTTCTACTGATGTTGAAATGATTTTCAAAGTTTCCACTATTATAACATATAGAGAAATGACCTCCGCCCATAAAAGACATATTTTTCATCCAATGACAATAATTTTTGGCTGAATGATAAAGGATCACCCAAGGATCATACTAATGAAGTTTGATTGATAGCCATCTGTTACATTCTGAGAAAATGATTTTCAAAGTTTCCACTATTATAACATATAGAGAAATGACCTCCGCCTATAAAATACATATTTTTTATCTGATCAACGTAATTTTTGGTAGACTGATAAAGGGTCACCCAAGGATCATTCATGTCAAATTTCATTGGTATCCATCAATTAGAACCTGAGAAAAATCACTTTTTACCATATTTGGAAATTAGCCACGCCCATTAAATCCATGTTTTTCATTGGATCAAAATTTCTTGAACAACTTTGAAAGAGGGTCACCCAAGGATCATTCCTGTGAAGTTTGGTTGAAATCCATCCAGTAGTTTCTGAGGAGAAGATTTTTAAAGAAAAAGTTTACGACCTGACGCACGGACGGACGCACGACGGACACAACGCCATGACAATAGCCCCAGTGGATTTCAGCCAGTGGAGCTAAAAATATTGTTTAAGCAGTTCCTCCCTTATCTGTGGGTGGATTTCCGTGAAACGTTCACATACATTTCATTTTCACATGGCTATGTGCATATTGTCATCATATAACCAAGTGCATATTGTTCTGCCTTGCGTTCAGGAAAGCAAGCGCTGGTGAACGTTAGCGATCGCTTTCCTATCCTGAACGGTGTGCGGGATTTTAGGCGCTTGCGAAAAACGGCTAGCGACGTTACGAGGTGACTAGCATAGCAAACGCAAATAGTGGATAGCTTGACTATTATCGATTTTTGGACAATCTCGTGATTTTTCGTTTTGTAAGAATATTTAATTATATGGAGGGCGGGATCCACGAATAACAAATGCTTTTTTTTTTACTTCATTTTATAAAACTTAAAATGTTTTCTGAGGGTTTTTCTGGGATTAAGCTTTGAGTTGAGTCACTTTTGTTGCCTAGCAACCGAGTCATTTTCGGAAAGCGCTCGCGGTGCGTTCAAGATATACTGTCGCAATAAAAACTGTTCGCGGCGAGCGCTTTCGTGTTCTGAACGCAGGGCTGATTTAGTGAACTAGGCCTATGCTATGTCATGAAAAAAGTGGCCTTATTGTAAAATTTCTTAAAACAGAACTTGTACATTTGTGGATATAGGAAACAACTCTGCATTTAAGCATTTGGTTGATTCTTTCAAAGGTTATCTTGTGAACAGGAGCGTTTTCATCCGGCCATGCATATGATACAGTATCATAGTAAAGGGGCTTTCATTTTAATGATAATGCTCTTTGCGGCGTATCTTATATGAATATTTCATATAAGGGACTTTTTTCCCTGACCCATAACACCCATATTTTGGGTCTATCAGAATTTCATAAAAGGAATCTAAGAGCAATTCCCAAAGAACTTCTATAAATTAAAGTTTTAGTAGTGTCTGAGGAGAAAATCTTTAAGAACATATTTGTGAAACACGAATGCCCCCAAACAACCCAATCACATCAGCTCGATCTTGGTATCTGCAGCTGCTTATCAAAAAGACCTTTCTTCATGCCCTATATGAAAATTGTATCATAAAAGTACCTGAAGTAAAAGCCATTGAAAAGAGTTTTGGTTGTGTTTTGCACAAGTTTGACTTTGATATATGACCTTTACCATATCACATGACCTAGTTTTTTGGCCTCTTTCAAACTTGAATAAGATTTGAAGACAAAAATTCTGACCAAGATGCAGAATTTTCAATCCAAGAGTGCACACAAGGTCTTTCTAAAATTTGACCCTTTCTCTTTTTCCTCACATAAACCAATTTTGAACTAGAACTACATTTCATGAAGACAAACATTCTGACCAAGGCTCAGATCCTTTTGTCAAAAAATGGTACTTCTAGAGTGCACACAAGGTTTTCTAAGATTAGACCCTTTTATCCCATTTGACCCAATTTTCATTTTGACCTAGGTTTCATGGAGATAAACATTCTGACCATAGTCAAAACATTTGAGCCAAAAATGTGGCCTCTAGAGAGCCCACAAGGTTTTGCTAAAATTTGACCCCATTTTTGACCCCACTTGACCCAATTTCAAACTTGACTCAGATTTGTTGGAGACAATTACTCAGACCAAGTTTCATGACAATTGAGCCAAAAATATGGCCCCTAGAGTGCTCGAAAGTGTTTCCTAAAATTTGACCCCTTGACCCTATTTTTTGACCCCACTTGACTCAATTTTGAACTTGACTAAGATTTCATGAAGGCAAACATTCTTACTTAGTTTTAAGACATTTGGATAAAAAATGTGGCCCCTAGAGTGCACACAAGGTTTTTCTGCACCAAATGGACAGCACCCGATCACAATAGCTCACCTTGAGCACTTTGTGCTCAGGTGAGCTAAAAATGCATTGTCGTAGCCCTAAGACTGAAAAATTGTCCTTTTTTTCAACAAAATTTGAAATTTATGCAGCTAAACTAGAAAGCCATGAATGGCTTGTGTCCCTCCACAGGCTTGAAATTCTTGTAAAAACAAATAAATGTTTTGACTAGATTTTAAGATATTTGAGGTTCTACTGATGTTGAAAATGTTTCAACTATATAACAAATAGAGAAATAACCTCCACTCTTAAAAGACATATTTTTCATCAAATCAAATAACTTTTGGCTGCATGACAATGGGTCACCCAAAGATCATACCAAAAATGTTTGATTGATATCCATCAGTTACATTCTGAGAAAATGATTTTCATAGTTTCCACTATTTAACATATTGAGAAATGAACTCCGCCCATAAAATACATATTTTTCATCCAATCAAAATAATTTTTGGTACACTGATAAAGGGTCACTCAAGGATCATTCCAGTGAAATTTGGTTGATATCCAAAAATTAGATTCTGAGAAAATAATTTTCAAATTTTCCACTATATTACATATAGAGAAATGACCTCTGCCCATAAAATGCATATTTTTCATCCGATCACAATGATTTTTTGTAGACTGATAAGAGGTCACTCAAGGATCATTCAAGTGAAATTTGGTTGATATCCATCAGTTACATTCTGAGAAAATGATTTTCAAAGTTTCCACTATATAACATAAAGAGAATTGACCTCCGCCCATAAAATGCATATTTTCCATCCGATAACAAAGATTTTTTGTAGACAGACAAAGGGTCACTCAAGGATCATTCCAGTGAAATTTGGTTTATATCCATCAGTTAAATTCTGAGAAAATGATTTTCAGAGTTTCCACTATATAACATATAGAGAATTGACCTCCGCCCATAAAATGCAGATTTTCCATCTGATCACAATGATTTTTTGTAGACTGATAAAGGGTCACCCAAGGATCATTCATGTAAAATTTAACTGGTATCCATAGATCAGAATTTGAGAAAACTCACTTTTTACCATCTTTGGAAATTAGCCACGCCCATTAAATCCATGTTTTTTCATTGGATCAAAATTTCTTGAACAACTTTGAAAGAGGGTCATCCAAGGATCATTCCTGTGAAGTTTGGTTGAAATTCATCCAGTCGTTTCTGAGGAGAAGATTTTTAAAGAAAAGTTTATGACCGCACGCACGCACGGACGGACACAACGCCATGACAATAGCCCCAGTGGCTTTTAGCCAGTGGAGCTAAAAACCAAGAGGCCCAATTTGCAGCTTCACATGATTTCACTTCTAAACCTCTAGAAGTCATAGCTATTACTTGATGAAAATATGGAAGTGTGGCAAGAGGGGCTTCATAGTTTTTGAAACCACAATTTTGGGGGAAATTGGACATTTCTGCGGATTTAGGCTATTTCATTGGCTTATTGTAAGGAAACTGTGGTTTTTGAAAATATTTTTAACTTCATTTGAGAGACCATGTATAGAATAATAGAAAAGGATATTTTTAAGAGTGAACGTTAGAAATTTGAACAAGAGCTTCGCAGAGCGGCCCATATACGCCTTAGTGATTTTCGATCAATTCAAGGGCAGATAATTCAAGATTTCTGAGGAATGACTAGAGCAATTTGAATTTCAAATGTCTTATGCACAACAAGACATCATATGGAGTAATTATGACAAGCTTCAGCTCATTCCCATTGATAGTTCAGGAGGAGTTGCGCACACAAGAAATTGCTAACGGATGAATAGACACAGATAGACGGACAGACTGACGACCAAGTTCATAACATAATACGACCCTTCAGATGTATAACGAAAAAAAAGCCACAGGCTTGAAATTCTTGTAAAAGCAAATAATAGTTTTGACTAAGTTTTTAGATATTTTAGGTTCTTCTGATGTTGAAAATGGTTTTCAAATTTTCAACTATATAACATATAGAGAAATGACCTCCGCCCATAAAAGACATTTTTCATCAAATCAAAATAATTTTTGGCTGAATGATAATGGGTCACCTAAAATCACACCAAAAATGTTTGAATGATATCCATCACTAACATTCTGAGCAAACGATTTTCAAAGTTTCCACTATATAACATATTGAGAAATGACCTCTGCCCATAAAATACATATTTTTATCCAATCACAAAATTTTTTGGCAGACTGATAAAGGGTTACTGAAGGATTATTCCAGTGAAATTTGGTTGATATCCAACAATTAGATTCTGAGAAAATGATTTTCAAAGTTTCCACTATATAATATATAGAGAAATGACCTCCGCCCATGAAATATATATTTTTCATCCAATGACAATAAGTTTTGGTAGACTGATAAAGGGTCACTGAAGGATCATTCCAGTAAAATTTGGTTTATATCCAACTATTAGATTCTGAGAAAATGATTTTCAAAGTTTCCAATATATAATATTTAGAGAAATGACCTCCGCCCATAAAATGAATATTTTCCATCCAATCACAATAATTTTTTGTGGACTGATAAAGGGTCACTGAAGGATCATTCAAGTGAAATTTGGTTGATATCCATCACTTCATTCTGAGAAAATGATTTTTAAAGTTTCCACTATATAACATATAGAGAAATGACCTCCGCCCATAAAATTAATATTTTCCATCTGATCACAATAATTTTTTTGTAGACTGATAAAGGGTCACCCAAGGATCATTCATGTAAAATTTCATTGGAATCCAATTTGAATCCGAGAAAACTCAATCTTTACCATATTTAGAAATTAGCCATGCCCATCAAATCCATGTTTTTTATTGGATCAAAATTTCTTGAACAACTTTGAAAGAGGATCACCGAAGGATCATTCCTGTGAAGTTTGCTCGAAATTCTGAGAAGATTTTTAAAGAAAAAGTTTACGACCAGATGCATGGAAGCCACGCGACAGACACAACACCATGACAACAGCCCAAATGGCTTTCAGCCAGTGGAGCTAAAAATCAGCCCTGCATTCAGGATGACAGTGCAAACAGTTTGCCGATTACCGGTATACCCTGCTTTGCATGCACACTTGCATGCAAAGCGGGTATAATTGGCAAACTGCTTGCACTGCTTGGTCATCCTAAACACAGGGCTAGCCTATCTGGATTTGACACAATAACAAAATGATTTAAAGCAAACAAAATACTTTATTGAATACCAATCATATACACTCATTATAACAAAACTGATGTGAATAGATGACAGTTTATAACACTTGGTTTATAATGATTATGATGCTTATCAACTTATCTAAGTGACCTGTCATGCTAAAAGGAACAATTCAATACAATCTGCAACAAGTAACATCTTTGTTTGCTTGATGAGGATTTGATGACACTTTCAACAGTATTTCAGTTCAATCATGATGTCTAGTGCACCTACCCAAAGCTTCCTTATTGTTTCTAACACAAGTTAAGCTACATTTTTTCCCAGCAAGCTTAGATGAGCATCTCACTGTCATCTTGGAAGCATTTACTTCTGGCAAGTAAAGTTTTATGGCTGTTCTACAACCTACACTCATGTATTATGACTTCATCTTTCATTGTGCTATCCTAAATGAGAGAAGCAGAAGATGTAGACTAAGATCAGACTGCACACTATGTGCAGGCTGATCTTATACTTCACCTCCTGTAATCTACATGAAAACTCCAGGCTACCTTTAACTGGATTCATCTAACTTTTATGGCACCTTCAAGCATGATTGATCACATCTATAATCATAATGCAAAAAAATACTTAACTTGTAATTGAACGACACATTTGCTCTAACAACAATTTTAATGCCCTTACATGTGCTCATATACCATAAATACATGTACAATGAATGATGGGATGTGACCTTTAAATGACCTTGACCTCTCTATACTATTTTTAGTATTCTATAAAGTTACCTTTCATGTGAACTAGCACACCACTGAATAAATTCTTTCTTAGAAAGGCCTTTAGGGTGAACTCTATAACAAGAAGTAAAGTTTTGCAGTTTTTAGTGAAAAAATCACTTCATGAAGGCATTAAATCAGATGTATTTCTTAACTCCTTGGATTCACTTTCATCAGGAAAGAATGTTAAATCGTAGACTTATCACATGAGCACAATAAGTTGTCATTAATAAGGCATTAATCATAGAAATCTTACAAAATATCTATCAAATGTTTTAACCACATAATTTGTAGGAGTCAAATCTGATTTTAAATCTACAGTTAATTACGAAAAATAGAAACAAAACTGAAAATAAAAACAACCACACAAACTAGTTAGTATGTAAAAAGATACTTTTTTTGTTAAAGACTAGTAGTCGACTACACTCCCTGTACTTCTGTAGAACTTGGTGGACAGTCATGCCAAGAAAGGACCACAATTGAACATTAATTCTTCAATTGAATAGGGTTTAGCAAGTGGGAGTCAAACATTGCATAAGGTTCTATTTTTACTTCACTGTAATGTTTTGATCATTATCAATAACCTCTGAATCTGTGAATATAAGCTTTAAGACTCCTCTAATTGATTTTTTAAAGGCCTCTTTTGACATGACTTTGCCTATATCTGCTACCAAAGAATTACAAAATTGTTATGATTTCTGGCTTGAACCATAACTCTTCTCAAACAATAGCAGAGATCATAAGTTTACAACTACATATATATTCCGTACAAATCCTAAGTATTTTCTATCAGGTTAGTTGTTCATCATCTTACATAGTTCAAGAAAAAACTATCTATAATACAGGCCAGGTTCATGTTAGATACCTTATTAACTGATGATGATATTCAATGATGCTGAAATGATAGGAAAATAAAGAGCATCCAAACCCAACTGATCACTTTTTTTATCCCAATTACTATTTTGATGGGTAAGTGCATATTTATTGTAAGTGGCAATGTATCTATATGCGCTTACATTACTAGGGTACTTAAGGTAGTGGAACCATAAAGTTCCACAACGTTTTGGAAGTAATGAGCTTAAACAGAATTAACCCAGATTTCCTTATGATTTTCATTAGGAAACCTTGGTCGACATTGTAAAAGTTCATGAGTTCTGAAGTGTAGTAGAACTTTTACGTGTCCACTACTCTAACAATGTAATGCTCAGCCCTGGATAGAAGCATTTAAATCAATATTTTTTTTTAATTGAAATTAATGATATTACCAAATTCTATCCATTTTTGTGTAGGGATTCAATCTAGCAGTAATTTTAAAGAAGTGGATCATTGAATGAGGATAGTCCTTAGTTTCTACAACTGAATTAAAATATTGCATCAATAAAAATTTGATCCTTTTTTTTTTCGTAAGCTAATAAATCTAATAAATATAACAACACAAAAAAACACAAGAAACTAGTAACTATCAATAAAATATGTATAATGCATTCTAATTGGTTGATTCAAATCTGGCAGTTGGTCACATGACATTGTCACATTACCGGTACATTTTAACATTTTCAACAATGAAAAGTTTGAACACTATGGATGAAATAACCCTTTTTAAAAGATTGAACTCTTCTAAATTCAGAGATTAAGCACATGATTGGCCAAGACACCATGAAAACAGAAATCCATCTAAATCTCATTTCAATGGCTCAGAGAGAAACAGTTGTAATGACCTATAATAAACATATAGGAAGCAAGAACTTTTTCATGTCAAGCCATTGATTAAAATTCCATCAAAGAAAAGTGGTCAGCTAGAATGATTTTGTGAAGTAACATCTTAGCAAAGATGATCAGAGGATAAAAGCTAGGATAAAGGATCTGTGCAAAACTTTTGCAGGTGCTTATACAAATATGCTAATAGTAAATCCCCATACTTTTTAACCAAGAAAGTTCACTTCACTAGTTTATGTTACTTATATTTCAATCATTTTGTGTGTCTTTTTTCTCTTATTTTAGATAATTTTGTTTCTAAACAATCATCTCAAATTAAACGGGGAAAAATTAATGACAGCAGGTTGATACATATTTTGATTCTGAAATTCATAGCTAAATTTAAACTTAATGTCAATTTTTCTCAAATAGCTCCTGAAGGCCTTTATTAGGATAAAATACAGTAAGCACTTACAGTAGTTACACACAGACCCTTGGAGATACAATGATTCAGTTCATAGGTTATTTCAAGACCTAGAGGTCAAATTTGCATTCAAATCTTTGTTGATGTACCACTTTTCCCTGATGGATGAACTGATTTTAGCGAAACAGGTAACTGATACAACAGATTTATGGACAAAAACTATTTGAAAATGAAACTCGAAACAACATCAAGCCCTGTCTGTCTTTGGATATTTCATTCGGTGAAGAATGCAGGGATAGATAGATGTATTTGACACTGATGATATTTAAGGTCGTGGACTCGTAATAGTTCCACAACATCTCATAAGTCATAAACTCTAACCGTGTTAACCAAGGCTTCCTAATGATTTCATTAGGAAGCCTCCGTTAACACTATTAAAGTTCATTACTACCGAAACCTTGTGGATCTATAACTGGTCCACTACCTTAAGACCAATATCTAAGATGTTTCTACTAAATATGCTTTATTCGAATACAACTCAATTCATCAACTGTTTGTGATACAAAATACACTTGTCAAGGAAATTTTAATTTGAAACTTATGTATAGAAACTTAAAGAACATGAATGAATTTTGAATGATTTACAAATTGAGATGATATTTTCCCGTGACAATTTTGGCAGTGATAGTAAAATGGCTTGTCGTCAGCACATACCAGTACAGCTAATAGTAACATTTAACAATTTCACTGAACTCTTGGTAACTAATATATCTTGATATCCATTCATATTTAGTTCCTTATAAACAACTGTCATGTCATACAAATTATCTTTTAGCTATTCTATACAGTGTTATCCTGTTTCCAGTAACACCAATTGAAATGAAATTCTGAATTTCTTTAATCTGGGTTTCATGCATCTGAACGATTTGCATAAGGTAGTAGACCTGTAATATTTCTGCAACATTTTGGAAGTAATGAATTTTAATGGTGTTAACCTAGGTTTCCTAATGATTTCACACTGACAACCTTAGTCAACATTGTAAAAGATCACAAAATTTAAAATGTTGCAGATCTATAACGGAACTATTACTGTTCCACTACATCATAACCTTCCACTTACATTTTAAAGACCATAATACAAGGGCTGTTATCATTCTAATAAATTACACCACCTATAGAAACAAGTGTGTTTACGATTTGCAAAGTTGACTTCATTGATAGTTTAGATAGCAGGCAAAACCTATGACAAGGATCCAGAATGTCTTGCTTGGCAACATGTTTTTCAACATAAAACAAAAACAATCATGCAAACACAACTGTAATAAATTAACCCTTTGTCCATAAATAAAATAGAAACATTGTGCACACTCACACACACTATAAAACAGTATGGCAACAACATATAATATAGTCAAACAACATACAAACTACAAAATTTCTTAAAGAGCTTTAGTTACAAGACAGGGCTTTAGCATAACAACAAAATGGGGTCACAAAGACTTAATAGCAAGGCTTGTAAGCGAAAAGGACTCCTTTAAATGTAGACTATTTCTTTTAAGCGATCCTCAGGATTTCATGTAAATATTGCAATATTTTCTGAATCAAGCTACACAAGGCATTGGATAGATGTATGCCCTTTGGGCTTTGGGATCAACTTCAGGAAAGAATTGCAGACTGTTTAAAACAGGGACTCACATCAGATAGTTGTGACACTCCTGCCTACTTATTTTATGAGGCTAGGACTCACAAACCCCAAGTCCCTTCAAAACCCTGAGAAGGGATAAAAATTATCTTAGATTTATATTTACAAACCTGCCATTAACCCTGGGTTATGGGTACTTACATGATTTGTCTTAGACAATTTTTGAGTACTCACAACATAACACCATTTCATTGAGTCTAGTAAACATTGCCACAAATACTATGATGAATCGTAACCAAATATAGCCCCCAGATTGTGCGTAAGTTACTGCTATGCTTCAGGTATAATTTCAAACACAGTAAACTTTGATCATAACCTTTAAGCTTTATGCAACAAACCTAAATAATTAGAAAGTAAATTTTAGAGCCCAATGTTTTTGTTTTTTTCCATATTTAAAGGAATAGTCATGGGTTATGGCAATATTTGAAAACAAGGATGCATTTTCTAGTCCAAAGGGCATAGTTATAAACAAAGTTTACTACATCAGCATTTCATGCATTCAAACCAAGTACTTTAATTGTGAAAGAGGAAACATTCATATCAGTTGACTATGTATTCATGTAAATTGAAGGTGAAGAAAATACACAAGTCATTGCATGTGCATAGAAGTTCTGGCTTTTCATTGTCAAATATCATAAGGTACGAACAACAAAAAATATTAAAATTAAAGCTAAATAATTCAAACTTAACAAAATAATAGAGGGATGACAATGGAAGATGAGATGAGATGGGAAGGATAAAATTTATAATTTTTATTTTCAAGTATATCCTCTTTGAGAGACAAAAATATCAGAACTACTGTTTAATGAAGCTGTAATTTTCACATTTTTGTTACCGTCTGATGATACACCATAATTCAATGGCCCTTGGAGAAACAATTGTAACTGCCTATAAACATGGACAGTTGCAACTGTTTTGCCCTGAGCCATTGATTAAGGAAGCTTTTTTTTTTTTAATAAAAAAAGTTGATAATCTTTAAATTGTAGCTCCATGGGTTATTTGATAATTCACCTATGGTAATACCAATCATGAACTAAATGTGAAAATCTATATTAGTATCATTCATTTGATTTTGTACATTTTTTCGAAAATAAAGATGAAAATAATAAATTGCTATTTTCAAATCAATGACTTTTAGATTGTTATCTGATTAAGAAAAGGGTTACAATTCATATAAAAAAATTCAATTTTGAAAATAATTAATTCAAATAGAAAACAGGGCTTATTCAGATGGGGTTTTCTTTTTTTTTGAAATCTTAATATATACCATCTTAAAATTTCACTCTTATTCTTTTGTTGAAATGGGAAATGGGAAAAAGGCTTTTAACTAGAAAGCCATGAATGGCTTGTGTCGCTCCACAGGCTTGAAATTCTTGTAAAAGCAAATAAAAGTTTTAACTAGATTTTCAGATATTTTGGGTTCTACTGATGTTGAAATTGATTTTAAAAGTATAACTATATAACATATAGAGAAATGACCTCCGCCCATGAAGGACATATTTTTCATCCAATCAAAATAATTTTTGGCTGCATGATAATTGGTCACCCAAAGATCATACCAAAAATGTTTGTTTGAAATCCATCAATTACATTCTGAGAAAATGATTTTCGAAGTTTCCACTATATAACATTTTGAGAAATGACCTCCGCCCATAAAATATATATTTTTCATCCGATCACAATAATTTTTTGTAGACTGATAAAGGGTCACCCAGGGAATATTTCAGTGAAATTTCGTTGATATCCATCAAATACATTCTGAGAAAATGATTTTCAAAGTTTCCACTATATGACATATAGAGAAATGACCTCCGCCCATAAAATACGTATTTTTCATCTGATCTCAATTATTTTAGGAAGACTGATTAAGGGTCACTCAAGGATCATTCAAGTAAAATTTAGTTGATATCCATCACTTAGATTTTGAGAAAATGATTTTGAAAGTTTCCACTATATAACATATAGAGAAATGACCTCCGCCCATAAAATGCATATTTTTCATCCAATCAAAATATTTTTTTGTAGACTGATAAAGGGTCACCCAAGGATCATTCTTGTAAAATTTGATTTGTATCCATCAATTAGAATCTGAGAAAACTCACTTTTTACCATATTTGGAAATTAGCCACGCCCATAAAATCCATGTTTTTCATTGGATCAAAATTTCTTGAACAACTTTGAAAGAGGGTCACCCAAGGATCATTCCTGTGAAAATTAGTTGAAATTCACCCAGTAGTTTCTGAGGAGAAGATTTTTAAAGAAAAAGTTTACGACCGGACGCACGCACGACGGACACAACGCCATGACAATAGCCCCAGTGGCTTTCAGCCAGTGGAGCTAAAAATGAAGCAAGGATAATAAGCGATGAACAATAATCAACAATATCTTTTTATTTAAATCACTTTTTTAAAATTGTTTTTACGAAATTTGGATAACATAACAAAAATATGAACATGGATTTGTTTTGCTATATGACTTTAACAAGATAATTTAACAATAGAAGTGTAACAATTAATTGAGAAGGCTAGCACTATGATTTTACATTCTGCTTAAGATCATATTCATGGTATGTGGGAAAGCAATTGAAGACAATATTTCCAGAGGTCATTCAAATTTTAAGATCAATGTTTACCAAATTACTATGTTCTTATTCAAATTTCAAATAGGCATCCAAAACATCAATAATAGGAAGTACCAAATCTGCTGACAAGTGAGTAATAGCTGCATTAAAGCCAGTAATAAGCAAAATGCTGCTCCCTTATATAAAGAGCATTCACAAAACCATTTTTAAGAATCAAACATCTTAATATGTATAAACAGTATTGGCGTACCATCAAAATGATCAATCAGAATGTATGAATTTTCAAATTTGAACATCCATTTGATTTTCCTACTAATTTCTGTTCATGAATATTTATCCTTTCAAAAATATGTACCTAACTCTGCCAATTTTTTTAATATTCACATTGAGATTACTCTATCAAGTTAGAGTTGCGTTATAAGAAATATTGATTGAGATTGTGACTATACCTCCAAACTCTGTCCAGTAAGGATGTTAAACATATTGAAAATGAAGCTCAGGGATTGACATAAACACTGTCTCTGGACCCACAAGTACCAAAATGTTGGGAGAGAACCCATTATTTCAAAACAAGGGATTTTGTCAGTATCCTTCTTTTTCTGTAGAAATTAGCTGTTCTTTCAATCTGAATCTATTTTTTTCTCAAGCCAAGGTTAAAACTCCACTTTATTAATTACATTTGTAACGATCAAAATGAAGTTAAAATCTGTAGCTTGCAAAGATACTAGAATATTTTTCCAACCTATACTTTTTCAGTGCATTTTCCTTACTGTATTTTCTGTATTAATAGTGCAATCCCTAAAAGTATCACCCCTACATTTTTTACTTAGAAAACCCACTTCAAATGCCAAAATGTTAGGAACTTTTTTAGTCTTCTTCTCTAATTTGAGATAAATTTCCTCTAAACAATCATTTATATGATTGTTTAGAGGAAAATCACCTCAAATTGAAGGGAAATGGGCCACAAAGACATCTATTGTAATGATATTTTAATCAGAAAATGCATACTAAATAAAAGCTCCAGGACCATGTTATGCATAGCTTCCGGGAGCGTTTATTAGGAGAATTACAGAATCTACCTATGTGAATGTAGGAAGGGATCCATGATGATCCAAAGGGATCCCTGAGGTTATTAGTAGGGGTTCCTACTGGAACCCATTGAAAAACATTTAGTGTTGACCCCTGAAGCCTGGAAAATGGTCCCACACAAATCAAGTCTGGCAAGGTTTTGAACAGATAATCTTTCATCTGTGTGTGTATAAATGAGACATAACAATGAAGGAAAAAGACTAGAACATCTCATGATCTGAATTCTAATACTTGGAAATCATTGTTTTTAAGGTAGTAGACCTGTAATAGTTACCCACCGTTTTGGAACTTTTGATCTTTCATAATGTTGACAGAGATTTCCTAATGAAAATCATAAGGAATTCACGGTAAACACGGTTAAAGTTAATGGCATCCAAATGTTGCTGAACTATTACAGGTCAACTAACCTCAAGGGCTTATGTTGAATAAAGTGTGTCAACACACTTTCTTTTGACTTACAAATGCTTCTTATTGTCATTCAAAAACTTTATTTTTCAATTATAAAAATCAATTGATGACGAAAAAATCCAAGCCATAACAGAAATTCATCATTATACCAAAATTGCAGGCAATAATTTTCCTATTTGATTTCTCTACATTCTCCTTTGATGGAAGGGTTACAAATTCCCCAAGGATTTTCTTTACTGAACAACACAAAATAAATATCCTAATTAGGAACTAAATAACTAACATATTTACATGGATCAAGGAACATAACGAAATAATAAGCCAGAAAACACTGCAAAACTACTGTATAACATAATTATAATTAAAACCACAAAATACACATATCAACAGAATAAAATATTTAACCATAATTGACAACTATTTTCATGATGCCAGGAAAAATCTTGGCTGTACTGTCAAAATCATACAGTTTCTTACACTGAAGTCAGGCTTCTAGCCTAAAATGGGTTGAAGCTTAGGGTTTAAAACCCTGCTGTCTCTAATGGTATAATGATTTCTTAAGAAGAACAGTTCAAAACGTCTCCTAGATTATATAAGAATCCAAACATAAAAGAAGGCCCCCAAAAGTTCACAACATCTAAAGCATTTCATTCGAGGTCACAGAGATACTTTGAGTTTCTTTTAATCTAGGATGTATGATAAACAATGAAATCAAAGAGCGCCAAAAACAAGCATAAACACTTGCCTGTACAAGGGATTCCATGGCTCAGCCAAAAAACAGTTGTAACTGCCTATAAACATATAGGCAGTTACAACTGTTTAACACTGAGCCATTAAATTGCTGTTGTTTCAAGGCTTTCTCCCTCCATGGATACCAATTCACTTTGTCTACTTGTATTCCGGCAGTCTTCAGACCCAACACTAACTAGTACAAAACTTAATTACAAAGCATTGATATTTAGAAAATTTCAGCTACCAAAGGAAGTTATTGAATATTATCAATTTATGCTCTACGTTTCTCTGTTTTGAATGCTTAACAAAGTCCGCTTCAAATCCATTGAAACCCATATTCTGTGACCTGACTATTTAAAATATCTACACCAGAGTTCATGACAACACCAACAAAAACATTTCGGATATCAAACACTACAATAAACATTCAAATATTAACAATCTGTGTAAATCAACTTTAATCATAAAAACAGTCAACACATGCCCTACCCCTCCAAGGTAACAAGCCCATGGAGGCACCTCTAACAACCATTATAAACCCTGTCTAGAGGCCTACACTGTGGCCATTTTGTAAGAATATTTGCAGTTGTTTTTGTATTTCAGTGTTGGGATTTTTTTAAAAATTTTCCAACTCTTGCCTCCTTGTTTCAGTGTACTTATCAACTACCAAAGACATTGGACAAACATCAACAATTGTTTTGTGGTTTTAGTATATATTCCTTTAAAAGATTTTTATCTGCTAGTAGGGGTGCTATTTGATCTATTTACTACAACAATCCTTGTTATCCAAAGAAAATAATTTGGTGGTTATCACAAATTATGTTAGTACTCACAGGTACCTACAATAAAAAGCGCATACCTAAATATAGGCTGTTGACAATCTGGTGTTTTTTTTGTTTTCTCTGGCAACAGTAAGTTTCAGATTTCAACTTTTAACATTGAAGAAACCACATCAAGTTAGGATTCTTAATTGCTGGCAAGACAAAATAGACCTTTGGACAGGGTTTAACTTGCAACAACATTTTAACATGGACTTATTCCTTGACAATTGTCCTACAATAAATGCACACCATCACATATCAACACCTGCGACAGAACTGCGGAATAATTAAGGCAAGAAATACGGGACTAACTTTCCTTGATCGCATGATCTACGGTAACTATAAACATCCTTAATCGAAACAAAATTACAGGATACTGTCTCAATGAAATTGCATCAGTCAAAATCATCAGACATACAAGACAGTGGAATCAAGGTACATTTTATAGATACAGTATTGTATTTCTCCTGCTAGAACAGAAGAAATAACTAGAAAGCCATGAATGGCTTGTGTCACTCCACAGGCTTGGATTTCTTGTAATAGCAAATCTAAGTTTTGACTAGATTTTCAGATATTTTGGGTTTTACTGATGTTGAAATGATTTTCAAAGTCTCCAACATTATAAAATATAGAGAAATGACTTCCGCCCATAAAAAGACATATTTTTCATCCAATGACAATAATTTTTGGCTGCATGATAATGGATCACCCAAGGATCATACTAATGAAGTTTGATTGATCCATCAGTTACATTCTGAGAAAATGATTTTCAAAGTTTCCACTATATAACATATAGTGGAAATGACCTCCGCCCATAAAATACATTTTTTTCATCCGATTGCAATAATCTTTCTTAGACTGATAAAGGGTCACACAAGGATCATTCATGTGAAATTTGGTTGATATCTATCAATTAGATTCTGAGAAAATGATTTTGAAAGTTTCCACTATATAACATATAGAGAAATGACCTCCGCCCACAAAATACATATTTTTCATCCGATTTCAATAACTTTTTGTATACTTATAAAGGGTCACCCAAGGATCATTCATATTAAATTTGCTTTATATCTATCAGTTAGATTCTGAGAAAATGATTTTCAAAGTTTCCACTATATAACATATAGAGAAATGACCTCCGCCCATAAAATACATATTTTTCATCCGATTTCAATAATTTTTTGTAGACTGATAAAGGGTCACCCAAGGATCATTCATGTAAAATTTGGTTGATATCTATCTATTAGATTCCGAGAAAATGATTTTCAAAGTTTCCACTATATAACATATAGAGAAATGACCTCCGCCCATAAAATACATACTTTTCATCCGATTTCAATAATTTTTTGTAGAATGATAAAGGGTCACCCAAGGATCATTCATGTAAAATTTAATTGGTATCCATCAATTAGAACCTGAGAAAAGTCACTTTTTACCATATTTGGAAATTAGCCACGCCCATTAAATCCATGTTTTTCATTGGATCAAAATTTCTTGAACAACTTTGAAAGAGGGTCACCCCAGGATCATTCCTGTGAAGTTTGGTTGAAATCCATCCAGTAGTTTCTGAGAAGAAGATTTTTAAAGAAAAAGTTTACGACCGCACGGACGGACGGACGGACGGACGCACGACGGACACAACGCCATGACAATAGCCCCAGTGGCTTTCAGCCAGTGGAGCTAAAAACATAGGATGGAACTTTTTTGGTACCTAAAATCAATTCTATTTGATGTTCTTTCAAACAAATATGTACTAGTTTAGAGTCAAAACATGCACCCATAAATTACCTAGCTATGCAGAACATTAAGTGTCATTAAAAGATTGGAATAAGATAATAACTCTAAACTGGGTGTATGCAAGATTGCACTGAGTGTCTATATACTATGTGTCAACCAGGGCAGTATTACAAGTATACCAGCTTATTAGACAGTGAAATTTGATTCAAAGTTCAATATGCTGTTAATAATTATAAGTAATAATTATATATGGGATTTCTTTAAAAGTATTTAATTATTGGTTATGGTATATTTGGTTCAAAAACAATAAAGACATCGCCAAATTCATACATTAGCATGAGCCCTATTTTTCTTGTTGTAGTTGTACCAAACTGTATATCATATAGACACCCAGTACATTCAAGCACTCGCCCATTGTAATGATAACTTGGTTTGAGCAATACAACCCACAGTCTGTGATTTAACAAGTAATAGAGCACTAAGAATACAATTGGTCCATGGTTTGTATATAGAAAACAATAACAGTTTAAATGAGTAATCTGGAAATTCAATTCTACAATGCTGAGCATTACTTCATAACCTATCATTTATGCAGTGTAATTCTATCTTGGTATGAGTGTGTGAATGATAACTTTGTATGAATGGCTGAGAAATTCCCATTTAAAAGAAGTATTTAACAAGAGGGCCAATATAGCCCTAAACCGCTTGCCTGAATTTTATTGGTCAAATGGATCTCACCTGGATTTCAAAGTGAAAAAATGCCACACCCTAATTTATGGGCCAATCAGAATTTCGCAAACAATTATAGAAGAGGGTCATCCAAGGACATTCTGGCAAAATTTCATTAAAATCAGCCCAGTTGTTTCGGAGAAGTTTTAAATTGTTGATGAGAGATGACGAACAACAGACTCAGGGTGATCCTAATAGCTTCCCTTGAGCATATTGTGCTCAGGTGAGCTAAAAAGAAGTACATTTACCCTCCAATCCCCTAACACATATGGGCATATACAAGATATTAGCCACTGAAAGTTTTTCAATTTAAAATGGACGAAAAGTTTTCTGGAATGCACTTCACACGATGAAACATTAGCAAGCATTTTCCTCTTGAAATATTAGCTTTCGAAAACTATGTACTATTTAACCCTTTGCTGTTTAATCTCTGCTTTTTACGTGCCTGTGATTTTATGGTTGAGAAAACATTGTGAGAAAAAGAAGAAATTGCTTCTGACAAGCAATTTCTTCCTTTTCCACACTATTTTCTACCCTACAGAATGGTTATTTTTTAAATAAATCCACTTTAAATTTTCGTCTGCAAAACCTGTGAATTTGGACAGGTCCAAAATTTTGTAAAACAGGAAAGGGTTAATAATGTATCATGTTAGGAAGACATTATATTTGATGGTTCAGCAGGAGACGGCTGTAAACATATAGCCAGTTTTAATCCATGATTTTTGCCCTGGCAGGGTGGAGCCTAAGTACACGTTGTTACATTTAAGGTGTAGGTACACTAGCTTGTTAAAATTTTGACTAAATTTTCAGAAAGTGGGACATTTAAACTTGAAAAGTTTAATCATTGGTGCGTAACCAAACGACTAACAACAAGCTGAATTTATGCACTTTCAGTAACCCACCAATGTTCACTTTGGAAAAGAATGTAAATCCATTAATTGTAGGATACAGTTACTTACACGTGTTAACGATAATTGCCGTCTAACTTCTGAAAAAACCCACAGTAACTTAAAGGAAACTTGTGAAAGTACGCAATGGCTAAGCAGTACCTTGCCAGGTGTAAAATAGCACAGAATATAACTGTTTCTGGCTGTATCTTGTGTTCTCAACTTAAACATCAAGCTATCTCTTTATTGTTTAGTCCAACTTTTCATTTTTCATGTCAACATTGGAAATAATCCTTTTTTCCCCTCATATAAATCAAAGATATAACTGTTCTATAAATAAATGGACAACCCATTCTATGGTCAACTTATTTTTTATTACAAATGAATATTTAAACACAACTGTAATACTCTTTATTATTACTAGCATCATTTTTTAAAGAAACTTCAACAAAATAGCATGTTTAACACAAAATTAACCTTTTTTTGTCAAATAGACGTTAAACATCTATTTTATTTTTTTTTTTTTTTTACTTTTATGCTACTTGGCAACATGTACAAATATATCCCTAAACACTTAATTTTTAACATTATGCTACTATTATGAATACACCTAGGTTAGTGAAAACAATTTTAAGTGGATAAAAAAATAAACACTAATGAATGTTTTGCACTTATTCCTAGATATGATTTTTAACATCAATACAACCATTCTATTAAAGTTACAAGTTTATCATGAAATGATAAGATACATTTTTTTCCCATAAGACTTCAAATCTTTCAACAATTATAAATTTTGCACAAAGGAATTTCATTGACCTTTCCAACTTTCCATTTATCCAACTATTTTTTTGTAAATAACACAAAATAGAAAAAAAATCTTTGAAAAGGTGAGAAAAACCATCTTACCTTAATATTGCGAGTACCTATCATTATGATAAAAAAATGTTGCTCTAACATCTTATATTGTTTAATATTATGTCAGAAAATTTGACAAAGCTTGCTGCAGAGTAACAGAGAAAAGGGGGGGAGATTTTAGATTCAAATTTTTCAACATAACTTCGGCAAATCTTATTTTGTGGGTACTGATTTGACTTGTCTAAAGAAAATTCAAACGAGTAACCACAACATAGGGTTTTGTTAGGAAACAGGTATTATTCCCCTTTCTTATCTTGATGTCCATTACTGTATTTTATCATTTCATCATACCTCTCTAAATTTGCATATTTTACATATTCAAATATAAAAAAGAAAAACATACGAAAAAAAGGCAATGTTAGCAGTGAATGAAAATGTGGCATCAAAACCAAGCAACACACAATTTATTACAAAAAAGTACAAAATTGTTGATAAACTTTATGGCAAATCCATTCCGTATTTTTTGTCTTTTTTCAAACTATTTATTATAAAAAATGCAGTATAACAGTAAAAAATATTCATACTTTGCCTTGCAAACTAAAACTTGAACAAATGGCTTTATAGCCAAAGCACCTCTCCTCTGATTGTATATAATCCATGGAAACAACTATACATGATCTGTTACCCTTGAAAACAATGTCTCAAATCAATGGCTTGATGCAAAACAGTTACAATTGTTTTCTGCAGATTTAGTGTAAACTTGGTTGAACAGTACTTTGTGCCTCGGGATTTGGCAGAAGAGAATTACTTTTGCAAACGTCCAATCATGGCAGAGGAGAATGACTCTTGCAAACATCCAATCAAGGCAGAAGAATGACTTTTGTAAAAAAAATTTAATGAACAATCATTGCAGAGGAGAATGACTTGAAAATTTCCAATTATGGCAGAAAAGAATGGTTTTTTAAAACGTTCAGTCATTATGTTTAAGGGCAACAAATCATATATTGGATGAAAACTACTGTTAATGAGAAAAAGATGATGGATGATTTTTGATTACAGATTGAGTATTAATGATCTCCATGACAACAATGCAGATTCTAATTGATTGGTCAAGTAAACCAAATTAATATAGTAATTCAGCCAAAAAAAGCTTGAACTTAGACTTTAGTTGGGTCTTTATTGTTACTTAATGACAATACCTAGAGTAGAGACAATCCAAGTTAAAAACCATAAAGGAAAACAAACATTTTCTTGTTTTCCTGAGAGTGTAAGGTAAAATATACAACTCTTTATTGTGTATAATCTGACGCAAGCTCAATTTTGTTAATTTTCTTAAAAAAAAATGTTAATTAGCATAATGTTATTAGAACTGTATCTAAAGGGCTATCAAACATAGTGGAAAGCATTATTCTTAAAGTGTCAAACAATCAGAGGGTTTGCTGCAGAACTCACAAACTGAGCCTGTGCATGACATTTCCAACAATTTGACTGCTCAGTGCCTGCACAGGCTGGCCAGAGTCTTTGCTTGGTGCACTTTTGTAATTGTTAGAAATGTCACACAGGCTCAAATTTAATTGATTTTGAGGGATCAGCACAGAACTATTGTAAGTGCCTATTTATTAATTGGCACTTACAACTTGGCACTGAACCCCTGAATTTTAGACTGGTACGAGACGATCAGAATTATGAAAATTAATAATATCGAGGTAATACTTGATTTGGTTTTCAACATAAAATAATCAAGGCCAACTTTGTTTTTGCTTTCTAATAACAACAGCTAATAGCTAGGGAAGACAAAAACATTTACTCATGAACACATTAGGGCAATAATTCATAGACCATCAACATTTATGCTCAAAAACCTGGATACAACCCTCACCGATTCTTTTGTGAAATGAGTGAATCTATCAAAAGTTGTTTGATGGGCACATTTCTATATTTTACATTGTATTAACTCTTAATACAATCTTGTGGCCAACCAAAGTAACATAATCCTCTTTTTCATATTCTAAAAAGAGAAAACCAAATCAGAACAAAAGTAAGCTTTCTACTCTTTCCTGGAATTAATATTTCACTTTTACTACTTTGATTTCATCTTTTGAATTATTGCCCAACAAAAATCAAACACAACCTCAAATTGAACACAAATCATTTTAAAATTTGCAATGGGAAATAACTACATTCTAACTTGCAAAATATTTAAAGACGGTTATCTCCCTTGCAATGAAGTTCTGGCATTATTAATGATTATTTCAATGTTTATTACAATTAACGTAAAAATTTGATTTTAAAACAAAAGTCTGACAAGAGATTTATTTTTCTCACATTTAGCAAAATAACTTAATAAAAATGCTTCTATACTACAGCATAATATACTTGTATATATTTTAACGTTGAAACTATGAAACACAAAACAACAGTTAATATTACTAATATATTACAAAGAACATTCTAACTGAAGTCATTTATAAAAATATTCACAAATATAATCATTTTTGTCTCTGGTAGCAACATAACAATGGCATGCACTTTTTACAAAAAGTTAATTTACAATAATGGCCAAATCAACTGAGCAAATTGTAACGACAGCAAATAAAGGAATTTCAGCATGCAATTGAAATCCGTCAAAAATGGTACATGAATAATTTTGGAAGGTAAATGCCATCAAAACTGCGTATATTTCTGCAGAATTACTTTTTAAAAATACATTGTCATAAATTTTGAAAAGGACTAAAAAAATGTTTAATCTTTGAAAAGAATTAGCTATCTAATGAGGGGGGGGTGGGGTGTTATAGCAATTGAGTGTTTTCAACATTCTTGAGTACAAAAATTAAACCAATCTCTCCATTTCAAACAATGTTTACATCCTATAAGTCCCACCCCCCCCCCTTTTAAAATCACAGTCACTCCAAATTTGGTCTAAAACTGTTTTCATATTGTTTAGAATTGATTTCATTCTGTTGTCTGGTAGTGGTCCAAATATTGTAAAGCCATAGTATTCATTTGACAAGATCTGTCAACATTTAACCCTTTTTTTTTTGAGCATTCATTTTGTTGTCTGGCAACAAGTTAAATTGAATTTAAAGACAAAAGATTGCCCATCCTAGATGTAGTTGACTTACAGTTCTACATATCAACTGCTCTCCCTGAAACAGTTGTAACTGCCTATAAATATATAGGCAGTTATAACTGGTTCACACTGGACCATCAATATAGAAACTTTATGCAAATCAAGCCATTGAGGGTTAGCGGAAAACAATTCTAAGTCCTAGGCACTTACAGTTATTTTAGTGTCTATAATTATAAAGGCAGTTATCTAATAAATAGTTCTGCACTTCGCCCTAAATGTATTTTCATTGTGTTTTGTGGAATTGACAAATCAAGTAATCAATTAGACAAGAAATGCTTGCTTGAAGAAAGGATTCAACATGAATCAGTTATGATGATTCAAAGTGATGGTTTTGACCAATCAAACAAGAGACAAAATAATCAATACACTGGATGCATTACTCATCATAAAATGTTCTAGAAATGCCCCTTAAACACAATGGTAGCCAGCCATCTGTCACTTTTTTAACTCTTTACAATAAAAGGGTCGGTTTTTAGCAATCATACTGCCTAGAGTGTACAAGTACAAACAGTTCTTGTCCCAAAATTCCTGCAACATAATTATTTTCTTTAACTCCAAGATTTTATCTTTACTAGCTTCTATGAGATAAGTGGTTATTTTATAGAATTAAACGATGATGTGTGCAAAATTATGAAATCTGGTCTATAATGTCTGCAAACGGTTTTGTGAACAAAGAGAGTATTCCTTGAACAGCAGAAAGGTAGAAAAAAGTATCTCTGGAAATGCAAGTCTCCATAAGGAAATATAAACTGATGACTAAACACAAAACAGTTGTAACTGCCAATAAAAATATAGGCAGTTACAACTGTATTGCGAGGAGCCATCAATATAACATGGCAGTAATCCAAACAAGTGTTTCTGATCCTAATTCTGAAGAGTAAACTGATGGTAAAAAGAAATTTAAAATGAGTACCCACAACACATTACTCAATGAAACCTCATTCCTCAATTTTGACCTCACTGACGCTCTGTTTTGGAAAGGCTATTTTACAATAATCTTTCTGTATATTTTTCATGTAGGCTGACACAGCGGTAATAAAATCCATGAAGGGTTTCTTTGTTCAGGGATTGTGAAAGGAAGTCACTTTCTATTTCTTCAATTTTTAAAAAAGAAAAAAAATCTGGCTATCCACTATTCCGGTGAAAGCTGATTAAATTTCAGTCTGTGATATATTGTGGCAGCCAAACAAAGACACAAGAAAGATGAAGTCCTTTGTCTGTCTTACTTCATTTACTGCCTCTGTCTTAATAATCTTAATGTGATTTTTAACTTGTTATTAGACATTATGACTGGATTGCATTATTCACACTGTAATTATTGCCTTTTATTCTTCTTAGAAATCAAGCTTTGTCAAGGAGAAATCTCCTTTAAATAATGTTTTTTCAGCAATATTGATTAATTTTCATTTATATGGCTCAGCACAAAACAGTTGTAACTACCTATACACAAATTTGGCAGTTACAACTTTTTTGCACCGAGTCTTCATTTTTTTGAGGGCCTGAAGAAATATTGGTTCTGCACTCTTATGAAAAATCATTGATTCAACATGAGTACCCACAATATGGTAGTTTATTGATAAATATCTGAAATTCTATAACGACCTTTGACCAGTCTGCACTGTTTTTTCTTGAAAAAGCACCAACTAAATGACCAATAGTCTCTTAAATCAGTCTGTCAATAATCACTTATGCAACCTCCCAGAGACAAAAGAGTTCAAATCTTCTGAACAAAGAAATGATAAGTAACAGAATTCATTTATTCCCTTTTCCTTCATAATTCAGATCACTTATACAATGGGGTCACATGACAAAGGGTCAATTATTGAGACGACCAGTTCAAAAGGATTTAGCCCTGAACTATGATGACCTTTGTGCCAGACAACAAGCTATTTATAGACCAAAATATTATGTCTGCCGTAAACAGACACCAAATAAGGCAACATTATTGATTTCTTTCTCCGTAGCGTCTCTGTATGAGTTTGGAGACAAAAAAGTTTTGTAACCAAAACAATTTAACATATCTATGCATTTATCATATATAACTGTGAAGCATTGTAACCGAGAAACTTTGTATATCTAACTCCTTACCAGACAACTCCTGAAGCACATTTACGGGTTAATGCAAGGCCCTTGTAAGTGCCCAATAGCACTTACAACAGTTTTCCCATCAAGAAAAAAAGATCAAGGTGTTAAATTGATAACTACCATATTTCTCACCAATAATCAAAGAACCTAAACACAATATGGATAATCATTGAAAAAAATTAATTTGTCCTCAATTCACTTTGTGATAAGATTTTGAATGAATATTATCCCCAAAATACAGTTTTAACCTAAACAAATGTATAAAATTAAGCTTTTCCTAGCAAATTTATCTACCTTATTTCCCCTAACAATAGTGACCTCCCTCATAGTAGCATGTTTTTGCTAAGGAAACCCACTTCAAATGTCTAAATTTTTAGAACTTGTTGAGACTTCTTTTCTAATTTGATGTGAATACCCTCTTAATAATCATTTCTATGATTGTTTGGAGGAAATTAACCTCAAATTACAGGGGAAAAGGCATACTTAACATACCCCCCCCCCCTCCATGTCAGAAAAATTGGAGGATGCTAGCAGTATTAAATACAACCTTTAAACTCAAAGTCACCTCCACCATTTTGTTTTGGGTTTGTTTTTTTTCTTTTTTGCTCAAATTTATTTGTGTTATTAAGTGTTATTAAATTGCTGATCTATAAATTTTCAAGATAACAATGCACCATTAGCATTTTTATGCTGTTTTTTACATACTTAAAACAACTATCGAAGAGACAAAGTGGCCTTTAATGCAATCACAGATTTGTGCATTTTACAGTTAAATGTCATCCAAACTGTTCACTACTACATACTCAGAACCAATGGCATGATGGGTAAATGTTCTCTATGACTGAGGTAGCTAACATGGCACACCTTTGACAATATCTAATTCAAAATATACACTTTCATTCAATTTGAGATTTAAATTTCAAAATTAAGTTTATCAAACAATATCTTAACTCAATCTAAGCCAAACAATTTTCATATTTCTAAATGTATTTTGCAGATTTGGGTGAAATGGCATCATTTAAGAGCTTTTTCTTTCCTTCAGACCTTGATATCTGAAGTTGCAGAAATAACTTTGTATGAAAATGTCTTCTCCTTTGAGAGTGCTTAAAAATGGTTTTATTAACATCTATGTACTTGGACCTTCAGAAATTTTATCACACAAGAAACCTAGCAGTTGTAACATTTAATGGACAAAATTTAGATCCTATGTTGTGGGTACTCACTTGAATCATCTCAAGATGGTTCAAAAGCAAACCTACAACATAGCATTTTGTTGAAGCAAAACAATTGGAGAGTAGCTTCACACTCATTTAGATTTCTGATTGGTAGAACAAAGCTTACACAACATAAAGTCTAATAATCAACTAAATAAGAGAAAAACTCAAACAAAAATAAGACATTGTAAACAAATAACAGTAAAAGGTGTATACTATAGTATGTAATATACTGATTGTTTTATACCAGAGAGAGAAATACACCGTAACCGACTGAGAATTCTACTCATGCAAAAAACTAACTTAAATTATTCAACAAAACAAAAACAAAGGAAAAGCTACAATAGCCATTAAATAAAGTATAAAGATAATAATAAATATGAGCATCTTGCTCCTGAAGTATGAACCTTTAGGTCATGTGTGAAAATCCAAAAATAAATTATTATTTACTATATAACCATCTGGAAAAGAGCTGTTGCTCTATTGAACAATGATGCTATATGTTATTGAGAATATGAATAAAAGTTGAGTATGGTCCTTTATCTGACAGCAAAATCAAAATCAGACTATCAAAAGTTGCGTCAAAGTATGCCGATTTATCCATATTCTATTGAATAACCTCATTTAAAAATGTCTTCAAAAGTATGAAAAGAATGCTCAAGCATTTAAGCGAAATACTGACCAATTTGGACATTATCTGTGAGCATAAGCAACAGACAGTAACAAAAACAATTGATTTCCCATTGTAAACTATTCCAACTCAACAAAACTTTTCATGCCCTCAAATAAAAAAGTCTGGGAAAAACATTGTGGAAAATAAAGAAATTGCTTTTAACACCCAATGACTTTATTTCTCATTATGTTTAAATTTGGACCAGTTGAAAATTTGCCATCTAGTAAACTAAATACTGAAAGAGGGAATTATATCATTGTTGGTATGAACAGTAAATGAGTAAATGAGATTCAAAAAGATCCAAATTCAAGTTATGAACTTAAAATTTGGTTTAATTGTTAATATATATTGGGTGGATACCAAACAACAATGGGTATTTGTTTTATCAAATGTTTTCCTATCTCACAATGTTTTCTTAGCAATTTTAAAGTTTTCAGAGTGTGAAATATATGAGAGATATTAAACATGATTCATGGCTCTTCATTCAAAACTATAAATGTTGATTTTAATAGCCATCTGGCACAAAATATTACTTTGAAAGAGTTTTTGTTACTTGATCTTTGAAAACATTATAACTACTTTCTACAATAGGAAATCTGTCTATTAAAAATGCTGCACAAACAAAACAAGGCATAAAGCATCAATGCTTAAATTGCAATCTCGAAATATCTATGACTAGGTGTATTACCATATGGTTCTATGGAAAAACTAGCTTTCTGAGACCAATAGTTTGGCTGTCTCTACCATATAAACAATATCAATAAAATTTCATCAAAAAACGTTCATCAATACAAAAATTGGACTTTTAGTTGAAGGCTTACAAAAAATCTCAACTTATATTAATTAGCACATAATCATACATTTTTATTTCATACAAAAAAACAACACTTGTCTGAAAAATCTTCAAAAAATTAAATTCATAATAATAACCTTCATTATATATGGATAAAAACTTGATCATATCACTCAGCTGTTTTACAATTTCGACGAATCAACGCAATATTTAGAGGGATTCAAATGGATCTGGATGAAAATAAAGACAACCCTGCTACAATCTATATGTTGTGGGTACTCATTGGGATGGTCTTGTCAGACAATTGGAATCAGTACCAACAACATAGTGTTTCATTGAGAAATAAGGGTGTCAGAATGTCTTACTCTTACATAAAACTCTAGTTTTGCACTTCACCTCAAATTCTATTTCTATCTATTTCATTCAATAATTGACTTTAAAAGTCTTACACCTTTAAATCAGGCCAAAGTGTTTCATCTAAACCCTATGTAGTGGATAGTAGGCAGAATTACCTAAAGAAAGTATTTCTAATGAGTACCTACAACATATGGTTTTTAGAATGACAGATTTGCTATAGCAAGTGCTTCATTTCCTCAAATCTGCAAATCTTTGATCATGGGTAACCAAAACTCCTATCTACAGCTTTGTTCATATTGAAGATATTGCATTTTGGTGCCGAAATGATGACATGTAACAATCAAATTCCAAGGCTAGGTATCTGAGCATATCTATAGATATAGAGACGATAGTCCTTGCTTGCTAATACAACTGAGCCATCATCCATTAGGGCCACATCAAAACATTGGGCATGTTTGACCTTGCTTTCTAATGCGTTGATGAGCTGCCCATCTTGCGTAAAGATGGTGAGATTAAAGTTATTGTGGTTGTCTGCGACGAGGATCTCACCTTGATTGTTGATTCCCACACCAATTGGATAGTTTGTGACCCCCTCACCACCAATCTGGCGGAGGTATGCACCTTGGTAATTGAACACTTTAACACAATGAGCACGATTATCACTGATGAAGATCTCTTCTTTATCATTCACAACTACACCATTGGGAAACTCGAGGTGCTTTGAGCAACCAAACTTTTGTAGTGTGTTTCCATACTGGTCAAAAATGATAACACGCATGACCTTGCACTCAACGATGATGATGCGACCTTTGTTGTCAATGGCAACACCTCTGGGATGTTGTAAAATGTTGGCCCCGAATTTGCGGACGAACTGTCCATACTGATTGTAGACCTGAATCTGATGGGTTGGACTTCTCTCCGTGACAATGATATCACCCGATGTTTTCACTGCAGCGACTCGATTGGGATACAGCAATTGACCATCTCTCTTCCCACATTCCCCAAACTGGAATTTGAACCTTCCCTCTTTGTCGAAGATTTGGATGCGATGATTGTTGGTATCTGCGACAATAATATCATTTTGAGCATTGACAGACACACCACTGGGCTCCGTGAACTGACCTTCCAGGATACCGAACTCACCAAACTTACAGTGATAGATCATCTTTTGGCGTTTGATTTGGGACTTTGGTGGATATTGATTTGTGGAGATATGTGAGAACTGGCTGTTATTGTCAATCAGCGGGAAACTGCTGGTGGAGAACACATCAATGCCGTTCTGAAATATGTCATGACCTCCGCTGGACCATCTCTCATAGAGATTTGAATCACTTGTGGTGGAGAAGGTGTCAGTGGTTGGGAACAATAGACTGTTGGTGGAATCAAAATTGCTGCTACTAAACTGATTTGATGCCATGAATTCCAAGGCTTCGTTGGTTGGTGGATCAAACAAATGCCCATTGAGATGACCATTCATATGTGTGTTGTTGCTAAGGGTGACAGGTTGGGGAGCCATTGATGAGATGACACCGTTAGGGCGAGCGATTGGCTGGGGTTTGGTTATAACGGCCGACATGTCACTTCCTTCCTTCACATAACCAAATGTGTTGCGTACACCAGTTTGTATTGCCTGAAAGTTGGAAATGAACTCAACATCATAGAGTTTATCATTGTCTGTCTCGGGACAAAAGTTAAACATGTTCTGAAAACGTTGTTCTACAAGATTTTTGAACATGAGGGCTTCAGACATACTAGCAAACTTGGTTATTTTGTCCACAAATTCAATACCTAAGTAGAGTTTGTCAATTTGCTCCTGGATTTTGACATTGAGATTACTAATGAGCAGCTGTTTGCTGTTGAAAGCTTGGTCCAACTCTTTAAGAGACTCTTGTTTCCTCTCCTCTAACATGGCACGGTAAAAATTGTAAGTATCAATAATGTCATTTTGGGCTTTGTGGTACTGGACCTGGAGACGGCTGGTGATGTGTTCTATGGATTTAGATGCATTTTTCAACTCATTGATCTTCATTTTGGCGTCCTGCTCAATAAGATGCATTTGTGCAACTTGTCTGTCTCCTATGTCCATGATCATCTTACAGTCATGCCCTCTTCCATGGTCGAAAACTGTGCACTCCTTGCATATGGGCATGGAACAAGAATTACAGAAAAAGTTCAACTCCTCTGCTTTATGTCGAAGGCAGTACAGAGGTTTTTCTAGTTTACCATTTTCTTTGTTGTGTTTTAAATCATTTAAACTGCTGACTCGATGCCCCTCGAAACAATGCATAAATTGATGTGCCATCACACAATTAGCACACAGAAAGTTAGCACAATCAAAGCACCTTGCAACTGCGTTAGTGTCCTTGCTTTTACAGCCAGTACAATGTAAGGCACTTGTGTCCAACGCTGTCTTCTCCAGCAGATTGCTCACCGCATAATCAGGAAGTAAGCCATTCAGACCATTTGCTCCAACATAAGTATCTGTTGAACACTCGGGGCATGTGACCTTGTCCTGGCCTTCATGGGACTTTTCAAGACAAGGCTGGCAGTAGGTGTGAAAACAACTGAGCACTTTTGGAATGGTGAATGTTTCATGACAAAGAAAGCAACGAAGGTTTGGATTTCCTGCAGACTCCATCTCTGTGTCGGACGAATTGGAGGTTGTTGTGTGTGTGTCACTCGATGAGGGGGTTGGCGAAGCCATATCTGAATCTGTGGATGATGAATCGTCAAATGTCTCTGAAAATAGAAATTAAAAAAAACACTGAATACTTCATGTAATTACTCATGTTTTCTACAACCAAATTCAGACAGGTAACAAATTCTTTGACTGGTCAAAATATTGAAAAGATTTCAACTTATGTCAAGCCCACATATCAACGTTTTAAAAGGGGTGAATATAGCAGATTGCATCTTAACATTATCATTAAAATGTAATGGGCTGGTAAAAAAAATTGTTTTAAAATGATAAGTAATTTCAATTCAAACTAACATTTCCAATGATTCGATTTGCTGTTATAAGGAAGAAAGGGTTCAATCAATAAATCTTTCCTGCCTAGAAATTTGTGAATGTCTAGAGATAGAAAATTTGGAGAAAATCTTATGTAAGTGACCCAGTAATATTCATCTTTACAATATTTTGTCAATATAAGGTAACAGATTCCATGGAGAACCAGGGCAGCATCCATCCATTTATATCCTCTTTAGTCAGTGTGTCTATTGAAGTTCTTTACTTATCATGATCCATTGATTTCATCTAAATTTTACCTTGTCCTTGCTGTTCACTTTATTGCTGCTGAATTTGCAGTTTTAGCTAACAGTTTGGACTAAGATCAAACTGCAAAGACATGCTGTATGATCTTAGTCAACATTGCCTGCTTTCTACTATCTATTGTGAATAAAACTTGAGTCATATAAGTTAAAACTGTCTGAAAAATTGGCATTTTTTTAAACAAACTTTGATTTCAGCATGCTTTCCTAAAGTCAAGGGATTTCAAATCCCTGTGGTTTTAAACTAGAGTAAAACTTGTGGAAAAAGAAGAACTAATTGCTTGTGACAACAAATTTCTACTCATGAATGAAATATTCTTCATAATTCTTACTTGACCAACACAATATGAAAACAGCAAAAAATTCATTTTTGTAAGTTCACCAGTATCTTTTTAATTCAATTTCAACATGTCCTGTTTATAAAGACAGAGGAAAAAATTTTCTTCATGAAAATGGTCGAGAAAAGGTATTTAACACCCACTTTTAGGTTACAACCATAATATTTAACAGGGTTGAATATATCAGATTGCATCTTAACATTATCATTAAAATGTCATCTTCAAAAACCATCCTTAGTTAAAGTTACTCCAGTGAAATTAAATATTTTGGCAACAAAAAACATTATGATTCATAAAAATATGTCATCAATAAAATGTACTCAGAAACCTTTTTTCCCCATGTTGGTTAGTGAAACTATTTAGATTATCATATATTTTTTTAATTTAACCATTATACATTTTGGTCTGCTAGTGCTAAAATGTTCCTGAAAGCTATACATGATATAGGCAATTACAACATCTAATCCATACATTGCCCTATAAAATTTTTAGTCTGGTCAAAATTTGAAGATGTAGATAACAATTTCAGCTTGTTGATATCTTAGGAATCTGTGAATTTCTGGATGGAAAACAGATGAAAATTAAGAAATTGCCTTATTACAACCAATATCTTTATTGAATAACTTTTCCTTAGAAATTTTCTTGAATGACATAAAAAAAGTGTGATGGGAATGGGTCAATCCATTCTTAAACAATCATGCTATTTATGATCCTCAAGAGACAAGAACATAAACAAATGTTCTAAATGTAATTTCCTTGTAACAAGCCTTCTCTATTTTCCACTTTGTTTTCATTCAAGAAAGTATGAGTAACCTTCAACTTTAAATTGTCAGCTTCAACTTCTCAGAACTTAGCCAAGTCTATATTTTTCTATGTACAGATAAATGTTAGCAGTGGGTTTAAACCACTGCCTCTCTCTCTCAGTGACGTGAAAACATCAGAATTGAGTGTTCGAGAGCGATTCTATAAGCTTAAGATTTCGTTGCAATCGAACTAAAAATAAATTAGTATAAACTAATGTTAGCTCTTATTATCGGCTTATCCTGTTCACTCCAAATTCTTATGTTCACAAACTTTCGTCTTTGGCAACAAGCAGGCTGATCTTACCCTTGACTTCAAGATTTGATTATTGTGGGTAAAATTTTAACTGGACTAGTTGAAATCTCCAAATATTTGCCATTCTTTTTTAAACAAAATTTTAAATTCAGCAAGACAAGGATTAATGAAATATTTACCATAATCACTAAACAGCACATCTATATCATAACCGTAACAAAATTCCCAGTCACATTCACACTCCTCCAAATCTACTTGGTGGATCTTAATCAAATCTAAAACATCTATGTCCATCTTCATTCTAGATATGGTATTACTCTAAGAAATAGTCAACACATGAAACTGACCTGCTCTCAGTTCTGTTTTCTATTTAAATACTCCATAATGATTGGCTAAGCATGAAACAGTTGTAACTGCCAATAAACATATAGGCAGTTACAACTGTTTTGTGCTGAGCCATTGATATGTAAATATGACAGATGATCTAAATAAGTGAGATCAAAATGACCAATCAAACAGTGGGAGTAGAAAAGATTATCACTATAAAGGAAAATGGCCTACAGAAAATTGACATAAAATCTCCAGTAAGTCAATGACCTTGTTATACTTAATATAGGCTCAGTAAGTGCTACATACTTAAAACATATGGCATCTATTCGATGGAAAAAAGAAAGCAACAGAATTCTCAATAAGTACTGACAAAACTCCGGATGATCAAGATTTACAATTATTTTGAGCAGGGTTTTCCATGACCCCTTATTTCTTTGAATTTAGATCCCCCTTTTTTTTAAACGACCCCCAAAATTGTCACAGAAACATTCTTTTTCTTGCTTAAAGGGGGTCATAATATGGCAAAATAACCCCAAGTTTTGAATATAGAGCGAAAACCCTGATTTTGAAATGATGAAAGTTGGCAGTTTGTCTCAAACAAAATTCGAATTCGTCCGAATAAGGATTACGAGCATATGTACTGTAAGTTCCCAGTCTGCATATACATTCATTCAGTCTGATCTTGACCTTCGTTCTCTGCTTTCTACTTAATGATTATGCCCACAAAACATAGTTGATATCCCAATAATTGTTCAATTTGCCTCAATCAAAATTCAATTTAATACAATGTAATTAATGCAAGAGGATAAGGGTTAACAGCAAATCGTCTTTAAATGCCTACAGTTAGTAAGGCACTGACAATAATTGTGCCCTAATCCCTAAACATTTCAGTACAGAATAAACCAAGCTAGTGAGCCCGAGGTATCAACCAGAGCTACAGATAGAGGGGGTAATTTTTATTTCAAGCTTAAATATTTCAATATTTCTTACTCAATCCCTTTTTGTGGGTGCTCATTGGAATTGTCTCAATGAGACAATTTAAATGAGTACCCACAACATAGGGTTTCATTGAGAAAATAAAGATTTTAAACTGGCACTACGCCCTCTTATCTATACCTCTGATCAACTTATGCATACCTTGACATTGAACAATGGGTATTTTTACCTTTGTATCAATGAAACAGCTCAGTGTTTGAGTAAGGAAGTCAAACAAATAATCCGGTCACTGACCACAACAATATTTCTACAATAAACTACCTAAACTAGCGGTCACTGAACCAACAGTCAGACCTATCATTTATCATTAAACTTCTTCAAACAACTCACAATTTCACTGACCCCTCAAAAATAAAGCACTGACTGTGGCTAAAGCCCATTACCAAATGACAAAATTTTAGACAGGTCCAATTTGCAAGAAATTGCAGATTACATTAAAGAGTTAATGAAATCCAATTTTTTTGTCTTTTCAGATAGTAAACATTGTGGGAAATACAAGAATTGTTTCTTATTTAAACAAGAGTGCCATCGTCACAAAAAACGCCGCCACTTTGCTGCTGTTTCACGAAAATAATTGTAGACACTACTTATTTTGACAGAACCAAATAGAAAATGACCAAGTTTCATTTAAATCAAGACAAAAAGTTAGGAGGAGTTGCCTTCACAAGGCTGCAATTTCAATAAGCCCCAGGCACTAAGTTTTAAGGGGGCATAATTCAGGAAAATAAATGAGCCATAAAATCCTTGATCCATGTACATCTACAAATTATGGTGATGACATTGACCAAGTTTCATATAAATAAATAATAAAAGTAAGGAGGCGTTGTGTTCAAAAGGCTGCAATTTCAATAAGCCCTAGATACTAAGTTTTAAGGGGGCATAATTTAGGGTAAAATTAATGAACCATAAAATCCTTACTTCATGCTCATCTACCAATTTCGGTTATAACATCCACCAAGTTTCATTTAGATCCAGCCAGAAACTTAGGAAGAGTTGCATTCACAAGGCTGCAATTTCAATAAGCCCCAGACTAAATTTTATGGGGCATAACTCAGGCAAAAATCAACGAACCATAAAATCCTTCCTTCATGCACATCTACCAATTGAGGTGATAACATTGACCAAGTTTAAAGAAGATCCAGCCAGAAACTTAGGAGGAGTTGCGTCAGCAAGAAAAGTGGACCCAGAGACTAAGCTATCAAGGGGCATAACTCAGGCAAAAATCAACAAACCGTAAAATCCTTCCTTCATGCACATCTACCAATTGAGGTGATTACATTGACCAAGTTTCAAGAAGATCCAGCCAGAAACTTAGGAGGAGTTGCGTTGACAAGAAAAGTGGACCCAGAGCCTAAGTTATCAAGGGGCATAACTCAGGCAACAATCAACGAACCGTAAAATCCTTCCTTCATGCACATCTACCAATTGAGGTGATTACATTGACCAAGTTTCAAGAAGATCCAGCCAGAAACTTAGGAGGAGTTGCGTTGACAAGAAAAGTGGACCCAGAGACTAAGTTATCAAGGGGCATAACTCAGGCAAAAATCAACGAACCGTAAAATCCTTTCTTCATGCACATCTACCAATTGAGGTGATAACATTGACCAAGTTTCAAGAAGATTCAGCAAGAACTTTAGGAGGAGTTGCGTTGACAAGAAAAGTGGACGGACGTACAGACGGATGGACAGACGGAGATGACGCCAATATACGTCCGCCTCCGGCGGTGTATAATAAAAAAAAACTGATAAACAGCAACAGGCTTAATTGCTGCTAGACTTCAAATCATTGTTGAAGAAACAAATTCCCATATGAATCAATTAGTTCATGAAAACATCCTTAATTTATCTAACAGCGATAAATAACAGACACAAATAATTCAAAAGTTCACTTCAATTTTCCAGTTTTGCACCTTGAAGTTTGAAAGCAGCTCAGAGTATGCTTTGGTGAAGCTTAAAAAGTTAAATGCCAGATTCCCTTTGTGTCTCAGGAAATGAATGATTATTATTCCTGAATGACTAATAGTGATTCACCTAAAGACTAATCAATCAATTAGTAACTAACCTGTCGCATTTCTACTAGTATTGGATTCTCAAATGGTAAATGTTATACTAATCAAAAATGTCTAGGTTCTAAAAGCAAAATCAGGATGCACAAGCCAGTGGGGTCAGTGCAAAACTATTTTAACACTTTCCTGTTTTACAAAAATTTTGGACCTGTCCAAATTCAAAGGTTTTGCAGACAAAAATTTAAAGTGGATTTAATTTGAAAAATTACCATTCATTAGGGTAGAAAATAGTCTGGAAAAAGAAGAAATTTCTTGTCAGAAGCAATTTCTTCTTTTTTCACAATGTTTTCTCAATCATAAATTCACAGGCACGTAAAAAGAAGGGATTAAACAGCAAAGGGTTTAGTCCAGGTAAATAAATGGGCACTAACATTTAGATTTTTGTCCCCTTGAAGTGTGCAAAACCGACAACTTATATCAAGGCAAGGGTGTGCAATTCCTATGCCCACCTTGTCCGACACAGGCTTTTCCACTTGCAGTTTTTCTTGGAACAGTTCTTAAAAGCTATCATAATGTTTGTAGTTTTAACTAACTAGTTGGGGGGTTAGTTTTCCTATAAATTGCCTATTATGATCAAATTTCTGCATGAAAATCAAATAATTAGCCAAGGGAATACCCTTGAACCCCTCTGGAAATGCCACAGACAGTCAACCTCATAATTTATGACATATTTGCAGAATAGTTAAAATTCAAACAAGTACCAACTAAGTGTCCAAGGTAAAGGGTTAAGTGTCACTTGTCAGCATTTCCTTGCTCCTACAGCCACTTGCTTACAGACAGTTCCCATGCTAATTGATCCAATTAACTTAACCACATCTTACCTTGCAAACTTAACTCATAACTACACAAGATAATCTTATTTTTTTCTCTACACTTGTCAGCAGTGCGGAATTTCCCATGTCCAACTTGCCTGACATGGGCTTTTCTACCAGTGGACTTTTTTTCAAGGCTACTTGTCCAACAAGTAAATAATACGGCAAGATCTGAGATTTATTAACCTATTTTTTTGTATCAAAGGGTAAAAAGCATTGTTTTGAGTGGAGAAAATGCTTGGTTCTAACATTTTCTTCTTTAAAAACAATGTTTGTTCAAAATTTATGTTATCCTTAGTTTATATTTAACCATCTTTAGCTTGTCCAGTTAAAGAACAGACCAACTAACCATCACCAACCAACAAGTGCAAAGCAATGTACCCCCTCTTCTTTGAAGGAGGGAATTATAATGAAATTTCTTTTAAATTTGTTATTATAAGATGAGTAAATGAAAAGGGACCAAGAGTTGTAGGCATATTTACTAGTACTCTTGCTCTTTGTAAGCAATACATTTTACATCCAAGAAAATTAATGCAAATGATTATTCATGACAGTAAAGATAGAAATTCATGATAATCCATAGCCTGCCAGGCACTCCATGATCATAGCTCAGTAAATAATGCTTTTTGCAGAATTCTGCAGAACAAAAGTGAAAACATATTTGTGTGTGAGAAATTCTGTTTTCCCTCTGCATTGAAACCTGAAACCCTTCTTCATTCAACCTTCATGTTGGCATCCAGTCTGCAGAATTCCAGGCTAGACAGGATGAGTTCATTATCCACAGAATAGGGCAAAACCTTTGCAGTTGCCTATATTTCTTAAAGGCACTTTGAACCTTAAAATGATTAACTTGTCAAAACTTTAGTTTTCAAACATTTATCCTTTCTAACAAAATGAAGAAACATGTGGAAAAGAAAACAATTGAAAGAAAATGAATAGACATAAATAGAACACCTATCTTAAAATATTTGGTAGAAAATATCAAGAAAAACGTGACTTAATTCTTTGGGTTACAGTTAGTAAGAGGCAACTCATTTGTAATTTCAAGTATTATTTTCAATAATTTTTCAGTTAACATTACAATGCCCTACTGATGTTATTACTGCTTATTGTGCCAAGCTTTTTGAAATCCATTCATAATTGCAAGACTTTTTGTCCAGAGAAGATTGGACAGACAGATGGATGGATGGATGCATACCTTAATACATTATTTAAACAAGTTTACGTCGTGACAACTAGTCTTGCCTAGTGAAAGTGGGTTTGACATATGTTTGTTGTTGGAACATATTTGATTCATCTCAGAAAGCAAATTTCAATAAATACCAACCACAAAGCCTTAATTTTCATTAAATATTTGAACCTAGTTAATTTTTACACCTTCTACCGGGTATACTGATTTCATAATTTGGATAATACCTTTCAATAACATCCCAGTCGGCTCTGAGTCTTCTGAACTCAATAATTGACCTACTCTAACCGGTCCATCATTCTAGTCTATGAACCTAGCAGATAAACATCAATTCTTACAGCCGTCAAACAACAAAACAGTTCCAGACAAACCCTTTTCTGCTTTCCAAGAAATAGTCAATATTGCTTGCATGACCACTTCTTTTAAGCAACCACTTTTATTTGGCAGTCAATATAGAAAGTTCCTTCTCCATGACCACAAGCAATATCTCATATTATGTGGAATTTTATTCTTTTTTTGAATTATTTAAATAATTGTATGTAAATCTAAAGATTTTAGTTCATAATAGCCCCCTGCTTGGTTCAGTTCAGCATTGTTTAAAAGTAATTTTTAGTGAGAAATGTCCCTAAGAAAAAAATTGTTTTTTAAGGTCCCATTATTTCAGCATTAGCAGAATATTCTCCTGGCCATACAATGAGCTTCAACATAAATCACAGATCCCCCTGATGGGGAATAAACATGTTGCTTTACGGCTTACTCTTAACAAAACAGAGCTATTGACACACTGGACTTGAGAGACAAATAAACCTTATATAAATATACATCTGAAGACCCTGTTTGAAAGCCAATTTCAAAAAAGATGCATTTGAAGTATATCTAGGGGTCAGCGCAACACTATAGTAAGTGCCTGTTAACCCTTGACATGCTGGACCCAAAATATTCCTGCTTTGGCAGGAGCTATAGACCAACATCAGCCTGCACATATGTGCAGTCTGATGTTAGTCAACACCACCTGTTTCTCACTTTCAAACTAGAATAAAGAATAGATTTAGTCTTTCAAATAAAAATTGACCTTAAGTTGGTAATTTCAGTACTTTTTGCCCTTTGATTTTGACGAAATTTTTTAGCCAAAATTTATTCAGCATGACAACGGTTAATGTATAGGCACTTACAATAGTGTTGCACTGACCCTTTGATATGGTGTATGGTGTGTCAAAGGTTAAGATTTATGCACAACAGGATAATATCATGGAATGAACAGTTGGATAAGGGGTAAGCTGTCCAATCTAAATAGTAAATGCAGGTAAAAATCAAAATTCACACATTCAAAATGAACACCTGAAACACCTGATTTGAGCTGACCATACTGACCAATCAAATTCATAGCATCTATTCAAATTGACCACTGGATCATGTTTCTTCACATAAATTTTTACACAAAAACATCCCCGTCAAACTTTCAAATTGAGCTTTTTTTTCTTAATCTTTTGTGGCATGAAAGGCAACTGAACCAGAAATTTAAATTTACCATTCATGCAGCATACCAAGAAACCCTTATTCCACTGCAGGGTTTTCCCTCTGCCCTAACAACTGGCGGTCATTTGCCACATTATGACCCCCTTCAAATTTCATAAAGAAGCTTTCTAAAGCAATTTTGAGGGTCATTACCAAAAGTTGGGGTCCAAATTCAAAGAAATAGGGGGGCATGGAAAACCCTGCCACTGCATGCTGTATCAGTGCTCTATTGTTTTTTTAAGATAATTAACCCTGGTCATGCTGAATAAAAAACCTTCGCAAAATTATATATAAATCAAAGTGCTGAAAGCTCTGTATTTCCTACTTGTGAGTCAGCAATCAATTTTGAAAATATAATTTCTGAATTTTTTCTGGTTTAAAAAGAAAACAAGAGGACCAAGATGGTCCTAGATCGCTCACCTGAGTCTCTTTGACCCCTGGGACATCACATTAATTAGATAGGCAGATGTCAAAAAGAAGTGATTGCCTAAGATCAATACCATTGAACGTTTTCAGCGAAGAGCAAGACAGATATGCCTTTTTGCTCTTTGATTCTATGTATAAAGGGATGTACCCGGGTGGACCCCAAATGTGACCCCAGGGTCTTGATATGAACAAACTTGAAAGAGGTCCATAAGATGATGCTACATACTAAATATGAAAGCTGTCTGCCTTCTGGTTTCAGAGAAGAAGATTTTTGAAGGTTTTCCTATTTTCACCCATTGTGCTCAGATGAGCTGAAGGGGATGCACCCGGTTGGAGCCCAAATATGACCCAAGGGTCTTGATATGAACAAACTTGGTAGGGGCCCACTAGATGATGCTACATACCAACTAGAAAGCCATGAATGGCTTGAGTCGCTCCACAGGCTTGAAATTCTTGAAATAGCAAATCTAAGGTTTGACTAGATTTTAAGATATTTTGGGTTCTACTGATGTTGAAATGATTTTAAAAGTTTCCAATATATAACATATAATGAAATTACCTCTGCCCATAAAATACATATTTTTCATCCAATCACAATAATTTTTTGCTGCATAAAAAAAGTTCACTCAAGGATCATCCAGTGAAATTAGGTTGATATCCATCACTTACATTCTGAGAAAATGATTTTGAAAGTTTCCACTACATATCTTATAGAGAAATGACCTCCGCCCATAAAATACATACTTTTCATCTGATCACAATAATTTTTGGTAGACTGATAAAGGGTCACTCAATGATCATTCCAGTGAAATTTGGTTGATATCCATGAATTACATTCTGAGAAAATGATTTTCAAAGTTTCCACTATATAACATATAGAGAAATGACCTCCGCCCATAAAATAAATATTTTCCATCTGATCACAATAATTTTTGGTACACTGATAAAGGTTTACTCAAGGATCATTCCAGTGAAATTTGGTTGATATCCATCAGTTACATTCTACGAAAATGATTTGCAAAGTTTCCACTATATAACATATAGAGAAATGACCTCCGCCCATAAAATGCATATTTTTCATCCGATCACAATAATTTTTGGTAGACTGATAAAGGGTCATCCAAGGATCATTCATGTAAAATCTAATTGGTATCCATCCATTAGAATCTGAGAAAACTCACTTTTTACCATATTTGGAAATTAGCCACGCCCATTAAATCCAAGTTTTTCATTCGATCCAAATTTCTTGAACAACTTTGAAAGAGGGTCACCCAAGGATCATTCCTGTGAAGTTTGGTTGAAATTCATCCAGTAGTTTCTGAGGAGAAGATTTTTAAAGAAAAGTTTACGACCGCACGCACGGACGGACGGACGGACGCACGCACGCACGACGGACACAACGCCATGACAATAGCCCCAGTGGCTTTCAGCCAGTGGAGCTAAAAATGAAGGCAGTGTGTCCTCTGGTTTCGATTAAAGAGATTTTAAAAGATTTTCCCTCTTTGATTCTATGTAAAAAGGGTTGCGCCAGGGTGGAGCCCAAATATGATCCTAGGGTCTTGATATGAACAAACTTGAAAGAGGTCCACTAGATGATGCTACATACCAAATATGAAAGCTGTCTGCCATCTGGTTTCATAGAAGAAGATTTTTGAAGATTTACGTTTTTTTACCCTTCGTGCTCATAAGAGATGAGATAAAGGGATGCACCCGTGCAAAGCCCAAATATGACCCCAGGGTCTTGATATGAACAAACTTGGTAGGGGCCCACTATGTGATGCTACATACCAAATATTAAAGCTGTCTGCCATCTGGTTTCAGAGAAGAAGATTTTTAAAGATTTTCCCTCTTTGATTCTAAGAAAAAGGGTTGGGCCCGGGCAAAGCCCAAATATGACCCCAGGGTCTTGATATGAACAAACTTGGTAGAGGACCACTAGATGATGCTACATACCAAATATGAAAGCTGTCTGCATTCTGGTTTCAGAGAAGAAGATTTTTAAAGATTTTCATATTTTCACCCTTTTTGTTAAGGGTAAAGGGAAAGTTAAGGGTGGATTTCATTTATTTGAACAACTTTGGTAGAGCTTGACCCAAGGAACATCCCTGCCAAGTTTCATCAAGATTGGCCCTCTGGTTTAGGAGGAGAAGATGTTTAAAGAAATTGTGGACGACGCACGACGGACGACTGACGACGGACATTCTACGATCCCAATAGCTCACCTTGAGCACTTTGTGCTCAGGTGAGCTAAAAAAAGGTGGTATAGACAAAGATCAAACTGCACATATGTACAGACTGATGTTTGTCTATAGCTCATACCAAAGCATTTTCTTGTATAATTTTAATCCCGATCCCACTGAAGAGCATGTCATAACTTTCATTTATTAAATTCACTTTTTATGGGGAAATGACAGAAAACTGGTGGAAAAGAAGTTTTTTTTTCAGTTTTCAAGTAAATCTCCTTTTTCAACTACATTTTTAAGCTCATTGAAGAAAGCAATGTACAGGAAAAGGTAATTTGAAGATTGTTACATAATGGCCAACCCAATTAGGCAGTTTAATCTCCTTTTTCAAAAGGGTCAGCTAGTTTAAGCTTTACTGTTTACAAATAGTGCAAACCTTTATCAAATTGTCCATTACACTGCTTTGATTTGGGTATCCAAGATCAAAACTGAAAAACATACATTACAAGCACTGGTATTTATCAGAATTTGCGCCTTTTTCACAATATTTTCTTCCTTTAATAATATTGACATTGGTTAGTTATTAAATTTATAATAAATTACATGGTTTACTTCATCACATTTAACCCATATCATCCTGAACCCGGAATATTCCTGCTTTAGCTGCTGAAGAAATAAAGACAAAGATCAGTGAACAAATAAGTGCAGTCTGATCTGAGTCATTACAACCAGAATCTTTGATTATATAGATGATGTTGCAGCAAGATTTAATGTATCACATACTACATGAGTATCACCAAGCCAGGGTCTGATTTGGAAATAAAGGTAAATATGAAATTAATTTGTTTTAAGCAATTTCTCCTTTATACATTAAAGACTTTCAGTCATTGACACTAAATTCAATTTGTCTCCTTTTCCTTTGTTCCATTATGTTTCGTCTAAGTTTTGACTTTATACAATAATCATTGAGGGACAACAATAACCCTTCTGCAGGACTGGGCATGCCAATGAACTGTTTCATAAATTTGTTATCGCTTGAAAATCTAAACTTCAATTCCCCACATCAGCTGCGATACACAAAAACAAATGTGTAACAGAACACCGTAACAACCATATACAGCGAGCGATTAAGTTGTTTAAGTAGGGTACCTCATTTTATAATTACGGCAAATTGTCTCATTTCAAATCCCTAAAGATCAATAAACTCCGAGTAAGGTTTTGATAAGGTTCCATCACTGTTGAATACTGATAAAAATGCTTGTAATTTTAAAGAGGCAAGATTTGTAACAAACACTTTTCTGAAGATGAATTTTGTTTGATTGAAATGAGGAATAACACCTCTTTAGCATTTACAGTTATATAATAGTAGCTCGAGTACCTAACAATTGATTCCTGGTGTTTCTTGCACCAGTACTACCATAACACCCTATTTTAAACCTCCAGCTGCTATTCAAACTAGGTTTTCAATTATCCAACCTATTGGTGGCAGAAAATGTGTGCAGGCTACAAAAAGTTTAAGTATGAACGCAAAAATCTATTCTAACCATCTACTCTTTTGTCTTGTAGTTTCCACCACTGATTCATGAAGACAAACACAATTCTTTAGAAACAGCTGACAGACAGTTGCACAGAGTTAAACAGCCTGTATCATAAAGGGGGGTAAAAAAGACTTTTGGATCTAGATATCTCAAAATTAATGCAACAAACCAATCACTATTAGATGACTCAAATAAGTACCCACTGAAACTGTCCCAAATAGAATATAACATCAAAAGTAAAGATTTTCAAGGAATCTCTCTTTGTAAGGAAATTCAGGAAATTTTGTGTTAATATTTCAAATTAGTTTCTATCTTTTTTTTTTGTTGGGGAGAAGAAACCCAAGATTATGTCTGAATGGATTAATGTTTGATATTTAAGAGATGAAAGTAATAATTGAAATCTTTTAAATTGAGAAAATACTGGCAATCACAGAATTTTCTTTGTCAGTATATTCAGAACATATGTCATTCTTGCAAATCACAAAACCCTAGGAATGGTGCCCAAAAGTGCACAAGAATTCAGCAGAATCCGATAACTTGGAACTAATGGTAAAAGGCCAGCTGCTCCTTTCATTCTTTATTCCAGACTTACATCTTTTGCAGAATTTCCAATTCAATTATTGAAACCTGATACAAGTTATACTCAGGTCGTGGTAAGCTGGGATTTATTATACCAGCCAGAGCATGACATTTCCAACAATTTGACATTTGTTTGAGTTGCAAATATTGATCAGCATAGACAGTCACATATGGCAATTAAAAGACTGTCTGTCTGTCTATAGATATTTGGAGACCTTATCTACTAACAAAGCGCAAATTAAAGACTGGACACATTTGAAATTGTTGGAAATGTCACGCACAGGCTTATAGGAGCCTATATTTACAGTAATTCATTCAGTCCATTGGACAATGAAATAATACTAACAACTATGAGGTCTACCCATTCACTTGTTTTGAATGTTTGCCTATAAAACCCTTTGTTGTGGGTATCTATACTAAAGGGTGTGGAATTCTCATGTCCGACTTGTCAGACACGGTTTTTGGTACCTGAGGACAAGTACATTTTTCAAGACTACTTGTCCCTGGACAAGTAATTACCACAGCAGATCTTTAATTGACACTAAATTGATAGAAGAGATAAATAAGCTTATTAATTGTATCAAAGTGTAGAAAACACTGGTATTGAAGAAGAAAATGCTAAGTTAGATTGTAATATATCAATTTTATTACTGACTAACAAGCTCAATTTGATACTGGACAAGTTGAAAATCACACTTTACTTGTCCAGGGACTGGATATGTGGAGAAAATCTGCATTTCAACAACAGTGTTACCTCTGCAACTCATAATGAATCAACATCATGGGATTCTCCAACCTTAACCCTTGTCATGCTGAACCTGGAATATTCCTGCTTTGGCAGATATAGACAAACACCAGCCTGCACATATGTGCAGTCTGATGTTAGTCTACACCACCTGTTTTTCACTTTCAAACCAGAATTGTCAATAGATTTAGTTTTTTAAATAAAATTTGACCTTCAGTTGGTAATTTCAGTGCTTTTTGCCCTTTGATTTGATGCAAGTTTTAAGCCAAAATTTATTCAGCATGACAAGGGTTAAGAAGCTTTGGAGAAATGCTTTAATGCATTAGATGGATTAATCAAAGTACTGAAAGTACTGATAAGTTGGAATGCGTTCAAGAGACTATGACATCAAGCAACTAACGAAGCTGACGCCTCCCGCCCAGGTGATCACATATTACATCTCGACTTTTGACTAAATAATTCACCAAACCACGTTTAAATATGCGCTAGGTCAGATGACTAGGAACATTTTGTAAAAGTTTCATCCAAATCGGTCCATAAATGGAGGATGAGTTGCGTTCACAAGATTTTTTCAAATGAAGGCCTTTTTTTCCATGACACTGCTAATATTCACCAAACCGTGAAAATAGGCACTAGGTCAGGTGACTAGGAACTTTCTGTGGCAGTTTCATCCAAATCGATCCATAAATGAGAGAGAAATTGTGTTAACAAGATTTTTTTTTTTACGTGAAGGCTCTTTTCCCATGACGGGGCTGAAATTCACCAAACCGTGACTTTATGCGAAAGGTCGGGTGATTAGGAACATTCTGAGAAAGTTTCATCCAAATCCAAACAGAAATTTTGGAGGAGTTGTGCTCACAAGAAAAGTAGACGTACTTACGGACGGACGGACAGAAAAAGGTGACGCCATTATACGACTGCTGTGTATAACAAGAGCTGTCAGAGGACAGCGAAGCTCGACTATTCCTAGTGCTGGATAGTAACAGCAAATCAATATCGACATTGGAAATTCAATACAATTTAAGTCAAGAGAAAAGAATCTTTGTCTAGAGGCTGATATTACGGTCACAGAAGCATGTGCAAAGTTTCAAAGAAATAGCTTTAGTAGGAGAAGAGATACAACTAACATAAAACAGTTGCACATAAAAACATAACCAAGATTTTTAAGGTGGAAAAAGGGTTGAAATTCCACTAAATTAAATATCAGAGTAATGAATCTGTTCTGTGGGCTAATATTATGGTCAAAGAAGCATGTGTAAAGTTTCCAAGCAACAGCTTTAGTAGATACAGATGTACATCAGTTGCACGTAAAAACTTAACCAAGATTTCTAAGTCCAAAAAGGGTTAAAAATCCACTAAATTCAATACCAGAGAATTGAATCTTTGTCAAGAGGCTGTTATTATGATCACAGAAGCATGTGCAAAGTTTCCAAACAATAGCTTTACTAGAATTAGAGATATCACTGATGTACAACATTTGCACGTAAAAACTTAACCAAGAATTTCTGAGTCTGAAAAAGGTTAAAGTTCTATGAAATTCAATATGAGAGTAAAGAATCTTTGTCTAGAAGCTGATATCATGGTAACAGAAGTATGTGTGAAGTTTCGAAGCAAAAGCCTAGGTAGAAATAGAGCTATAACTGATATACAACATTTGCATGTAAAAACTTAACCAGGAATATTTAAGTCCGAAAAGGGTTAAAATTCCACTAAATTCAATATCAGAGTATTTAATCTTTGTCAAGAGGGTGATATTCTGGTCACAGAAGGATGTGTAAAGTTTCAAAGCAATAGCTTTTATAGAAACAGAAATATTACAGAAAAACAACATTTGCACGTAAAAACTTAACCAAGATTTTCTAAGTCCAAAAAAGGGTTAAAATTCCACTAAAATCAATACCAGAGTAGTGAATCTTTGTCGAGAGGTTGATATTATGGTCACAGAAGCATGTGTAAAGTTTCAAAGCAATAGCTTTTATAGAAACAGAAATAATTTAGATAAACAACATTTGCACGTAAAAACTTAACCAAGAATTTCTAAGTCCGAAAAGGGTTAAAATTCCACTAAATTCAATATCAGGGTATTGAATCTTTGTCTAGAGTCTGATATTATGGTCACAGAAGCATGTGTAAAGTTTCAAAGCAATAGCTTATATAGAAACAGAAATATTACAGATAAACAACATTTGCATGTAAAAACTTAACCAAGATTTCTAAGTCCGAAAAGGGTTAAAATTCCACTAAATTCAATATCAGGGTATTGAATCTTTGTCTAGAGGCTGATATTATGGTCACAGAAGCATGTTTAAAGTTTCAAAGCAATAGCTTTTATAGAAACAGAAATATTACAGATAAACAACATTTGCACGTAAAAACTTAACCAAGATTTCTAAGTCCGAAAAGGGTTAAAATTCCACTAAATTCTATATCAGGGTATTGAATCTTTGTCTAGAGGCTGATATTATGGTCACAGAAGCATGTGCAAAGTTTCAAAGCAATAGCTTTAATAGAAACAGAGATTTTAAACACTTGCACGTAAAAACTTAACCAAAGCATTACGCCGACGCCGACGCTGACGCCGACGCCGACGCCCTGGTGACTGGAATAGCCCCCCTATTCTTCGAATAGTCGAGCTAAAAATGAAATCCGAGAAAATACTATGCTTGCACAGTCAAAATCGCAAAATTCAAGACTAGCCTTTAGGTAACGCAAATTAATGCGAAAATTAAACGATACATGTTTTTTGGAAGCCAAAAATGTTTTTGAAAGCCAATTTCAATTGTACGATTGCGATACGATCAAATTTCGGTCGTAGGACCTTTCTTGAACGTGGCCCCTGAAGGCAAAACACGTGGGGTTGGTAAACTCATTTAGATATTTGATAAAATCAAAGGCTGTAGTTAACTTGCGATAATCTTCAATGATATTTAAAGGATTGCGCACATGCGTAGTTTTGCACAAGTGAATTTATGTCTAAGCAATTTTAAAGAAAATGGACGAAAGCAGAAAGAGAAGATAAATGTTTGCCTATGACCCGCAATTTATAGTGAGTGATCAAAAGTAAATTTTGTCTATACAGGTATAGACAAAATTGACCTTTCATCTATCACTTAAACTTGTGAATCTATACCTTCATCGATCCTTGCTGCGTCCACCATCAAGTGAAATTGTCGCTCGATTTGGAAATGGGGTTCCATTTTTTAATAGAAGTAATAAAAAGAGAATATTTGCTGGATCGGGTTGTTAATACAGATAAATAATCTGCAGATTTTGTGCTTTTCTAATAATGGTTTACGAAACAATTAGATGAAAAAAACCATTTGAACTGTTGGAGTGTGTAAAAAGTTCGTTCAGAAAGAGAAACTAGACCTATAAAAGAAGCTATAACATAATTCTACGAAAAACAGGTCGCGACGTTACCAAATAAGTAGATCACGTGATTGGCTTGCGCTATTGCCTAAATTCTTTCGTTCAGAAAGAGAAACTAGACCTATAAAAGAAGCTATAACATAATTCTACGAAAAACAGGTTGCGTATTACCAAATAAGCAGATCACGTGATTGGACAGTGCTGTTGTCAATAGCTGTCTTTATTGGACTTGACTTATCACATGATTTCCAAATATAGTAATGCAAACATTTGCTACTAGTAAATTCGTACGCAAGTTTCAATAAATTTCGTTAAAAACATAAATTAGCGTGTTAATAATTCACATGAAGTGATAGTTGTGTAATTGTTCAACATTACTGCTTCTTGATGAAATAAACTGTACGTCTGTGTCAAGTTGAGATATACAAAATAGGCCGGAGTGTATTTACATCCTGTTCACGTGATATGTGTTATCAAAAAACCCGAAATGAAATTATCTTGTGTTCATTTTGCGGTTTTGTTAAATCTAAGTTGGAATTGCTCCGCATTTCAACTTAAAAAGAACAGTAGAACACGATACATGAACATTGAATAGTGGACCTTCTTTGGTATGGACTGGATGGTATGTAATGAATTCAGAATATGTGGTGACCTATTTCAAATGTATTTAGTACACAACTTCTGTGAATATTTATTCCCTGTATTAGTAATTCCATATCTTTTGGTAACAGTTGAATAAAATATATCAATTTAAATTCTTTAATAATTTTTATAATCACAATCAAGTAATAAGATGAATTGCTTTGATCTTTAAACTGAATTTGAACTATGCTATGCCCATTAAAGAGCAAGAGACAGCTTTTGGGACTAAGCCATTCAACCACCAATAATTTTGAAAAGTATAATGCTAATCAACATTAGTCCCAAACTCAAAATCTTGGGAGGTCTTTCTTCAGACTGGCAAGTTCCCCAACAATCAATGAAACACTTGCAGTATGTTTGTATCTGACCAAGGAAACAGAAACAACACACTTTCAGGAGGGTCTTCTAAATGAAAACTGGGCATAAGATCATAGCAATTTTTTCCTGACCCCACAGAACTATTCAAATTTAGTTGTAATGCTGAACCCTGAATGTTCCTGTTTTGGCAGGAGCTATAGACCAACATCAGCCTGCACATATGTGCAGTCTGATGTTAGTCTACACCACCTGCTTCTCATTCTCAAAGCAGAATCGTCAAAACATTTAGTTTTTTAAATAAAATTGACCTACAGTTGCTGTCAGTGCTTTTTGCCCTTTGATTTGGATGAAAATGTTTAGCCAAAGTTTATTCAGCATGACAAGGGTTAAATATATATATATATTTTAGTCTTAGCATTACTAGAAATAGAAAATTTAACATTATAGCAATATTATCCTTGGGTTTCAAAAGCTTTAAACAGTGTTTATGCAGAAATGAATCAATTATTTCAACTTAAAAGTTCCTGTTAACTCTAAGTTGTAACTTGTGTAGAAAATAGGTTGTATAACTATAGGTCCAGAACTTCTCAAAAATGATTTCCTAAATGAATGGATCAAAACAAAAAGCTTTATTAATTGATCCATCCCAGCAATTGATCTACCTATGTCTCAAAGACTCAGAGTCCTACCACAATCTGATCAGTCATAATGCCCACACTAAGGCACTCTCATTAGGCATATGATGTAATACGCTATCATTAATGTATAGTGATGAATTGAAGTTAGTAAAATGCTTTCTTTCATTCTTTTAGTATATATGGAAGTTGAAAGGGTACAAACACCTAATTAGACCGCATGGCACACCTTTTTATGGGTAATCCCACCCACTATATATCCAATATGTAAAAATAGAACAGAATTAATCATTCTAAATATACAAAAACAGGGTATAATAGTCACCAAGTTCAGATATTATCCTTTTCCTTTTCGTGGCCTTTTTTTTAACAGAAATTTATTCTAGCTTGCTATAATCTACCTACAGTCAAAATAGCTATTTCCATGTCCATGTTTTTTTTTCATAATTTTAGACCGGTCCCAATACAAATAGGCTATGGACACGAATAAAGAATGGATGAATCAAACCCTGCTTGGAATTATTGTGGGAACAGGAGAAATTGCTTTTGACAAGCAATTGCTTCTTTATCCAAAATATTTCTTAACAGTATTAAATTGAACAGACTTTAATTTCAGGGATTATCCAGGGAAAGATTACAAGATATTAGGGTAGCAGACCAGTAATGCTTTGGCAAAGTCTTTTAAGAAATGAACTTTAACAGTGTTAACCAAGGTTTCCTTATGATTTTCAAAATGTTGTGAAACTATTATGGTTCAACAACCTTAAACCCAAAACATAGCTTGATTATCCCTTGACATTCTGAACCTGGAATTCACCAGCTTTGGCAGTAGGTATAAACAAAGATCAGCCAATACGCATACATGTAGTATGTGACATATATGTGTGCAGTCTGATCTTAGCCTATGCCTCTTGATAATCCTATCATTCTAGAAATTACATTAAATTTGGACTCAAAATTAGTGCATCCAGAGTGTTAACAAAACTTTGCAAAGGTTTTTAATCAGTATGACAAGGGTTAACCCTTTACTGTTTAATCCCTGTTTTTTACGTGCATGTGATTTCATGATTGAGAAAACATTGCGAAAAAAGAAGAAATTGCTCCTGACAAGCAATTTCTTCTTTTTCCACACTATTTTCTACCCTACTGAATGGTTATATTTCACATTAAATCCACTTTAAATTTTCGTCAGCAAAACCTTTGAATTTGGACAGGTCCAAAATTTTGAAAAATAGGAAAGAGTTAAGGCAACAGTATGAAATTGGACCCATCTAGGATCCATATCAAACCTCCCTTAGAATTTCATTTAGAGCCATAATTCTGCACTTATGACAAAATTTATATCTCTGAACCAGCCATATTTCATGTAAAACTCTTCCCTGCTAAGCCATTGAGTCACATTGACATAATGATGTCAAGCACAGGTATTTTAGAACCGGGAGAATTTCTGCTTTATCTGATATTGCAATCTATGAAACCCAGCTGTGAATAAAGACAAACCTTTTACCTAATGAAACATGTGTTACCAAAAGGTGAAAAGAAAGTTTCATCAAATCAGAGTTTGCTTTTAAAATTGTACATTGCATTGTCACTAATACAAAATGGAGTTTTTGCGCTCTCTTTTCTCTTCCCCCCCCCCCCCCCCCCCCCCCCAGCCTTCTCCCTCTCTCGTTAAACAACAAAGAAATAAACTTTCAAATTTGAAATAAACATTTATTCAACAGCAAATTTAAAACTCAACAATCATGGAAAGTATTGTAAAGGTCAGTTTGTAAACCCAGCATTTATGTCAGTGTGCTTCCAGTTTCAAATCAGAGCTTACTGATATTGATGAGGGGTTAATTGCCCATCTAAGACTAATGCAGTGTCTTGTCAAGACAATTCAGATGACTTTTCAGAGTTACAGATAGAGGGGATATTCTGTTTTTCAAATTTATATATTTCTTTATTCCTGAAATTAATCCTATGCTATTGGTACTCATTTGAAATGTCTAATCAAACAATTCAAATGAGTACCCACATAATAGGGTTTCATTGGGAAGATTTAAGACAGGCTCTTACACCCCCCCCCCCCCCTTTCTGAAACCCTTGGGTTTCATTGGGGTTAACAAATCAAGATTGATATTTTAAGCCAATATTCAGACATGAAGGATCTGCATTATAAGAATATTGAAAGTTAATGAATTGAAAGTCTCTAGCTTCTGTTGTTGTTTTTTAACTTTAAGAAGACTTGTCCAAGATCATACAGATCAGACAGACATTCAGATAAGAGGGGCAGGGGTGTGGAAAAACGACTTTTCTCCACTTGTCCATGGACAAGTGAAAGTCAATTTTCTACTTGTCCAGGATCAAAATGAATTTGCCCACAAAAAATGAAATAATAAATATTGAGAAAAACATTGTTTTTAATAAAGAAAATGCTGTATCCCAGCATTTTCTTCATTAAAGACAATGATTTCTTCCCTTTCATACAAACAAAAGGATGTCTTTCCTCCTAGATCTTTAAAGTACTGTATCAAGATTTGCTCTGGAATATACTTGTCCACGGACAAGTTGCATAGAAAAATGTACTTGCCCGCAAGCGGAAAAGCCCGCGTCGGGCAAGTCGGGCATGAGAATTCCACACCCCTGAGGGGGATAAAGGCAATTTGAAATCATTATTTCTCAACAAAACCCTATGTTGTGTGTACCCATTGGAATTGTCTTGAAGAGACAATTCCAATGAGTACCAACAACATAGGGTTTTTGCTATAATTATTGAAATACTTTGATTCAAAATACCTCCTCTATCAGTAACTCTGGAGGATGATTTTATAAAGGGTTAAAATTCTGCTGACTTGTGCTATTTTAGCCATCACATAACTGCTATGTTACACTGTGGTGTATCACTTTCACTGCTTAACCCTTGTCATGCTGAATAAATTTTGGCTAAAAATTGTCATTAAATAAAAGGGTCAAAAGCACTGAAAGTACCAACTATAGGTCAATTTTTATTTGAAAAACTATATCTACTGACAGATCTGATTTGAAAGTGAGAAACAGGTGGTGTAGACTAACATCAGACTGCACATATGTGCAGGCTGATGTTTGTCTATAGCTCCTGCCAAAGCAGAAATATTCCGGGTTCAGCATGACCAGGGTTAATCTATGGCAGATATTTTCATTTATCAACTGCTCCTTTTTCTGGAATTTTGTTACCACAAAATATCTAAAGGAATTCTCTAACTATTGAAATGCAATACTTTTTGGTATGACCAGAACAACACAGAATATTTGAGAAATTACACCTGGAAAATGGACGTCTTAACTTTTGCCACGCTGACTTTGAACACATTAAAAAAATATATCAAATCAAAGTGATGAAAGCACTGGATGTGGTAATTATGAGTCAGTTTTTAATTTTGAAATTACAAAATGATCTTGTCTATACCTCCAGAGTCCTACCAAATCAGGAAAATTCTGGGTTCAGCATAAATGATGCTGCACCTAAGGCTTTCCATTAATTGTAACTTTGTTTATTTCCTTAATGTGTTCCTTTAGGCCAATTTCAGGTTTTACTTAACCCTTTCCTAATTTAGAAAATTTTGGACCTGTCAAAATTCAAAGGGTTTGCAGACGAAAATTTAAAGTGGATTTAATTTGAAAAATAACCATTCAGTAGGGTAGAAAATAGTGTGGAAAAAGAAGAAATTGCTTGTCAGAAGCAATTTCTTCTTTTTTCACAATGTTTTCTCAATCATAAAATCACAGGCACGTAAAAAGCAGGGATTAAATAGCAAAGGGTTAATTAAACTTAGTAGGATTTGGTCATTGATATTGAAGACTCTCAAAAGAATTGATTGATTGATGTCTATGACCTTTGAATATTTGTTACTACAAGAATTATTTAAAGCTTTGTTTTGCAAGAATCATGTGAGAAGTATTGTGAAATTCTATTCTGAATGAATTCAGAAAGTGAAAAAAAAAGCGATCTTTTTTTTAAGTTTTATTTTTATTTGATTCCAACTATAGGATTTTTGGCACTTTGTTTTTACTAGTATTCCATCCTCCGACCCTTTGCCTTGTTAGAATTGGGAACCAGAAAATAAATTAATAATGGCTTAAAAACCCTGAAATATTGTTGACAAAATTGAATGAGGGTTACTGTAAGGATTCTGTTTCACCATGTCAAAATGCAACAAATTATAGTCTTACAGCTAGGAAAATTGTCACTGGATATTGATTTAAAAACTAGAAAGCCATGAATGGCTTGAGTCGCTCCACAGGCTTGAAATTCTTGTAAAAACAAATAAATGTTTTGACTAGATTTTCAGATATTTGGGATTCTACTGATGTTGAAAATGATTTCTAAGTTTTAATTATATAACAGATAGAGAAATGACCTCTGCTCTTAAAATACATATTTTTCATCAAATCAAAATAATTTTTAGCTGCATTCTAAAGGGTCACCCAAAGATCATACCAAAAATGTTTGATTGATATCCAACAGTTACATTCTAAGAAATTGATTTTCATAGTTTCCACTATTTAACACATTGAGAAATGACCTCCACCCATAAAATGCATATTTTTCATCCAATCAAAATAATTTTCAAAACACCGATAAAGGGTCACTCAAGGATTATTCCATTGAAATTTGGTTGATATCCATCAGTTACTTTCTGAGAAAATGATTTTCAAAGTTTCCACTATATAATATATAGAGAAATGACCTCCGCCCATAAAACGCATATTTTCCATCTGATCACAATGATTTTTTTGTAGACTGATAAAGGGTCACTCAAGGATCATTCCAGTGAAATTTGGTTGATATCCATCAATTACATTCTGAGAAAATGATTTTCAAAATTTCCACTATATAACATATAGAGAAATGACCTCCGCCCATAAAATGCATATTTTTCATCCGATCACAATGATTTTTTGTAGACTGATAAAGGGTCACCCAATGATCATTCATGTAAAATTTGATGGTTATCCATTAATTAGAATCTGAGAAAACTCACTTTTTACCAAATTTGGAAATTAGTCACGCCCATTAAATCCATGTTTTTCATTGGATCAAAATTTCTTGAACAACTTTGAAAGAGGGTCACCCAAGGATCATTCCTGTGAAGTTTGGTTGAAATCCATCCAGTAGTTTCTGAGGAGAAGATTTTTAAAGAAAAGTTTACAACCGGACGGACGGACAGACGGACGCACGACGGACACAACGCCATGACAATAGCCCCAGTGGCTTTCAGCCAGTGGAGCTAAAAAGAAGAAATTGCTTCTCACAAGCAATTTCTTCTTTTTCCACACTATTTTCTACCCTACTGAATGGTTATTTTTCAAATTAAATCCACTTTAAATTTTAGTCTGCAAAACCTTTGAATTTAGACAGGTCCAAAATTTTGTAAAACAGGAAAGTGAAATAACAAGCATAGCAAAGGGTCTAGACAGACTGTGCGACTGCACAGGCTGGCCAGAAACTCTGCTTTGTTCACATTTTAAATTATTGGAAATGTCATGCACAGGCTCATTCGTTTTTAATTTGATTTGTTTGGATAGGGTCACCACTACTTTTAAAAAGTCACGTCATATTGGGACTGTTGGGGCAACTAACCTAAACCATGCATTCCTGGATATTTCCCACACCAGGGGTTGACACTAACTCCTGAGATTAAGGAGTCAATTGAACTATTAACACATGAAATCAAGGAGTCCAAGCTCAAATTTAAGAGTCCAAATTTTCATAACGGGAGAACATTGTGGAAAAGAAGAAAGTGCATGTTATAAAAAACACATTTGGACATGTACCCACAACAGAAAGTTTTATTTAAGAAATAAAAATTTCAAAATGATGTTACCCCAATATTATTAGGACCTCTGAGAGTAGCAAATACACAATATGTAAACATTCATGTGGAATGTCCATAAACAACAAGATGATGTAAATCATTCTACATACATACTACAGGCATGTCTTGAAGTAAGCAGTTGATTGTTGTCCACAAAACTTCTCTTTCCAGAATACACAATAGAAACTATTTTAGGTTTTCTTGGCCTTTTTTGTCAGCCACAAAAATAATCCTGTACCATAAGCTGAGGGTATTGAATATGTCTTCAAGAAATTTGGGGTAACAATAAATGAAAGCCAAGGTATGTGCTTAAGAGTGTAAAAGGGAGGGTGGCAGGTGCGTGAAGGTATTAAAGAGTGACTCAAAGACCATTTGAATAGCAAACATGTCTTGCCACTAATTTAAGGTCTAGATTAGAGATGGTAATGTAACAATCTATCTAGTAACCCTATGTTGTTGTACTCATTTGAATTATCTTGACAAGAGTAACCTCAACACCAGGTTTGTGCATGTGTTGTTCAAATATTTTAATCTAAAAAAAGAACATTGCCTACAGGTGCAACCCTCAACTGCAGGTGCCGGATAATGCAAAAAATTTTATTTGAAAAAGGGGCATAACTCTTACAGAAACAGTTTCAGAGCTATCCCACTCCAAAGATTTTGTGAAGGTTAACAAATATGCCAAGTAATATGGAGATGTCTTCAATAACAACAGATATGACCAAGGTTAAAGTTTGTCACACAAACCCCAACAGAAACAATCACAACACTAATTTGATGACAATGCCAGTTTTATTTTCCAAAAATAGCCAAGCTTAAAATACAGAATTCTGTCCCATCTGAATCTCTGGTTCTGGTTAAGTAAAATTTAGTTATAGTCTACATGACTGATGGGGCGTATTTCAAAAAGGAACAATCCTTATGATAGCATATATTTTTCAAATTTAAAAATTAATTATCAAAGAATCCCCATGGATACTTTACGGTTGAGATCCGATTTTGAAAGGAGTGATTATTCTAATGGTACAATCAGTAAACATATATTCCTAGTTTCAAGCATGTGCATTTTGTAATACCTGAGATGTATCAAAAAATCGAAGTTTTGCATGACAAAGGCAAAAACCAGGGCTTGTGTTTGACCCTTAAACCAGGGATTTGACCCCTAGATTGATCCTTAAAAATTTTATGCTGGGGGTCTTAAGACCCAATGAATTTCCAATGATGCAATAAAAAAGATTGTATAAATCAATTGTTTTCTTTGTAGTTTGATAAAAGATCTGTATCAATGAAACAACATAAACAATTAAGTGTGCCTACACTTTATTGTTTATGTTGTTTCAGTACTTTAGAGCATTTTAAAGACTTGATAAGTGTTCATGTTTTCCTTTTTTTGAGCCCTTGAAAGCCACTTTTGACCCCCAGGATTTTATGTTCACAGTGTTAATGACTCCCAAGTTTAAGAAGCTAAAACACAATCCCTGATTGACACTGAATGACAAAGATGAGGCTACAAACTGATAACACAGTTCAATAGAATAAGCCCTATCAATAAAAGCCATCATGATTAGCCCAGAAGCTGTGTCAAATGTTAATAACTGTAGATAAACATATCGGCAGTTACAACTGTTTTGTGCTGAGCCATTGAATTCAGTTCAAAACTTATTTCAGAAATGAATGTGATAAGGACTCAAACATTTGTGAAATTTGTGTGGAACTTATGCAATTGTTTTGAGGAAACTTTTCTTTCTCATTCTTACTAATACTGTAATACATGTAAATTAGCCATGCTAGTAAAATTTAAAGTTATTCGAGTTAATTATAAAAGAACCTTATATTTCAGAATAAACAGTTAAAACTTTCAGAGGTTGACACATGTCTCAATTTTGCTTTGGTCAGCAACCTTAGCAAATATAACCAAGCGACTTTCTTCCATATTTCACCCACTTAGTGCTGCCCTGAGTCAATATATAGCCCCTCTCTCTAAATATATAAATAAAAAAACTTTCAAACTAAGGGTTGCAAAACTTTGCTAGAACAATCCTTTTTCTATTTTGTGTGTCAAAAATCTTGATAACTACTACTTTCATCATTGTCAATCAATCCAGACAAATGATGATATTTTATTGTATTCTCAACCTACATTTACCCATTGACAACCACCCCCAACATGTAAATTTGAAAATTGCTTTCTTTTTACTTGTTACTCCAGTGAACTTGGAAGACAAAAGGTAAGAACAATGAGCTTTAGTTACAGAAATATTAATATGTTTATACCTGAAAAAAGAGATTTATTTCTCATTTCAAATCTCAAAATAAAACTTGATGTAATCCTTGTATTCACCACGCAACAGGTTTGTTAATAATTGTCATTTAAAACTATCACTTTTGTCATTTAAAACTATCACTTTTGAAAAACATAAATCTCCCCAATCATCAATGATGTTGCGATAGAATGAGAAAAGAACCCTGTCTATTCAGTGAGTCAGAAGTGAACAGGCTTGGTGATGAATCACTCAGTTTGAAAACAATTTCACCAATACAGTAGAGAACAGATTCACAAATTGGAAACTTACACTAAGGCATGAACAAAAGCTTGTCATTCATTGTATGTTACTTAACATCAGTCATTTCTTTTTACAATTCAAGCTGTAAACAAAGGAGCCAGAATTAGCCATGAACTAATTTCAGCCAATCAGAAACCGCGAGGGAAATGGGTCCGTGCTTGGTCATGTCTGCTTACTTTGACAAATTACAAAACAAAGAACATTTCATCATGTCAATTACGATGTTGGCATTGATGCCATACAAGAAGCTTCTCTCAGTCGGTATCATTGAAACTAAAATATTAGCATCGTAAATTGCATGATTGTTGTCAAAACCTTAAACGAGACAAGAAAACGCATTGTTTTTGCACGAAATCCAACACTCATATCATCATTTCAAACGTGAAAATAACCACCGCCAAAATTTTACAGATCGCGAAGCTGACAGCTCTGATCGCAACTTATTTTGACATGGATCTTAGCAAGCTTTTTTTCTTTTTAAATATGCAATAAGATAAATTGATTCTACTTACAATGCAAACCAATTCAATAAATACTTTTTTGCAAGGAAGACATGTGTTAACGTCCCGCCATGACAAAGAACTTATTGCCTCGTTTTCGATATGAATACCTAATTGCATTAATTAGGTCCGAAGCGCCACCTATCGTCGCACCTGCTACATGAATAAGGCGCGTTTTTCATCTCTCTCTCTATCTCTCTCTCTCTCGCTCGCTCTCGCTCTCTCTGCCTCTCTCTTGACTTGACTGAAAATTAGGAATGAAAGCATTTATTCAATTAAATCATATATCACAAATTTATAAAAAAAGAATTATAAACGGTAACGATTAAATTATAACTTATAATTTTAATAATTTTATAGTATACAATTAGAATAAGGTGAATTATATTCTCCAATCGAGGGTCATTTTCAAGACGGTAAATTACTGGAATAATACATTATGTGTACAAACAGTTTAACAAAATGTAATTGACTTAAAAAAGGAAAATATTTTGGCTTAAAAATAAGCGTTTAGCCCTCCACTTCTTGAACAATCAAAAACAGCAAATTGACCTTTTCCCCTTTTTCAACCTAAGAGCATATATTGAGATATTCTGGAAACGGCGTAAATGTGCAGGAAGGATGTGAAACAAATACCTAGATTAAAACTTAAAACTTATTTTCATCACTGATGATGGTATAACTTTTTTTGATTGAATGATGAAAAGACCTTCTCTAACAGAAATATCCGTGACAACCGTGGAAATGTCCAAGAACAACTTATTTTCATAAAATTGACCTTTATAGATAAAATTGACCTTCTCCCATGACATCGACCGTAGTATCTGCAGATGCATATCATCATCTATCATCATGCCACTGAAATATGTTTTTATACAATTTATCTTGAACTTGAAGCGTAAGAAACTTGCAATGTTTATTTATTTATCTATCTATCTATCTATCTATCTATCTATCTATCTATCTATCTATCTATCTATCTATCTATCTATCTATCTATCTATCTATCTATCTATCTATCTATCTATCTATCTATCTATCTATCTATCTATCTATCTATCTATCTATCTATCTCTCTCTCTCTCTCTCTCTCTCTCTCTCTCTCTCTCTCTCTCTCTCTCTCTCTCTCTCTCTCTCTCTCTCTCTCTCTCTCTCTCTCTCTCTCTCTCTCTCTCTCTCTCTCTCTCTCTCTCTCTCTCTCTCTCTCTCTCTCTCTCTCTCTCTCTCTCTCTCTCTCTCTATCTATCTATCTATCTATCTATCTATCTATCTATCTATCTATCTATCTATCTATCTATCTATCTATCTATCTATCTATCTATCTATCTATCTATCTATCTATCTATCTATCTATCTATCTATCTATCTATCTATCTATCTATCTATCTCTCTATCTCTCTATTCATTTATTTATTTTTTTATTAATTAATTAATTAATTTATTTATTTTTTATTAATTAATTAATCAATTATTTTTTTATTTATTTATGAACCGTTTCGTTTAGCCAGGCGGACGAAGGTAAAACCGCGAACATGCCTACTGTTAATCGATGCAGGGGCGTAGATATCAAATGGCGGTTCCAGGATTTGGGCTAGAGGGGTTTGAAAGTAACAAAAGGGGGTTCGGCTTACTTATAAAATCAAATTTTGATTGAATTTCCTTATGACAATGAAACATTTAGACTACTGAAGGGGGGTTCGTTTGACAACCCGAACTCCCTCTGGATCGGCTACTGAAATCGAGTCCCTCAGACAAAAAATGTTCTTGTTTGAATCGGGTTCATCGCCGCTCAGATTAACAATTTTCAGACATATTGATAACTTTTGGGCATTTTGACTCTTCCTCTTTCCCAAATTTTGACTTTCTAAATAACTCAGCATATTTACGGTATTATTTAGAAAATCCGGCCCCCTTAAGAGGCGATATATTGAAATAAAATACGTTACCCTTTAAATACAAGGAAAATATGGAACTTGAAATAATATGTTCCCTTGTCCCTTTTAAAATTTGATACTATGGTATATAAAGCACTTTGAAACTTGTTAGCTCTTTAATAGTTAGTTGAACGTTTGTGCGATTCGCCAATTTAAACCTACTTACCAAATTCTAAAACGAGAGCCGGGTTTTGTCCAGTAAGAGGAAGAGTAAAAGTGACAAAAATATCTTTTCCCCCAATTTTTTTGTAGCTGAATGTCCGTAGAGCGAATTTATGACAATAAAATGTATTTTAAGAATTAATTTCTCCAGGCATGACATGTAAACAAAACACGTTACTTTTAATTTTAAATGAACTTGAAGGCACATAAATTGAAATAAATGTTACATCTCTGTCCCATTGGGAATATTGTTAACCGTTCACGTGTCCGGTGCTCAAGTTTCGAAAGCCTGTGGGATATTGAATATTTTGAAACTTATTAGCACTCGGACCAATGGGTGTTTGCGAGATACGTTGGGGGAAAACATGATTAAAAAGTACAGGTTTTCATCCGCAAACATTTTTCAACCGTACAAAAGTAGAAACAAGCATTAAAATTATATACCAAGGGAAGCAAATGTGGCGTACACGTGAAAAAACTTGACGATTCAAGTGACTTCCCGTGTTATATGTTGCGGAAAACTAAAAAAAATAAATCATACAAACCTAGATCTACAGTGCCAGTTGACCACGAGTGTCACAGAAACCGATTTTTCGTGGACGCTTACTGTGTGGATCAATCGAGTCCGATGTTAATAACTTTTCAAACAAGTAGTGCCCACTAAGGTTCAATTAAATCCTTTCCAAGACTGACTTGCTCTACCAGACAGCAATGGCGTGAAACAAGGATGCGATACACCGTAAAAGCTCTCAAAGAACTATATAGAGTTTTCATTAGAGGCTACGCAAAATATCGATGGCTCAACACGAAACAGTTGTAATTGCCTATAAACATATTAGTCTTGGGACTATCCCCGGAAAAAGGCCACAGAAAAAAGCTTTATTTACTTCAGTGACCCAACTGGTAGAAAAATTCTCTAGGTACTCTTAGTTAGCATAGCCATCCGGGTTTCATTTAAGGGTAGATGCCATATCTGAAAGGCGTCATTTCAAAGAAATGGCCCAAAATCAGATTTTCTTTAATTCAATGAATCATTTTAAATATCAAAATTACATGATCTCTAACCGTACTGAAGAATCAAAGCACTGAAAGTATCGAAGTTAGACGTTCTTGTGGCATGGTGGCGATAAAAAAGATAAAAGAATGTTACTTATTATCTTAATGTAAAGCTTTTCGACACAAGTCGGACACTGATGTTAGTGCATTTTTTTTCATTTCAAGTTTGTTCAGAAATATTCCACTACAGGTTGATCTGAATGGATGATTTTTTTACAGGAATAACACTTACATTGTTTTTGTTAAGCCTATGAGAAATATGGCTTTATTACTTGACTTTTGTTGGGTTATTAAAAAAAAAAATAATATATACATGTACATAATAAGGGACAAACCACGCTTTCTGACATGTTCATAAATAAACTGAATTTAATTTGTTCATGGTATTGTTCCGGTCCTCTTTGTGTGCCAATATAGCAATTTCCATAAGAAAGTAATAAGAGGTTACATTTATTTAACATGATCAAGTACAATCCCGAATTCTATTGGCTGAGTGCCCAGCAGAACCAGTTTATTATGCTCCCCGAAGGGAGAGCATATAGCCGCCGCTTTGTCTGTCCGTCCGTCCGTCCGTCCGTCCGTACGTACGTCCGTAATTCCGTCCGTCCGTCTGTCCGTCCGTCCCCACCTATTTCTCCATAACCCCTGGGCCAAATTGAATGAAACTTACCATGTGAACTCCCTATGATATAGTGATGATGCATGTGTGACGGTTTTTGGATTTGAGGCCTCGTCACGGGAAAAGGGGACTTAGGGTAAAAAACAGTTTTTCCCAAATTTCTCCTAGTCTAACAGTCAGAATTTAGTGAAATTTCATATTTGTGTAGCAAATCAGATGCCCTTTACTATAAACAATTTGAAATTAACGTAAAAAAAATATATCATGGAAAAAGTGGGCTTAATGTTTCTTACCTTTACGTAAACGCGTAAATTACAGTTATTCTTTCATTTCTCCTAGTCTTATGCTCAGAATTTGATGAAATTTCACATTTCAGTAGAAAATCAGATGCTCTTTACCCTAAACTATTTAAAATTTGTGTCTGAAAATATGTCATGCAAAAACGGGGTTTAATGTTTGTTACCTTTATGTTAGCTGTATAAGATAACAGCTTATTTGAGTCTTTGAAATCTGACCACAGAGCATATCTCCTAAAGTATGATAGCTATCAACTTGAAACTTAATGGGTGGATAGACCTTATGAAGGAGAAGTGCAGTGCACAAGAACTACAACTCTTGCTTGCATAATTTTGGAGTTATTGCCCTTTGTTATTTTTGATACTTAGATTATATCTGGAGCATATCTCCTAAAGTATAATAGCTATCAACTTGAACATTTATGGTTGGATAGATCTCATGGAGGAGAAGTGCAGTGCACAAGAACTACAACTCTTACTTGCATAATTTTGCAGTTATTGCCCTTTGTTATTTTTGATACTTAGATTTTGTCTGGAGCATATCTCCTAAAGTATGATAGCTATCAACTTGAAACTTTATGAGTGGATAGATCTCGTGGAGGAGAAGAGCAATACACCAGAACTATAACTCTTGCTTGCTTAATTTTGGAGTTATTGCCCTTCGTTATTTTTAATACATTTAATAAGAGGTAAATCTCTGACAGTACAAAAGAATCTTTAATCTATAAGGCTTCAGTTTACTATCAAGCTTTTGTGGCAGGGGATGTCCATGTCCAACATGGCTCTTGTTTTTGTGACAATGCCTTATTCGGGGAGCATAATCCGTCTCTGACGGCTCTTGTTTTGACAGTGGCGACAGCCGATTCAAAATATAGACTGGTTCTATAGGGTACGAATCCAATGACTTCAGTATTGTATTCGAACATGTAAAAAAAACAACATCGGACATCTTTATTTCACACCATACACTGAAAATCAACTATTAACTATTTACGATTTTTGAAGGAGAGAGAAGAGGAATAGATCCAAAATGATCCGGAAAGGGTGTCAAATGCAAGTCACTATGAATATGATAAATTGACATAAGCAATTGTTCTGATTACAAGAATCCACGTGAAATGTTTATTTCAAGTGTCAAGTCAGTTGGTGCTTACTGATTATAATAAGTAATTCACATAAAATAGATTGACTACCCGTCGTCGCTTGACATGTACATTTAATGTTGACAAACAATATTCTAAAATCAAGAAACAACAACATTGTTGTGTCTCTAAATGTCAATTACATTCTTATTTTACATGCAAAGCGAAGTAACAGATGTAAATATCAAGAATCTTCTCAAGATCAAACTTAATCCAATACCTCCAGAGAGTTTGAAACATTAAAAAAGCATAGGAAAGAAGTGATACCGATATTCGGGACTGCAGTCTCACTTTCATTGTATGGATCTAGATATTTCACTCTCATGTGATGCAAATTGGTCTAAATTGTTTAGGTTTGAAAAAAAAATGGAATCACGTATCTGCTACATGCTAGTTAAACTTTTATTCAAGCAGTACTCACGAGATTTAAGTTGAAATAAGTTTTTGTATGATATATTCTTCAATTTCTCCATTGCATTTGCAATGAAATGTAATAATAATAGCAATGGTGCAATGAAATGGTGCTTCGAGAGACAGATTGTAAATGCATATTTAATGTAGTTACTTAAATGTACACATACGAAATAGCACCAAAAAACTTTATCAATAAGGAACAAATCAAATCTCGCAAATGTAGCTGTAGATACGAGGTTTTGATTGCCCAACGTTGATCATTGTTAGATTTGTATACCACATGACGTATAACTCTGCATTCTCGGTAACATCTGTGACGCTGCTTTGAACGACGGACAAGGAGATTGCAAACGTAGGAAGCGTTGTCTTCGCATGTCATATTCTCCGAAGATTGTCAGTATTTGAAAAATGCCACCTATTGGAAGATAGCGACGTAGGATGACTAAAATGTAGTAGCAACAATTGATTTGTCAAAGATTTATGAGCGTCACGGAAAGTAATTTAATAATAATATCGCATGATGCATAGAATGTAAATGAGAGACACTGTTTTACGTGTCTGGATTCTTCTGTCCACTTTCCCAACGAAGTTTACTATTCTCTACACTTTTGTCAATTTTGCGAACCGTTCAATTAGTTCAAGCGGCTCGTTTTTGCTATAATAAGGATCAAAGTCACCGCACACCGTATAAGTAGCCCTTTGACCCTCTTAAGTAAACCTTATTTTCCCTATATTACTTTCAGCTAAGTTTTGAAATTAGATTTTCAATTTAGATATATGTACATGTTTGTCAATGAACCGCGATAGAAGGCGAACGTGTCGTCTTTTTCTTCTTGTCCTGTCAGCACGGCTAGTCTGGTACAACCGTCGTTTTCATAGAAGCTATTGTATATTTGATAGTGTTTACGAGTTACACCCGACGCGTAATATGTACTGCTCACGTTTATGTAAATCATGATTGCACTTGGAGTCTATGCACTTGATTACAGAAAAATGATCGTGCATTTCGTATGTAAACGTATAAAATATTAAATCATGAAAAACCGCCGACGTTTTTATCATTTTGACTAGATGTTTTTAAGCTCCAACTTTTGACGTTACGTCTCAGTCTTTTTCAAAGACCCTGTGCACTTTGTAAATTATTCAAAACAAGACAATGATTTCCTTTTGGAGTCTTACGAAAACTTTCAGAAATTTGGATATATGTAACAGATTGTCATTTTTTTACACTCCACCGCCTGAATATACAGGCATGCGTTACTATGGTAAAAACATGTATCTATGAAGCAAAATTTCCTACGAAATCGGTTTTCACTTTGCCAATTTCTTAGTAAAATAAAAGAAATTTCGTTTTTCTATATTACCAAATTATAAATTTTGAAGTGTGTTTCGATTCTCGAATCAGCTTTCCAGACCGTTTTGAGTTTAATGCCCGCGTATTTTGTATTTGACCAGTCAGTTTGTGTGTTTGTATCCCCCAACCCCTAATAAAAAAATCAAGCAAAAATATATAAACTTCAGCATTGGCAACAACTTTGATGCAAAAAGCCTTCAAATTCCACATGAGTATTGCTTATGACAAGACTTTTCTGTTGGTTCCACTTTTACGGTCATCTGTCAAGGTCAAGGTCGTGTTTTCAAGGTAAAATATGTGGAAATTTTAGATTTCACATTAACTAAAGTATTTTCACGTACTACATTATTGAATTGAGAGTAGCTGTAGACTATGGTATTGTACCAAACTACTGTATAACAGGGATGGCAGTTGCGGGGACATTGGCATTTCACAAACACATCTTGTTTTCAGATGTATCACTACAATTGCAACCGAAATGATGACATTGAAAAATCAAAGCACTGAAAGTACTGATGATGGACGTTTTTCTGTTGGCATACTAGAATGATTCCTCCATTTGTGGAGAAAAGAGAAATTTTACATGTAAAATTACGATAAAAGGAAAATGACCTGACTCAATTTCGCATCTTGCTTCAGATATACGTTTCTCACAATATATTGTCGATCGTCAACAAAGTCCTGTAATTACAAGGTTTCGATAACTTTCGGAATTATTCCCGGTGTAGTTTAAACAGTGATTCTCCGATCCATTTGTTATAAAAGGAAAGAAATGACAATTAGATGATCTAGGTTATTATTCTTACTTTGTAATGCTAATCAGTTCTCCGTAATCTCATTATTAAAATTCTGGTGTTATCTGCTTAAACTAGAAAGCTATGAATGGCGTGGGTCGCTCCACAGGCTTGAAATTCTTGTAAAAGAAAAAGAAAAGTTTTGACTAGATTTTTAGATATTTTGGATTCTTCTGATGTTGAAAATGAATTTTAGAGTTTCCACTACAGTGGTCTCGCGATATCTCGAACACACACGGGACCGACCAATTTGCACGAGTCATCGCATGATTCGAGTTAATGCCAGTACGCAGAATTATCCTCTACGAAGACGTTTCACTGCGTTTTAAACTAACCTTTGCATATTTTGCCTTCAGAATATGCAGTACTTATGTAAAATTCTCCTAGAGGAATAGTCTTATGAAGTACCAATGATATTATGATATTTGTTAATTTGGTCAAATTGACAGCGTTTAAAATAGAACAAAAGGAAAAAGTCGATTAAGGCGTCGGCGTCAAAGTTAGTGGTGTCTGTTCTCTGTACATGTAGCAATTTAAATGAAAGGCATTGTAACATACATACTCTTTCTTCCTTATAATAATTTCGTAGATATTGTTTTTCAATAACAAATTTTAGACGTTTAATCAGTCAGAAGATAGGCGAGGATGCAAGCAATTCCTTCTTTTATCACAATGTTTTCTTTGGAGCTAACTTCCTTCAAGACAAAAAATTCAAAGCATTTTATGTAACTAGGTTTTTTGTGCCTAACACTATCGATGGGTGACCGAAACATTGAAACTACAGCTGAAAAGGTTTAGTAATGATGTTTCGATGGTCAACCGACAATATCTTTCGTTATAAAGGTAAATAATTTGCTGAATTACTCACGAGAATGATTTTCGAAAGACTTTCTAAATGATGATGAGCATTGATTCGACAAAATGGCTATTTGCTTTATAGTTGTTTTAAAATCTCCAAATTATTTTCTGATCATTTAATTCCCGTCATTTACACCCTAAGATTGAATAAGTGTGGCATACTAAGAAGTGTGAAAACTTCTTGTCGAAACCCCGTGAAAAAGTCCTAAAGGTATCTTGACGTTGGACCGAAATAACAAATACGCGCTGTGTGTTAATTTAAACAAAACAATGGATGTCAGAAATGTGCGAATCCCTTTGTTCGAGTGAATGCAGTAAAACTTGACCACGGGACTGAGATTGCTGCTCGAGAGATCGAGCAATCGTGATTTCGAGTAAGTGCAGTATTAACCAACAAGAAAATAGAGTAAAACGCGTTGGGACCGCAAGGCGATCTCGAGCTTTCGCACGAATTCGAGATTTCGCCCTCTCGAGATAACGCGAGACCACTGTATATAACATATAGAAAAAAAGACCTCTGCTAATAAAAAAACCCATATATTTCATCCAATGCCAATAATTTTGGCTACATGATAAAGGGGTCCCCCAAGGATCATACTAAATTTCTTGAACAACTTTGAAAGAGGATCACCCTGTGAAGTTTGATTGAAATTCATCCAGTAGTTTCTGAGGAGAAGATTTTTAAAGAAAAAGTTTACGACCGGACGCACGAACGGACGACCGGACGACGGACACAACGCCATGACAATAGCCCCAGTGGCCTTCGGCCAGTGGAGATAAAAAAATCTATAAAAGGATATTAATTGATTGTTCCGCAATTTTCATTCTCAAAGTAAAGAAAGGGTAACTTAAGTGTTCATATAAACGCGTAAAAAATTGCAGACACTCGTCTCGAGTTTGGCTCTCGTGTGTTGAAATGTAAAGTAAAACCCCTTTGCATAAACCTTTATCGCATGGCCTGAATGCTTTACTTTACCTTCTCAGACTGTATCCGTATTCATGTGTATATCGATATTTCCATTAATTTGCCTTTGTTTTATATACATTAGTAGTGTCAGGGGAAGTTACCATTCCAGTAATTTCATTTCATGAGTGACCTCCCTTTGACCATTGGGAAATAATGGGCAAATTACTCACTCTGTCAGAAAAGTAGTTCTACGCAAGCAAAAAATTCACCAGATCTCAGAATTGAATATGATTTCACACTTAAAAGATGTCTTTGAGGTTGCATCAAGTTACGTAGACTCCTTGTTTCACTCCATTTTTGAAATGCATATTCTTCAGACGGTTACAATTCTTCAAAAAGAGTAAATTGAATCTTAATGAGTACTACTGTTTTGAAAACCTATTAACATCTGACAGGATTGTTCAAACGTGGTATTAACACTGGTGAACGTAAACGTCCACCAAAAAATCTGGAAACCTAATGATAGGGTCATGTGACCACGGCCCAATAGAATACAACATACTCAGTCCTGGTAAAGATTATAACACGTATGTAAGTGTAAAAACATGTACATTTGTGACCATCTGAGAAGTGCGTAGAGTGTCGACCCTTGCGCACTTTACCAATATTCTGAATCAAGAATAATCAATCTACCTTCCTGTGAAGAATTTTTGAAATGCGATCTCTTGTTGGCCTGTTCTAGAACCAATCTCTTTTTCAAATATTTATTTTACGATGTTCCCAGATGGTCCCTTTTCGCGAGACGGTTCACAGTTGTATAAAAAAAATCACCGTTTATCATATCTTCAACGCAAACAATTTTGATCAAGGGCCGCTACGGTGTAATGCGATTGGGAGTTGATAACTAACCAATATTATATATACAACACATTTTATTGGCAAAATAGGCCACCGGCCCATGATACAAATATGTTATCATCGGGAAAAAGAAAAATCAAAGCACTGAAAGTACTGATGGTGGACGTTTCTGTTGGCATCCTAGGGTGATTCATCCATTTGTTGAGATGGGGAGGAATTTTACATGTAAATTTACGATGAAAAGGAAAATGACCTGACCCAAGTTCGCGTCTTTTTCAGATATTCATTTCTCAACATATATTGTCGATCGTCAATTAAAGTCCTGTAATAACAAGGTTTTGATAACTTTCGGCATTATGCCGGGTGTAGTTTAAAGAGTGATTGTCTGATCCATTGAGTATAACAGGAAAGAAATGACAATTAGATGATCTAGGTTATTATTCTTATTTTGTAATGCAAATCGATTCTCCGTAATCTAATAATAAATACTATGATAATGTTTTTATCTGCTTAACAAGAGGACCATGCAAAAAAGTCATGGTTGCAATGGTATGATTTGTTAGAGTTTAAACAAGAAAATTGTGATTAAGGCTCTTTTTCCCATGATATGGCATGGATCCTTCCCATTTTCAATAGGGTTCATCCTTGTGTCAAGAAACACATGCTGACCAAGTTTCAAGAAGATTGGATCATATTTGTGGTCTCTAGAGTGTAAACAAGGAAATTGACACTAAGTACCCTTTTCCTGTAATATCACATGCTTCCTTCCCATTTTCAAAAGCGTTTATCCTTGTGACATGACAAATATTCTGACCAAGTTTCGTGATAATTGGACCATATTTGTAGCCTCTATAGTGTAAACAAAAACATTGTCATCAAGGCCCCTTTTCCTGTGAAATGGCACGGATCCTTCCCATTTTCAATAAGATTCATTCTTCTAACCTGACAAACATTCTGACCAAGTTTCATGAAGATTGGACCATATTTGTGGCCTCTATGGTGAAAACAAAATCATTGTCATCAAGGCCCCTTTTCCCGTGATATGGCAAGGATCCTTCCCATTTTCAATAAGATTCATCCTTGTAACCTGACAAACATTCTGACCAAGTTTCATGAAGATTGGACCATATTTGTGGCCTCTATGGTGAAAACAAAATCATTGTCATCAAGGCCCCTTTTCCCGTGATATGGCAAGGATCCTTCCCATTTTCAATAAGATTCATCCGTGTAACCTGACAAACATTCTGACCAAGTTTCATGAAGATTGGACCATATTTGTGGCCTCTATAGTGTAAACAAGAAAATTGTCTTTAAGGCCCCTTTTCCCGTGATATGGCATGGATGCTTCCTATTTTTAATAGGCTTCATCCTTGTAACCTTTGCAAACATTCTGACCAAGTTTCATGATAATTGTACCTTATATGTGGCCTCTAAAGTGTAAACAAGAAATTTGTCTTTTAGGCCCTTTTCCTGTGATATGGCACGGATAATTCCCATTTTCAATAAGGTCAATTATTGTGTTGTGTTGAAAAGTAAAGTAAAACCACTTTGCATAAACCTTTATCACACGAACTGAATGTTTTACTTTACCTGAATGTTTTACTTTACCTGCTCGGGCTGTATCGCTATTCATGTATATTCCGTAATTTCAATTAATTAGCCATTGTTTTATATACCTAAGTAGTGTCAGGGTAGGTTACCATTCCAGTAATTCCATTCACCAAGTGACCTCCAATAGACAATTGGAAAAAAGGGGCAAATTACTCACTCTGTCTGAAAAGTAGTTCTACACAAGCAAAACGTTCGCCTGATCTCAGAATTGCATTTGATTTCGCGCTTAAAAGATGTCTTTGGGGTTTCAACAAGTTGTGAAGATTCCTTGTTTCACCCCATTTTTAAAAAGCATAGTTGTCAGACGGATACTCTTCTTTAAAAAGAGTAAATTGAATCTAAGTGAGCACTGCTGTTCTGAAAACCTATTAACAACTGACAGGATTGTTCTTACATGGTATTAACACTGGTGAACGTAAACGTCCCCAAAAAATGAACATCAAGATGACATTCTTATCGCTTACTATCGTTTTGAAGCGACTTTGCTATGCAATAGTGAGTATTGTAAAGGATGAAACCGGAAACAACAACAACACCAAGTATAACACACTGAGGAATGTCCTTTATATTCGAAAAATGCTTACAAGTTCAGAGCAAACGTACACGAGTTTTAAGTCCTACAGATAAGAACATCGTGAAGATGACAAGATGTGTGATTTTGGAATGATTTTGGAATGAAATCGAATGAGTGTGTGGAGCAAGTTTGAGTGAAAGTCAAAGGATGTAAGCCAATATCGCCAACTTTGTTCATCCTGAGCAACATAAGCGATATTTATTACCTCCATGGAATAAAATATGCATACAGGTTCTATGAATAGCTTTCTATGTCTTCACGAACCCATCATACGCTTACAAAATTTAATTATGTTAGTGAAATCATTGCTTTTATCAACCAACTTTAATCTGATATTGGAACCTTTCTTTTATGGTGAGTGTCTGGAATGAAACAATGGAGCGCTGAGTGAACGATTTTAAATGGTTTTGATCGAGATGAATGTCAATTTCACGATGTAACTAACTGTAACCCTCGCACTTCTTTGCGATATTAATTTTTTTACAAGAAAGATAACGGTTATAAATGAATATTGTTTTTTTAACAAATGAGCCAGTGTGGGTTGTGATTTTTCCACCGATACCACATGAATACAAAGCAAGGTGTCTTACCAGTCTTATCATTTGCACAATCTGACTAGGCACTATCTACATATGTGACCAGTCACGTGAAAAGGGACCATCTGGATAGTGCGTAAAGTGTCGACCCTAGTCAGACTGCGCGGTTTGCGCAGATTTACTAGGTTCGAAACTTTTCGCAATGGGATTGTTTTCTGAATCAAGAATGTTCAATCTACCTTCCAGTGAAAGATTTTTTTTTTGAAATGCGACCCTTGGTTGACCAATGCTGGACCCAATCTTTTTTTTCAAATATTCCTTTTACAAAGTTTCAAGATAACCCCTCTTTGCGTGACGGGTCACATATATACAACGAAGTCTTAACCCCTATACAAGCGGTCAGTGATTTTTTTGTTGTAATGTGTGACTTTCTAGTCCGCTACCCAAATCATGGCTTACGCACTTGCAAAGTTTTGAAAATTTCACGCACAAGCTCAAACTTAATGTTTCTCATCTGTTTTCTTTTCTTCTCAGACTGACCAGGGTCAAGACTTTTCACAATACCCATGCAGTTGGTTCCTTTTCCCCTATTTTGTCTGACGGGTCAAAGTGATTGAATATCTTCTATCCTTCATTTATTTATTTATTTTGTTTGTTTGTTTTGTTTTATACACCAGCAAATACAAGTCGATGGTTAATTAAACTTTAACTTAGAATAAAACTGAATTGGGAAAAATATGGATAAAATAAATAACGTTTCGCGGGGTCGAACTCCCATCTGATAGCAAAAAAGTGGATACATGAAGTTGATTGATGAACGGTCCTTCTGCTTAGCCCTCACAGCTAATCCGTGGATTTATAAAAAGGTCGACAAAATTGTATATATGTTTAAACGACTATTACCAGAGGCCATTTTCTCTTCATTTTTATACGAACAATTTTTATTAATTCAAAGATAACAATTTAAATGTTCTATATTTTTATTCCTTTGCATTATGATAACAGTTGAATATTTCAATTTAACCTAGTTTTTCCTTCTGTATAATTATTGATCACAGGTGAATACTATCTAAGTAAGTTTAGTAGATTTTTTTTTCTATTATTTCATTTTTAACCATTAAATATTCATAAACAGATAACAGTAAAAAAACACATTATCATTAAATAAATACCAAGCTATTTCCAACTTGCCATTGCTGATAAGCCACTTCAAGTCCGTTTATATGTGTGAATGTACTAATTTTCGAGTGAGTGCCCGGTGGGCATTCCTCTATCTTTCTCTCTCGCCCTATCCACTCTACAATTTAATATAAATTTCCTGTCACACTCGAAGGGAACAACTGAATACTTTTGAACAAAGCATAACTATTTGAACTTCACGAACTGGGTAATTCAAGCAGTACTCCAAATTGAATATGTATTCCACTTAATTGCACTTGTCCCCATTTAGTGTGACATGGTGAAGAAAGAAAGTGATTTAGGCATGTGAAAAGAAAGTGTAATGTGAAAGAGAGAGAGAGAACGGGGAAGACATTGGAAGAGTGAGAGAAGGGATAGAGAGGGGGGGGGGGAGAATGAGGGAAGAGAGGTTGGGGAGAGAGAGAGGATGGGAATAGAGAGAGGAGCGGAGAGAGAGGGTGGGGAGAAAAGGGTTGGGAAGAGAGAGAAAGAGCGAGCGAGAGAGAGTGGACAGAGAGAACGTGGAGAGAGAGAGAGAGCGTGGAGAGAGAGTATAGAGAGAGTGAGTGGAGAGGGGAACGTTGAGAGAGAGTGAGAATGGGTGGAGAGAGAAAGAGGTGGATAAAGAGAGAGAACGTTGAGAGAGAGTGTGAGAGTGAGTGGAGAGAGAGTTAGAATGAGTGGAGAGAGAGTTAGAATGAGTGGAGAGAGAGTTAGAATGAGTGGAGAGAGAGTTAGAATGAGAGAGAGAGAGATTTCATATAGGAGGAATTACATGTATTGATGTAAAATGCGACTATGGATATTGCAAGACAGAATCTTACAATGAATTAAAACACCGGGTGCGATTTGTGATTTTGAGTTGATTTTGATAATCCTTTAATGTCAGACGGGTCTCGCAAAGGTTTTTAAGGATATACACATATAATGAATAAAAAAACGCGGTTTCCTAGTAATGATCAGTGTTTACATTTGCTTATTAAGCCTATCGTTTAAGGAAGTAGACCCGTAATAGTTCCGCAACATTTTGGAACACGTGATCTTTCACAATGTTAACAGAGTTCTAATAAAACTTTTCTAATAAAACTAATAGGAAACTTCGGATACCATTATACAAGTCAGTCTTGACTTCCGAAACGTATTGCATCACATAAATGAATGTAAAAACACGATTACGTTCAATACAGGCAGAATATGAACCTCATTAAATATTTATTGGACATTCTTGATTTCCAAGTATGTGAACTATCATATGAGCATGTGTGTGACATTTCCAACAATTTTACATGTGCGCAACGTTGAGACTCAGATCAGCCTGTGCGGACGCACAGTCTGATTAGAGTCTTAACTTTGCACTCAATAGATGGCTAAGGAACCAATTATCGCTATTTAAAAACCAAAAATTAATTCCAATGGACTGCGTGAGTGTCCATGCTATTCAACGTCTTTTCATCACGCACACATTAAATTGTTAGAAATGTCACGCACAGGCTCATATCCTATTCAAAATCTGGCTCAGTTGTTACAGACGTTGCAATAGTAGTGGGGAAGTACCTACCCTAAGTCAGATCCAGGATATGAGGAGAAAAGTGGATGCCATGATTTGTCGTTAATTTGAAAAATAACCATTCAGTAGGGTAGAAAGTAGTGTGGAAAAAGAAGAAATTGCTTGTCAGAAGCAATTTCTTCTTTTTTCACAATGTTTTCTCAATCATAAAATCACAGGCACGTAAAAAGCAGGGATTAAAGAGCAAAGGGTTAAATGCTTGTGTTTCAGACTGTAGCGCTGACGTTTCATTCTTCCGTAATCGAAGACGCCAGTCCACCTGCATGCGACATTTCCTGGAATGGTACATACTTGGTTCCAAAAGACACGAAATCATATTTGACGGGGGACCAGATCTACTTCCGGGATGCTTAGTAATGGATTCGCGGGAGGGATATCACCTGACCTTTTACTGGTTCCACATCCATCCTAGAATGGTTCTTTGCGAATGAGAAAGAGGAGATTTATTAACTGATAAATGTTCAGTGTGAATATGAAAAAAATCGTATTGGAATTCTTTATTAGGCCTATCATTTTTATTTGGTATCTTTTCGCTTAAGACACAAAGAGAATACATTGAATGGGGGTATATTACAAACGAAACACTGAATTATGGCTGCTTCACACGTATGTGTGTTAAAGGTTTAGTGAAAGGACGAGACCAATTTTCAAAAATCAGATCTCCAAAAAATTATCTCTTCCGACACCAATTCATCGATTCCAACGTAACTTGACAGGAATGTGCCATTGGATTGCCTTTCGTAAAAATCGCCGCGCGTCGTCTTAAAAAAGGAAAATTTCAACTTAAGTTGGCTTAAACGTTTTTCGTGTTAAAGTAGGGGAGACCGGGGCAAAGTGTTACACGGGGCAAAGTGGTACGTTTGAAACACTTTCTTTTTGCATTTTTTTGTGACCAAAGTGTTATTTCTAAGAAAAGGGCTTTTCAATTACGCATGTTTTGCTGTATGTTAGAGACATCAAATAGGAATGTCCACATCAGAAGAATCAGAAAAAGAAAGTAAATTCTTACCATCTTCGTAAATATCCACCTCGTATGATATAAAAGTACAATAAATAGAAAAGATATGTGTTTTTGGGATACTCTGATCCAGAAGCTAACTAATGTGTACAAATTATTGTATCATTAACCCTTCTTTTCTTTGCACGAGTGTATTTTCCGAAGAGTTGCAATTGGGGCAAAGTGTTACACAGGACATGGGGCAAAGTGTTACAGTGTAACATTTTGCCCAAATTCTGTTTAACACCATTATTCAATTTCCAGATAACAAGATTTAAACTGAAACGAATTACAAAGAAGCTTTAGACGAAGTTTTAACGTTTCTGTAACTTATCTAACATGTAATTATATGTAATAGAAACCTGTGTACGAAAAAAGATAAAATTCCTGTTGCTAGAGTAACCGCCTTTTCTCAAAATGCTTTGTGCGCTATATATTCGGGTATGTTGAAATGATGATTTGGCGGTCCAATTAGCTAATTACTAAATGTTTGTGGTATATAACAGTTTTTTATATATATATATATATGATTTAATAAATGTAGAGTTAAAGAGACTTAATAGGAGTAATTAATGCAATTTAGCCATTATCAAGTTCTGTCGTTGAAGACTACTTCGAAGCTACAGTAGGTCTAAGTAGTCACAAATACCCTTAGATTTTACTCAAATGGCAATACAATACGAACTAAATGTTTTTTGTTCTTGATAAAAAAGAAAAAAAAAAGAAATATTTTAGGCATATGGTCTGAGTATCTTACCATTAAGGAAACATCTTGAAACATGTGGTTAGGCGAAATAATGGCACTTTTTTGTCATGGGTGACTAAGTAGACTAGGCGGCATTTTCTGTACGAGGCTTATTTTTCGATTTGGTTCAACATACCTGCCAGAAAAGGTTTGATTGCAGATATGCAATCTTTAAACCTTCCTGGACACGGCCAGCCACGTTGTAATATCAAATTGTGGTATACATTTTTTGTTACGGGCCCCTTTTTAGTCATACCCTATGCGCTAATAATGAAAGAAAAATAGTGACTTACGAACCCAAGTACTTATTATAAACACTATGTAAGAAATTTCTGAGCCATATTTATGAGTTCTTATCATTGGTTATTGAGAATTGTAAATAAAGCGATAATATACACAATTCTGAATAAGCTTATATCATGGTAAACGCTCTTTTTTCATCTGTTAATTTACCCCACCCGCCACCTTATAACGACTATGTGAATTTTGTAACTTTCTGAAAAAAGTACATTAACGCATTTACCTAGTAATCACATTTAAAGTTAATTGGTAACTTGTCAGGCTCTGTTATCTTTTCGAAATAAATTTAATTAAGCATTTGTGTAGTGTACGCAGAGAAATGCTTATAAAGCTCAAATTACATAAAAGTCTTTTAAAACTCAATGAATCGTGTATTTGGAGATACACTTTAATAGTATATTTAACTGTTTTACTCCCTAACATAATCGTTACTCTATTCTACTTAATAGCTTTTAGAACCTTAGGTGTTGTCCAAAGCTAATGTAAAGTAAAAGTATGGTGGTAAAGTGTACGCAGAGAAGTATCTATAGGCTATTTAGTCATACTATCATTACATGAGCTGGAAGATATTTTAACGGCGATTTGTTTCCCCCTTCTTATCTATGAACACATTTTCATTATATTTTAGATAAAAGACTTTCTTTTTCACATAACTTGGGTTGAGATTTGCATCTTAAGCTCTTAGAAGTTGTTATATAAAAGCACCTAATCTTAAAATGCGAAAATTCCTCTATCCGACTATTATTTTGTTCAGCATAAAAATTGTGTTAGGTCAAAGAGATTTTAGAAATTCTATTCGATAATGCGTTGCTATACTGTTAGGGTCGTTGATATAAGAATTGGTCATAAGTATGTTTGGTGTACGCAGAGAACTTAAATTGGTAAGGGATTCAAATCTCATAATTAAACGCATAAAACGGATGCAATATTACTCTGATTCTGGCCTAAATCCTTTATCTTATTAAACAATGATCACATTTTATCGGATAGTGTTGATGCTTGCGGAAAGGCTCATACAAATCCATGCAATAATCATATGGATCGTTAGGTCGAAATTCTTTTTTGAAAAAGGGGTTTATTAAATTATTTCAGTTGATAGAGCTCAAATAAAATGTAGTTCATTTTATGAACGTGTGCTTTAGGAGCTCAAACTCTCACAACTTATTTATTAATTTATTTTTGTAAATCAATACATCGTTATTTCTTCTTCTTCTTTTTTACCGATCAGTTGTACATGACATGTCGGACAAAAAGGTACTCTTAAATAAACCCACGACATGTCAGACAAAAAGGGATCACAAAAGTAACTAACTCTTAGCATTAAAGTTTTATTCTTTTCGCCATTAGTTAACACATACTATTACTTATTTAATTTTTAGAGAGCACCAGCTGGGTTAGATAATATATCTTTCTAATCCCTTTATTAACAAAATTCAGAAGAAGCGACGTTGCTGTTCGCAATGTATATATTGGACAAAAAAGTTTTCGATTATCATTTTGATTTCTATCTTGATAATGCCCTTCGAATTTACGGTCATTTTTCTGGCCATTGTGTCTAAAATACTGTGACAGAATTCGGTAATAACTAAGTCTTAATATAAATCAACATAATAAGAGAAAGCTTCGTTAAAAATATTATAAATGGAAAAGTTGTATATATAAGAAGCTTGAAGTCATATCATTATTTTACTGTATGTATCAAATGAAAGTAAAGATTTAATATTTCCTCCATTTATGCAATATAGTATTTACATGCTTCAAATCAAATCTGTGTGACGCCGTTAAGTAATTCTTTGCCATTCACCATTTCAGACTGGAATATGTGCATTGTGAGCTACAGGGAGACGTTAACGGTTTCTCGCCAATCATAATTAGACAAAAAATTGTTCGATTGGTTTCAAATCTTGGGAACGACTATCCGAAAAATGTGCTCACTATTTATAGTCAATAGGCATATCCGTCCATTTCAAAAAAAATAACCACCAGCACAATCAGATTAAGGTATAACCACTTTGCTTCGAACTTCCTACGTTTTTCGGACATCGGTTTTAGTAGGCAATAAAAAAGCTACAAAATTTAATCTATAGTTTGCTTTCAAACCGAGGGTTTGCGCAGCGACTTTACATTCAACCTTCAATTATTAGTAACATTGTGCCGGCTGTAAATTCTTGGCGCCATTTGCAACGACAGTACATTGGTTTTCGGCTCTTAAGTGTTCCAACTTGTACACCTGAGTGGAGATAGATTTTTCCCCAGAAAATTCCCGTGGTCTAGTCGGGGTTCGATCCCGGGACCTTCCGATCCAATTGGGCCACCGTTCTAACCAATGAGCCTTGGAATCCACATCAACGTTAGCCATGTAGATCTCGGTAATTTCACCAATAAAAATACCGACCTTGACAGTCACTTACATTCGCGATATTCGTGCTATGGAATGAGGCAAATTAAGAATGGCTAGTCCGCAGAATGCACCAAACGCTTCCCTGGTAACCAGGTAGGCCCACACAAAACCTAACGAGTTTATAAAAAGACAAACTTCCAGTAACCAAAACAGTTCAAATTGTCGTTACACACCGCAGTGTTAAACATGATGTTTTCCCATCAAACATGTTTCTGGTTCGCAAGTGCGTAGAAGTATGGAATCAGTCATCCGAGTCGAAAACTATCAAAATATTGATTTGAAACCTTTCAAGCTACAGTATATATCTTATCTAAGTATAGGATCTCACGGTAATCAACTAAATTAGATTTGGGGACAAAAAATGTATAGACCCACAAGACACTGGTGCTTGTAGACATTGAAAAATGTTTGTGAAACAGTTTCAAAGATTGCTTGTTTTACTTTTTTGTTTATTTCTTTTTAAACTAAAAGATGTATTCACCTTTTGGAGTTCGCTAAAGCAACGGAGATCATTTCAAGTATCTTTCTAAGGAACGCATGATCATTCTGCGATCCATATCTAAAGGCTCTAGACCGAGTGGTTTTAAACGTAAGTTTCTAAAGACTCCCTTCTCTATTTTCAAGTAAAGTACGATGAACACAAAATAGTTTCTATTTCCATTTTTCAATTTGAGATGTAAATTCAAGTATCTAAACTTAGAACCATGAGCCATTCCCTCGTGTATGATTTGATTCCTGGATGGTTTCTAATGAGAACATTTTAAATATTTCATATGCTAACTATTTATCCCAAAAAGACTTTTACAAATACTCATTTTGATATAATGCATGTTACGAAATTCCTCTAACAATCTCCAATTGTGCTCAACTTAGTCACGCGCACTCATACCATCAACATTCATCCACCCAAAACTTCATACAAACTCATAATTGCAGAAACACTTCATTTTATCTGTTTGATTTATTTGTTTATCATTAAAATAATATTGATGAAATATATTTTGACGATCATACATACTGAATCTACGATCACGCAACTAAGTGCAAATAAAGAAGAAGCTTTTTTCCGTTTCCACTACCAAACAGATAACGGGTTTGTCGGTTGGTATTTTTTTCCCTCTTTTTTCGCAAAAAACTCATGTTCTTCATTCAATTCACCCAATCCTATGCCCAATTCCTTTTCTTGAAATGATAAAAAAATTAAAACAAGCTTACAGCCCGCCAATTATGGTCGATAAACCGCATTCAACGGCTTTACGATTAAGGCCGAGTAGAAACCAGTGCTTGGGGTGGGGATGGGGGGGGGGGGGGGGAGAGGGAAAGGGGGATTGTCCGAATTCAAACTCTACGCGCAGGCATCAGTATTTAATTTTCATCTGTATTTAAATAAACTTCAATGAAAAATTCAATTTGCTAATATAATTAGGCACAGTTAATATTGAATGTGTAGCAATTGAGTAGTACTCCTAAGTCCCTATCCGACTACGCCAGGTTTTGATGTTATTGTTGTTGTTGTTGTGGATTAGTATTTCCAAAAACTTAATATGACAGACTGTAATAACTACATACTATGATTAGGACAAAAAATACGACAGGAAGGTTGCCCAGACTTATAAATTAGACTAATAAGAAGTTATTCTGTAGGTCCATGTTAATTTGGTGGGTGGGGTATTTTTTCGCTGACAAATAACAAATTATACGAATTTATTTGTTAATTGGTTTAATTATCATCTTATTCACACCCTATCTCAAAAATAAGACAGAAAACGCTACAATAAGTCGTTTTGATAATGATATTTGGACAATTATTTGCAAAATGAGGTATTACGGCTTGTGAATATTTTCGATGAGGGTTGGTTCAAACATAGCCGTCTAACAAAAAACTGCTACCACAATTTGACATTACAACGTGCCTAAATGTGTTTTAGTATGGTGGATCTTTCCATTTTTACAGTCAAACCTTTTCTGGCAGGTATGTTGAACGGATCGAAATTTTCAATTTTTGCCTCCTAGACTAAAGTCAGTGTGTGCGGAGTTTTCAGTCTGATTTAGAATAATATTTGACCTAAAATCCTTTCATGTTTATCCCGGTATTGAAAAAGCAAAAAGAAGTAGTTTTCGTGGCGACTGCCATACCATGTAACACTTTGCCCCAGTAGGTGTAACACTTTGCCCCAAAAGCCTGGGGCAATGTGTTAAATTTACCGATTTTTTTGCCTGCGAATAACATTTATAAAGTATGGTGAAATTGTTTAATTAAAGTATTTTTTAGATCGAAATTCGTTAAATTTTCGAAACATATATTAAAAAACTCCAGAAGAGCTATGGTGTCGGAAAATTTGTGAATTGTTTGAAAAATGTAACGCTTTGCCCCGGTCTCCCCTACTATTCTTAAAATGCGTTGAAATTCTAATTGGCCCATAATATGATCGTCGCTGTTTTCTTTTTCTTTCTGTTTTTCCCCTTATAAAATCTTCAATCATGATCTTCTTCCAACCAATTTGGAAAATTTCACTTGGAAAGAAAATTTATTTGGATGCCCTTTCTCATATTTTGATTGTGTAAACATGATTTGTATATATTGCAATATACAATGTAGGGGAGATCGGGGCTAGTTGATATGACACGGAGCTAGTTGCTACACCCCGTCATTTTGGGACTTCAGCCTGGCCAGTGACCGATGCAACAATATATGAAATAGAGGATATCGAATGAGTGGTCATGGAATACCGAATTTATTAAACGAGTCATCTATAAACAGATGAAAACGAGGTTGTGCCGAGTTTTTACCTGTTTAAAGATGACGAGTATTCGGTATTTGATGAGCACAAATTTGATATTTTATTTATAATATGACCCGAATTTTGGCAATAAATCGAGAAAAAAAAAAAAGAAATTTATCGATTAATTTTATTCCGCGAAACATAAAACGCCGTTTGTAAAATGACGTCAGGCGATCCATTATGACGTCATTTTCCTTACAAACATATAACGTTTTCTTCGTTCTTAGATCATTTGCATAGTTATTCCCCTAGTGTAATAACACCCGTGTAATATCAAAAATATTCAACGGGGTTATTTCACTCCGGCGACGTAGGTCATATTATAATAGAATTTATTTAATTTAAGCATAAAAGACACTTTGATGTGACGGAGGCTACCTGACACAGTGTTTCAACTATAGGCGTATCTAGGACTGTGAAATTTATACGCACTCAGAAGGGAAAACCAAAGAATATACAGGATAAAGGCGATATGTGGGCTGTAACAAAAGATGAATGCCCTCCGTCCGCTCCCTTTTCTATAAATTGGCCTTGGTGAATAATCATAACATCGTTACTACAGCTTATTCAAGCTGTAGTTACTATGTTATGATCATTCATAAACGATATTTTTCTACAGATGATTATTTCTTTTACGCTCTTGTATAATCAACTAGTCACATAACGTAGTGTACCAACTAGCCCAGGTCAAACATCTTATGTTGTCAGTCTCCTATGATTTTCAGCTGCAAGGACTGGTCCAAATAGCACCCCTATAACGCTTACCGACACCTCGTCCTCTCTAATGACGTATATAATTCTGAGGTTACTTTGATATGAATTGAATAACAAAATCAAAGTGCTGTAAGCACTGTAAATCGGGCATTATTGAGAGGCTGGGATAGTGCAATAGTTCGTCAATCAAAAGGGCTCAAATTTGGACAATAGAAGTTGTTAAAATATTTGCCCAATTTGTGAGGATTTTGTCTTAACACTCCATCTTTTCGAGGACATCGCCAGCTCTTCCAACTGGAGTTTACAGAATAATATCCACTCAACTTGAGAGATATGTCACAAAACATTTCCATTCAACTTGGGACTGAACCCAGTTCAACTTAGATTGATTATCCAACATGCTATCAACTGCGCTATACGGTCAGACGTCAAGGGGGTACAACCTTCATCAATTTGATGCCTGAGGGAAGCATTTATATAGAGGCAGATAATGGCAAATCCCGGTCATGTCTCTGCAGTGTATAGGCACAGTAACAGTAGAGATGCCAAAATTGCACATGAAATTTCAACAAAATTATTTAGCCTTGGTCAAGTGGACTGGAAAAGCCCTTTTTCGCGCAGAGAGCTAAAAGTTAGAACACAATGGGGAACGATTTTATCCAGTTAACAATGACGCAACATCGGACAAACAATATTTCGTAGGTGTTGTTATAAATCTCGTAAATACGGCTTAGGTAAAGCCGTAGTTACGATGTTTCATAACAGCACCGACGGTTTATCAAAACGTAACGGTAATCCTAGGCCTTAGCGCAGTTTGTAACGCACCTGCCTCTCGTTCGAGAGGTCCAGGGTTCGATACTCGGTCGTGGAAAATACCCTTTTCAGACAAAAATGTCGTCCATCAATGGTTTGATATCGCGAACCTATGTGATGGAGCAGCCGAAGGCTGGGTAAGGGTGTTGTGGTAGTACTGGTATAAGAAACAATAGGAATCCATTTTTAGTTGCTCAAGCCGCATAATATGACCACATCAGTCGAAAACGGCGTAAACCGTAATTAACCGATCAAAATCAACGCAATAGCAAAGAAATCTTTGCTAAAAATAGACTAGGATTAAACTATGTCAACTATATAAGCAGACGATTCCAACAGACGACAAATGAAGAAAGAACTCGAGACGAAGGAAAACGGAGAGGAAGGAGGAGTAAGGAATTGTTGTTGTTGTTTTTTTATGAAATAAAAGAAATTATCCCCTTTTTCACAATGTATCTCCTCCGCAGGGATAGACATTGATCACATTAAACAGTTTTTAGAACAACAAATTAGAACAGCACGAAGATAATTTCAATTCCTTTACTCAACCGAAAAGCTTGTAAAAACGCTGAAAATACTAATTGGTAATTACTAAAAATGAAAATTTCATCAAATTATGTATAAGCCTGTTCCTTTTTTGTCGCATAAGTAAAAGAGATAAAAAAAATGTAGATTGTAACTGAAAAGGCCGTTTCTGCGTTGTTTGTCTTGAACAAATAGCTTAGTGGATAACACGCAAAATGTAAGTGTCCAGCCTCGGTAAACGTGGGTTTTGACCACGTGATAATCATAACAGAATTTTATTGGTTGTCAGCCCTGCAACTCGTAAATGACCGTTCGAGAAAAAAATCATAGCAGTAATATTGTAACTGCCACAAATTTATTATACAGTTAACATATTGAAGGTTTCAACTCCTGTACTCAGCCGAAAATCTTGTTATAAACACTGAAAATACTAACTGGTAATTACTAAAAGCGAAAATTACATCAAATTTCGTATTAGTCTCGTCTTTATTTGTCGCAAAAGTAAATAAGATAAAAAAAGTTTGTAGATTGTGACTGAAAAGGCCGTTTCTTCGGTGTTTGAAAACACATAGTTTGGCTCGAACACATTGCTCAGAAGATAAAGGTAAAAATGTAGTGTGTCCAACAGGTTGGATGTCTGGAAAACGGTATATATAAATTCGGGCTTCACAGCCCGATTTAAAAACGGAGTTTACTTTTTATACTTAAAATAGTCCAGTCAAAATAGCGAAATATTGCCTTAACCCAAAACAAATTGCAACAAAAGCTTTCTTGACTTTTTTGAGTAGCCTGATCCTCCATAGATGACATGCTAAAAGCAGGAAAAAATCGGAAGATAGGTTTTTTGATTTTTCCATACCTTTTCATACCCACTAGTAATGCCGGTAATGCAACCAATTTTATAAGAATATTGTGTAATATACACTGGAATATAACTGATTTGTGCAGGCAAAACTTATAAAATATCCTTAAAATTACCTCCAAAATTTTAACCACAACTTTAATTTATGGTCTGTGTAAAGTGGATGGCGTTTAAAACATAAAAAGATAAATTCAATTAATTTTACCCCGCCCACTTGATTTAACATAAAAATGGATGTTTCTTTTGATAGAAAAAATAGCTGTTTGTTCGGGAAAATTTCACAAAGATCCTTATCAATAAGTTCAAGACAAAATTATACTATTGGATTTATCTTTTTGTATGTCTGCCTATCCCACAGATAATTGTTTCATGACAAAAGACCATGTATCCAAGTTTTGCTCATGTAAGTTCTCCCAGTAGTCACCAATTTTTAGCTCACCTGAGCACGAAGTGCTCAAGGTGAGCTTTTGGGGTTACTTGATGTCCGTCGTCCGTCGTCCGTCGTGCGTCGTGCGTCGTGCGTCGTGCGTCGTCAACATTTACCTTGTGGACACTCTAGAGGCTATATTTTTAGCCCCATCAACCTGAAAATTGGTCAGAATGATTATCTTGATAAAATCTTGGACAAGTTCGAAATTGGGTCAAGTGGGGTCAAAAACTAGGTCACAGGGTCAAATCTTAGAAAAACCTTGTGGACACTCTAGAGGCCATATTTTTAGCCAAATCAACCTGAAAATTGGTCAGAATGATTATCTTGACGAAATCTCGGACAAGTTCGAAATTGGGTCAAGTGGGGTCAAAAACTAGGTCACGGGGTCAAATCTTAGAAAAACCTTGTGGACACTCTAGAGGCCATATTTTTAGCCCAATCAACCTGAAAATTGGTCAGAATGATTATCTTGATGATATCTCGGACAAGTTCGAAATTGGGTCAAGTGGGGTCAAAAACTAGGTCACGGGGTCAAATCTTAGAAAAACCTTGTGGACACTCTAGAGGCCATATTTTTAGCCCAATCAACCTGAAAATTGGTCAGAATGATAATCTTGATGAAATCTCGGACAAGTTCGAAATTGGGTCAAGTGGGGTCAAAAACTAGGTCACGGGGTCAAATCTTAGAAAAACCTTGTGGACACTCTAGAGGCCATATTTTTAGCCCAATCAACCTGAAAATTGGTCTGAATGATTATCTTGATGATATCTCGGACAAGTTCGAAATTGGGTCAAGTGGGGTCAAAAACTAGGTCACGGGGTCAAATCTTAGAAAAACCTTGTGGACACTCTAGAGGCCATATTTTCAGCCCAATCAACCTGAAAATTGGTCAGAATGATTATCTTGATGAAATCTCGGAAGAGTTTGAAATTGGGTCAAGTGGGGTCAAAAACTAGGTCACGGGGTCAAATCTTAGAAAAAACCTTGTGGACACTCTAGAGGCCATATTTTTAGCCCAATCAACCTGAAAATTGGTCAGAATGATAATCTTGATGACATCTCTGACAAGTTCGAAATTGGGTCAAGTGGGGTCAAAAACTAGGTCATGGGGTCAAATCTAGAAAAAACCTTGTGGACACTCTAGAGGCCATATTTTTAGCCCAATCAACCTGAAAATTGGTCAGAATGATAATCTTGATGAAATCTCGGACAAGTTCCAAATTGGGTCAAGTGGGGTCAAAAACTAGGTCACGGGGTCAAATCTTAGAAAAACCTTGTGGACACTCTAGAGGCCATATCCTTTGCCCAATCAACCTGAAAATGGGTCAGAATGATTATTTTGATGAAATCTCGGACAAGAACGAAATTGGGTCAAGTGGGGTCAAAAACTAGGTCACAGGGTCAAATCTTAGAAAAACCTTGTGGACACTCTAGAGGCCATATTTTTAGCCCAATCAACCTGAAAATTGGTCAGAATGATTATTTTGATAAAATCTCGGACAAGTTCGAAATTGGGTCAAGTGGGGTCAAAAACTAGGTCACGGGGTCAAATCTCAGAAAAACCTTGTGGACACTAGAGGCCATATTTTTAGCCCAATCAACCCGAAAATTGGTCAGAATGATTATCTTGATGAAATCTCGGAAGAGTTTGAAATTGGGTCAAGTGGGGTCAAAAACTAGGTCACGGGGTCAAATCTTAGAAAAACCTTGTGGACACTCTAGAGGCCATATCCTTTGCCCAATCAACCTTAAAATTTGTCAGATTTATTATCTTGATGAAATCTCGTATAAGTTTTGATTTGGGTCAAGTGAAGTCAAAAACTAGGTCATTCGGTCAAATCTTAGAAAAACATTTTAAGATTGTTAATTCAGGTGAGCGATTAAGGGCCACTATGGCCCTCTTGTTTTTTTATTCCTATTAATTTTACAACATTGTCATCAGCTTATTATTTCTTGATGATTTTCCTTTTCATTGATACCAGGTTGTGTAAAACATGCCGAAAATGATGGGAGGTAATGATGTCCATGACTAGTTTTACACCTTGTTGTTGTTGTTTTTTTTTATAAAAACGCACATTTGTGTATATTTCAACAAAATGGATTATGAATTTGTCTGTGATCTGTCCGTTTTCGGTTGTAAAATAGTGTCTTATCTTCATAAGAATAGGTCTTAATCTTAGGCTAGTTAAGCTGAAAAAAGTTTCGATAAATCATGTGTCTTGGATGGCACTCTCATAACTGTTAACCCAAATTGTTCTCCAGGTTCTCAAAGTAAACGATTTATGGTTACAATTTTAAAATTTTCAAAATTATCATTAACTCTTTCTTACATGAATTAAAATCAAAGACTTATGTGATAGAAATTTGAAATGGTTTCTTATAACACATTATGAACAGTATTTCATTCATATCAATTGGGGTTTTAGGCCATTTTCAACAATCTCTCAGTTATAAGGCGGCGGCTGGGTCGCCTTACAAAAATTCCATGGGCCTTTCCTTGCGATCATTTTTTTCATATGTCAAAAGTTAAAGTTGCTTCTACAGTGGTAAAAAAAACAAAACAAAACAAAAAAAACCCCAACAGATTTCTGCCATGCATCATCTCATTTGAATCGTCTTCTAAGGCACGAATTGTGATTTTGACTCTCGATAAATTTTGTCGTAAAACAGCCTCCACGAGTACTACCTTTACATCCTTTCCTAGCCTTCCCAGCTGCTATCTCGCTTAGGGCCACGATGATCATTAGTTATTTCAAGAACATAAAATGAAATTATAATCACTTTATAAATAAAAATGGTGGATTATAGGCTAAGGACCTTGATATTTTTATTGAATTTGTGTGAATCTTATGTTTTTCAAAATATAAAACGGGTCAAGGTTAAAATCTATGAAAAGAACTTAAATTAATTTAAAAAATAAATCTCACCCAAAACCTTTAGACCCAAAGCTTCTCTATATCGAATAACGTATTATGATTTGTGATTTTATCCAGCAACTGTTTATAAATGCATGGTCAAACTAGGGTGTTGTAACTTGTCTTCACAAAATACTTGTATTATCTCGACCATGCCGCTCTTTTTGGTGTCAAAACTGGGAAATATTTTTTTTTATCATATTCTTACCCCCTCCCCCTTCAAACTTCATATATGAATGTCTTTGTGCTTTGTATAGTACTAGGTGTAGCTACAATTCCACACTAGGATGGGGTAAAAAATCCATGACTCTTGGTAAGATACAAACGGTCAGCCTATGGGCCGTGTTATACTTTTTCTCAGAGAGAAATGATTTGTTTTCAAAATACAATTGAACCCTTATGTATAATAGACGGACAACCCATTAAATCTATCATTCTTGGCATTTCTTCATATATTTTTAAGAACATGTCACCCAAAGACCATATCTAAAAGTTTAGATAAAAATGAAATCTAATTTTGAATGAATTTTTGCATGTGCTAAAGATGACTGGTGAACATATCTCCAACTATTCTTAGTTACACTTGCTCATGTAAAATTGTGTTTGTACATTAGGGGAGTGGGGCAGGATAAACAAGGTTTTGTTTAAAACAATCTTTTTCGTAGCTTGTGCCGGGTGGCCCTGTATTCCAACATGAAGGACCATTTCATGAAAGAAGGGTCCAAGTTTTAAGTGGTATCGGTAAAAACGCTTAACCGTAGACTACGTTGTATAAGCCATGTATTTGTATAACATAGACACGTTGTAGTAATGGGGGCAGAAACGTTAGTACAGACGGCTGCCAGTCAACTCTGCCCATCAAATAACTCGACCCGGTCAACCCATATCATACAAGAGTCTATACTGCGTAAAGTAGATTTTTTTTCATAATAAGATTTGTACACATGGTGCTATTATATCATACCAGGTTTATTTTTATTATTTAAAGTATATATATTTGTTGTTTTTTTTAAATATTATATTATCGAATCATTGTAAGTTTATCAGGGACTATAAATACCGAATTATAAATATATATGCACGAAGAACCCATAGTCACGCACAAAGGGGAAATTACTCAAATAATATCATTTTTTGGATCTAAAAGAACATATTTTATCTTTGTTTACTTGTCGTCATCTCATTTAAACATGAAACCTGCCAATCCTACATATTTTATAGTAAAGTCACAGTTTTCAAAATACCTACCAAAAATGACTGATCAGTAAAAAGAGAACCAATTTTCACGCACTTAAAACAAAAGCAAAAAAATTAGGGAAAATTGTTTTTCGGTCCTCAAACATCACATATGTTTAGTAAACAACAATTTTCCAACACATTCTTCAAAAAACGATGTTTGTAACCCCATAATAATTTCTATATTGAATTATGGATTTCCAAATGTTACGACTGACATAAAGTGGTCAGTCAATCCCTATTTTGAAAAGGGATTCTCTATAAATTCATTTCAGCATAAACAATTTTTCCAGACTGGGAGTTTATGTTATTGTTCTTTATATTAAAAAGATATTTGCTGATAAAATAATCCATATTTCATAAATCCATATTATCTAAGAGACATCACAATGTTAGAAAAGCATTTGGGCTAAAAATGTAAGAATGGTGTGCGATTGTAAGAATGATTCTTAAATGTAAATTTAACCTTTTTAGTTTTCTGGTGCATACCTAAATTTTCTAATAATTGAATAATGAGTGATTTATTTTGTTTTTTATGGTATTAAAAATACTGAATTAATAATGAAAAATTAAAAGGTTTTGGCATAAAAATGAAAGTGAGGCCGTTGGGCCGAGTTGCCGATGGGCCGAGTTGAAATGATGGACCGAGTTGTAGAGGCGGCGTGAGGCGTCTTTGATTCAATGCGCTCCAGGGTGTGATGTAAAAATACCAGAGGTGAAAATGCCACAGGTAAAAATGTCAGAGGTAAAATGGCCATAGCTAATAATGCCATAGCTAAAATGGTAAAAATGTCATAGGTAATAATGCCATAGGTATAAATGCCAGAGGTATATTCTATCTTTTATTTTTAGATTTTAGTAAATAGAAAAATAATGTTATTTACATGCACAAAGGGAATTGTTACAATAACCTTTTAATGAACCGTTTAATTTCTTTTATTTTTATTTTTTCAAGGCTTTGATAATGAATTAACAAAAATGGTATACAAATTAGTGGCTCATAAAGCAATGACAAAGTTTGTGTATATATGAACATTAACCTGAAAATAGATAAATAAATTATAAGAAATAGCAGAAATGAACTATGCCTATAAATTCAATTATTCATATGTATAATGTAGCTTAATTACTTATTTAGTTAAGTATAATGTGTGAATAAGGCAGGCGGCGCAGTTAAAGGTAAATTTAACACATAAGTGTGATATTTAACACTTTTCTTAGTAATATATTGGTAAATCTGACACATTTTTTAAACAGTTCCCAAAATCTTATCCCAAATTTATACTTAATTTAATTAGTTGTATTTTTTAAAGTGGAAATTCAAATGAAATTTTGTACTGATTGAGATCATGTAAAATAACTTCTTTCATTTCCATTTGACAAATATTATCATATATTTTTCTTTACAATTATTCTATTAAATAAATGAAAATATTCATTTTATCTTTTCTAAAAAAGTCTTCATGACAACTTAAGAAATTAAAAAGGTTTTCATAGAATGAAAAAAATATTCCTAAAGTTATTATATTTTCATATATTGTGGCATTTTTACCTGTGGCATTATTACCTATGACATTTTTACCATTTTACCTATGGCATTTTTACCCCTGACATTTTTACCTATGGCATTTTTACCTACATTCCGCTCCAGATATGAATCTTTATGATAATTCGGAAAGTAATTTACTGTTCTATGCCACCATACATGTACAATATACTTTCTTCTGGTTCCCGTTGTCCTCAAAGCAGGAAACCGGATCATCGTTACACGCATGCTCACTACCTCCAATATCAATAATGGCGACATGTGCTCCAGAACTATTTGTTAACTTAGTGAAATGACGTTTTATTCGCACCTTCATTGTCACAAGGAGACCTCAACTGTTTCCCTCTGAAAACTTACTTTCAAAGCCTTTCTATGAAATAAGCAAGAACTGTCATAGTGCAAACTGTAGGCATTGAAGGACTACAAGATTGAAAAGCAACGTGGCTCGAGATATTTTTTGTGTCATTCCTCGTTATCAATATGGTGTAATAATAATATGACCAGTAAGCATTTTTTGTAGTAGCAGTGCCTGTAACTTGATCAATTTGTAATCCGCAAGAAGGCCCGAAAAAAAACATTACTGTGGTCGCCAGAACAGATGATGTGATTTGCACCCCATTTGTTTAAAAGTTGATGAGGTGAAACTTTTGTAAGCAAGCATGTCGGCTGCTGTTTCTACTGCCTCATCAAAGGAAACTGAGAAGTTTCAAACACAGCAAACTTCCAAAATGGAAAAGATTGTTGAGCCACCACAGGTAGAGAATGTTTGGATGAAGCGATCTCTGGAAAAGCAACTATCTGCAGAGAAACAAATGTCCACAGAGAAACAAGTGTTGGCGTCTCAAGCTGTGACTCAGCCTTCTGACGTGTTGGAGAAAAGTGTATCAATACAAAAAAATCAGAAAGATAAAAAGCATGATGATAGACAAGACTTTAAGAAAGAAGATTCAAAGAAAATAGAATCAAAAGAGAAGAAAGAAGAGAAAAAAGAGACAGTTAAAAGATTTGACAATGTCAATTTTGTCGCAGCTCCTTTACCAAAGACAAATCCCTGGAACAAGGCAAAAGTGCCTAATACAGAAACAGGTATGGTATGATATGAATGGTCTAGAGAATTTAGAGAGGCAATCTGTAAGATTTTGAAGTTACTTGTTGAATTCATTGCCTGTTAGTCCTATTGATAAGCACTGACATGCTTTATCTTTAAGCTCTCCAAAACATAGATCATAGGTATATTTTACCTTTGTCAGCCTGTCTGTACATATTCAAGATACAATGCTCACATGTGTCGACCCTTGCACTAGTCCTCAGGCCCGAGGCCTGTGGATTTTAGGTAGGACTAGTATGGTAACCATGTTGCAGGTCCTTCAGGCCTGTAAGAAATGTAAATCTCATTTCTAGTCTATCTTGTTCCAGTGTTGTGCTTGGCCGCGCCATCGCGGGATTCCCGCATATTTATTCCCAATGTCCCCTAAAATCTAAGCCATTGCGGGATTTCGGGTGCGCTCAGAATTCCGCGATCTTTTATTTTCCGTAATAGACTTGCGAAAAAAGTCCTCGATCGGCGTTTATATTTGTTATGATAGTATATTTCACGCATTGTCTATTGTTACACGTTCACGGTGCACCCATAAAGACTTGACTGTGGACCGAAATTTACGATTCAATTTTGCAGATTTTGATGTAAAATATTGTGAACCTGTCGCGTAATTAGTGCACTTTCAAAGACTTGACTGTGACCCAAAAACTACCATACGATTCAGCCGATTTTGATATAGAATAATGAGAACCAGTCTTAAATTGTTACTAAATTTAAAATGGCAAAACGACAGATGCGCTTGACTGACTTTGTCGGAAAAAAAGTAGAAAATAAGCAGACGACGCTGAATCTACGGAGACAGCTGCGAAAACTCCCGATCCAGCGCCGTCTATGTCTGCCGATGCAGACGGCAACATGACCCGGTCATCTTCTTCCACAAAAAAGGGAAGGAATGAAATTTTTAAAAGAATTTGACTTGAAACCAGCATTGAAGCTATGGAAATCCAGCAAGGACAGAAAATTATAGTCATATTAGAAGGTAGAAATAGTTGTTTTAGTTTGTCCCCCAAAATTTCCCAATGTCCCCTTGAAATTTAGGTAGGGGGACACCTGTGTCCCCCAAAAATTCTGACCTAGGCACAACACTGCTTGTTCTTTTTTATTTTATGTTGCCTTTCCAATATTAATATTTTAATAATGCTATGGAAAATTGTTGTGGGAAAAGAAGAAATTGCTTATCACAAGCAATTTCTTCTTTTTCAACAATTGGTTTCTTACAATTTGCTCCTTGATTGCTAAATAAGTTTTCTTGGAGGACCTGTTTTCATCAGGAAGGACCTGCAAGATTTAAGGCTAACGGCAAAAAGTAGTTAGTGTCGAACCCTGGTGCATATTTGGTATTATGATAGACCATGATGATGCACATTTACAGATGTCAAGGTCATGTGACAAGGTCATCTGTCAAGGTCAAAGTTTAATAAAAAATTGCAGGTTTTGGGCATTTGTATTTCACAAACGCTTCTTATATATATGTGTATTTTCAAAACTGAGCTCTGATGTAGGCGTTGAGTCCATTACCATAGGTATATTGGGTATATTTAAATAAACATATGATAGAAATTGAACATGATACCTCCTTTTCAACTTTGAAAGTACAAGAATGAGTAAACCTTAAGATCTAAGACAAGCAATATGTTTCATTTGAAAGGTAATTTCTATCATTTTTAGCTCAACCTGAGCACAACATGCTCATGTGAGCTATTGTGATCACCTTTTGTCCGGTGTCCGTCCGTCGTCAGTCGTCCGTCGTCCGTCAACAATTTCTTTAAATGACATCTCCTCCTAAACTACTGGGCCAATTTTAACCAAACTTGGCAGAAATGTTCATTAGGTGATCCCCTTTAAGAATTGCTAAAAGAATTGAAATCGGTGAAAAACTCTGGTTGCTATGGCAACATAAGTTAGAAATTTAAGAAAATCTTTAAGATTCTTCTTCTCCTGAACAAGCACTCCTACAGCCTTGAAATTTGGCATGGATGATCAGCTCATAGACCTTAATAAAAATTGCTAAAATCATATCTGTTGGGCCACCAGGTGCAGAGCACCAGGTGGGAGGGGGTAGTACTTTGGGTAAATTTTGTAATCTTTAACCTACTTCTTCTTCTGAATAAGAAGCCCTACAGCCTTCAAATTTGGCATGGAGGATCAGCTCATAGACCTTGATAAAAATTGCTAAAATCATATCTGTTGGGCCACCAGGTGCGGAGCACCAGGGGGGAGGGGGTAGTACTTTGGGTAAATTTTGTAATCTTTAACCTTCTTCTTCTTCTGAATAAGTAGCCCTACAGCCTTCAAATTTGGCATGGAGTATCAGCTCATAGACCTTAATAAAAATAGCTAAAATAATATTTGTTGGGCTGCAAGGTGCGGAGCACCAGGGGGGAGGGGGTAGTACTTTTGTGAAAATTTTGTAATCTTTAACCTTCTTCTTCTTCTGAACCAGGAGCCCGAAAGATTTGAATATTGGCTTGAGTGATCAGCATATGGACCTTTATAAAAGTAGCTAAAATCATGACTGTAGATTCACCAGGTGCGGAGCAACAGGGGGGAGGGGGTGGTACTTTTGTGAAAATTTTGTAATCTTTAACCTTCTTCTTCTTCTGAACCAGGAGCCCGACAGATTTGAATATTGGCATGGATGATCAGCATATGGACCTTTATAAAAATAGCTAAAATCATGACTGTAGATTCACCAGTTGCGTAGCACCAGAAGGGGAGAGGGTAGTACTTTTGTGAAAATTTTGTAATCTTTAACCTTCTTCTGATGAACCACAAGCCCTACAGACTTGAAAATTGGCATGGAGGATCAGCTCATAGACCTTAATAAAAATTGCTAAAATCATGACTGTAATGCCACCAGGTGCGGAGCACCAGGGGGGAGGGGGTAGTACTTTTGTGAAAATTTTGTAACTTTAACCTTCATCTTCTAATGAACCAGTAGCCCTACAGACTTCAATATTGGCATGGAGGATAAGCATATGGATCTAAAATAAAATAGCTAAAATCATGAATGTAGGGCCACCAGATGCGGAGCATTAGGGGGGAGGGGGTAATACTTTGGATCAATTTTGAAATCTTTAACCTTATTCTTCTCCTTGATCAGGAATCCTACAGACTTGAAAATTGTCATGGGTGATCAATATATTGACCTTAATAAAAATAGCTAAAATGATGACTGTTGGGTCACCAGGTGCTGAGTGTCTTGGAGAGGGGGTAGTACTTTGGATAATTTTTGAAATCTTTAAACTTCTTCTAATGAACCAGGAGTCCTACAGACTTGAAAATTGGTGTGGATGATCAGCATTTGGACATTTATTGAATTAGCTAAAGTCATGACTGTAGATTTACCAGGTGCAGAGCATCTTGGGGGAGGGGGGAGTGCTTTGTTTAGAATTTTGAATCCCTACAGCCTTTATATTTGACATGGATTGATCAACTCATTAAGGAAAACTTTAAAAGTCTCAGACTCAGCCTGTATATCTGGCATAGATTAGCTGATCACAGACCTTTTATGAAAAAAAGCTTAAATAAACAATGACCAGGGGAGGAGCAGAGGGGGGGGGGGGGGGAGGATTATTTCAAATGTTATCTGATTGAAAAAAGTGAAAATCTCTTTTTCTGTGGTTGCATGGACATACCTAGGTAATGAAGCTTTTTTCTCAGGTGAGCGACCCAGGGCCAACGGCCCTCTTGTTAGGTATTGTTTAAACCTTTTTTTATCTATTTTAAAGAAAAGCACTGGAATTTAACGGTTAAAAGTATATTTCATGGCTCGCTACGCAAAATAAAACTTTACATTTTGAGGTTTATCTTGTATGTGACAGTATGTCAGGTCCAGTAGTTCTGAAATAAGCTGCCCAAGTTGTCCGACTTTTCCATTAAGCTGCACAGACAAGCAAATATTCATAGCTGGGTTGTCCTTCAACAAGTGAAAAAAATCTCTAAAGAAAAAATATTCTCTTAAAAAGTTAGCCCTTTTTAGCTCGCCCTGGACGAAAGTCTCGGAAGAGCTATTGTCATACCCTCGGATGTCGGCGTCGGCGTCAGCGTCAGCGTCGGCGTCGGCGTCCGCATTAGGTTAAAGTTTTTATTTCTATCAATATTTATCCTAGAGGCTTTATTTTTTACAGAAACACTCATTAGGGCATAGGCTTTCATTTGAGACCAACATCCATGTCAAAATGACCTTAAGACTGTGACCTTGACCCTTTCAAAAAAACTTTAACCAAAAACTTTAACCAAAAACTTTAACCTTGCTTATATTTTCTGTAAGCTTTAAACTAGAGACATCATTACTTCATATGCACACTCATTAGGTGATAGGCTTTCACCATAGACAAAGGTCCTTGACAATTTGACCTTGACCTTGACCCTTTGTGGACTTAGAAAAACTTTAACCAAAAAACTTTAACCAAAAAGTTTAACCTTGCATATATTTTTTTAATGCTCTAACCTAGGGACATCATAGCTTCATATATATACTCACCAGGTGATAGGCTTTCACCAGAGACCAAGGTCCTTCACAATTTGACCTTGACCTTTACCATTTGTGGACTTAGAAAAACTTTAACTGAAAACTTTAACCAAAAACTTTAACCTTCCTTATATTTTCTGAATGCTTTAACCTAGGGACATCATTACTTCATACACATACTCATTAGGTGATAGGCTTTTGTGAAAGATCAAGGTCCTTGATAATTTGACCTTGACCTTTTATGAACTTAGAAATACTTTAATCGAAATTCTTTTACCAAAAACTTTAACCTTGCTTATATTTTTGAATGCTTTAACCTAGGGACATCATTACTTCATATACATAGTCACCAGATGAAAGGCTTTCACCAGAAAGCAAGGGCCTTGACAATTTGACCTTGACCTTTTATGGACTTGGAAAAACTTCTATATACTTCTATAAGTAATTCTATTTCTAGGATACTCTTAGTTTTTTAGCAAAACCAATTTTGTTTTCAATATTTTTCAGACACTTCAAAATTCAACAGACAAGTAGGTTTTAGATACGGACAAGCCAGTTGTGATTGTTACTTGTCCGTGGATGAGCAGACTTGCAAAATATTGCACAACCACTGTAGTAATTTGTGAAAATCTTAGGTATAAAACCATTTTTTGACCCTTAGTAATTTATAGAGGTCAAGGTAAGATATTTTCAGAGCTTAGGGGTCAAAACCCTAGTTTAAGGGTCAAACACAAGCCCAGTGATAAGAAGTTGTAAAAATATTTATAGAAGAGGATAACTCTTATTTTTAAGTTTCTGGTCAAAAGAAACCAATGATCAATTTATTAAACCTCTGCAAAACGATTGTTTTTTCGGGGGGGGGGGGGGGGGGGGGGGGGTTATACTTGAATCAGCCTGTCTGTACAGATTGAGTCTCAACTCTCCCTGGTTTAAGAATTATCTGCCCTTTAACTTACGACATTTAGTTCTTTGCATACACGTATGCTAGTAATTTTGTGTCACAAACTCCTCCTCCAGTTTTCCTTTTATAGCTTTAAAATTTTTAACAAACATTTATCACATGTTGAAGTTTTGCAGGATGCAATTTCAAGGTCTCAATTGTCTCAGGTTCAATTACTATCTGCCCTTGAACTTAGCTTTTCCTTCAGTTTTCTTTTAAAAGATATGAAACTTAACCTCCATTTTCTGCTAAAACCTTGTAACTGCAGCTTGTTTAAAGCTGAGGTTACAAGGTTTTGGAAGAAAATCTACAATGTAGGCTGATTTGGCTACAAAACTTAACGCAGTCCTGAAGGCTTTTTGCAAATAATGTTGTTAGTGGCAAACTCAGTAAAGGTATTATTTAGATTAAAGACAACTGCCTCTGGGATTCCTATTTTGACTAAATTTTATCATCACTATTGTTGTCTCAAACAAATTTAAACAAAATAGTGGTCTATCATTTGCTGAAAAATTAGGATGAATTTGATTGGTAAAGGCATGTACACAGATTCAGGCAGGATACATGAAACTTGCAGACATTGCGAAAGCTCAAAAAAACTGTCAGACATTCTGTCTGACAGGCTTGAAAAATCTGTCAGACAGTAAACAAAGCTGTCAGACCGAAAAAACAAGGAAAAATAATAAGTAACCACCTTTTTTCATTCTAAAGATATAAAAACATGACTGACACTCTTATCATTCACGCCCATAGTCCATAAGCCTTTCAAAATTAGACAATTCACTTTGAAAGTCAAAGCATTCATCTTCGGCATCCATGTCAAAATCCTTATCATTATCACACAAAACTTTAAGTTCTTCCTCAAATGACAAATGACGGTCTACCCACCAGCCACTTTTCACTGAATTTACGCGGGGGTCGTTTGCTTTCGTATTCAATGTTCCTTTGGGATTTGTCTTTGTCCTCTGTTTTCCTTTTTTTACCAGGCTTTACACCCTCGAAATATTTAAGGGACGCCATTATACTACGACAGTAAAAGTAATATGTATTCCGATTGGCTAATCAATACCTGTTTCAGCCAACCACATTCCGGTTTACAAATCAAGGGAAATAATTGGTGAAAACACAATATAATAGTGATGTCCCTTTGTACTTTGTTGTTTATCAATTTTCTCGCAAACAGAATGACAAATTTTTTGGTTATAAGCTTCCATAGTTATGCAAACGCGAGGTATTGAAAAAAAGCAAAATGGTCAAAATATGTCGGACATACCGACAGTATCGATTTTTCAATCGGACCGAAGTCAAAAATATCGGACAATGTCCGCGGTCCGACGTCTTTCGCAATGTCTGAACTTGTATATGTTTTTCTCAACAAATTTGCTGATAGTTCTATAAGTATTTTTTACAAAACTTGACCCTTGTCATGGCATGCTGAACCTGGAATTTTCCTGCCTAGGCAGGAGCTATAGACAAACATCAGCCTGCACATATGTGCAATCTGGTCATTGTCTACACCTCCTGTTTTTACTTTTCAGCTCAGTGCTCAAGGTGAGCTATTGTGATTGTACAATGTCCGGCGTCCGTCATCAGCCGTCCATTGTGCGTTGCCACAATTTCTTTAAATATCTTCTCCTCCTAAACCGGTGGACCAATCTTGATGAAACTTGGAAAGGATGTTCCTTGGGTCAAGCTCTACCAAAGTTGTTCAAATAAATGAAATCCACTTAATGAAAAGGGTGAAAATAGGAAAATCTTCAAAAATTGTCTACTCTGAAACCAGAAGGCAGACTGTGACAGCTTTCATATTTGATGTGTATCATCATATAGTGGGCCTCTACCAAGTTTGGTCATATCAAGACCCTGGGGTCATATTTGGGTTTTGCCCGGGCACATCCCTTTTAGCTCTTCTAAGCATGTGATGTCCCAGGGGTCAAAGAGACTCAGGTGAGCAATCTAGGAGCATCATGGTCCTCTTGTTTTACAGAAGAAAAGCTTAAAATCTTAATTTTCAAAATTAATATTGACTCGCGTGTATGATGTAGTGCATCCAGTGCTTCAAGTACTTTAATTTTCCAACAATTTTTAAAAGATTTTCTATTTAGCATGACAAGGATTAATACACATCCAAAACTTGAAAATATATCAGTTTAGCCATTCAAGGCTGACTGAAGTGAAAGTATTTAAGAATTACATCAGCAGACAAACAGCAGCTTTTTCTGGAAACACATATTCTGCTGGATATAGTAATACCTGTATATGTAAATGAGTTTTGGTCAAGTGAAATACACCCACTGGAAGGAGCGGTAATGCGCTCTATTCAAAGTGGAGTCCGAAATGAAGTATGTCATAAATATTCATCAAGTTATGGCTATATTTAGATCAAAATATCATTTTCATTACTGAATATTGTAATGATGTATTCAAGCTTATCTTTGCGAATAAAAGTCTAGTTTTCGTGTACATGGTTGTTTCAGATCAATGTCTTGCGTTTCGGAAATGTCACCAACACAGCCAGGGGCTTTATTCCTCTTAAATTATCTTTTCCTCTGAAACAGGAATCCATTGTTGGGTGCTCAAGCCACCGCAATAAATGAATATAGATGAAAAAAAAATATTGAAAGCAGCATAAAACTGCATTCAATCCTATTCAATGTAGAACTCATATTCATTCAGCAAGATAAGGAACTCAGAAGTTCATTATGGAAAGACAACTGAGGTTGATTAAAAGTTCATTTTGTGAAGATTTCTCTCCCCTGTCAAAATCCCCTCAGGAAGATTAACTTTGCTACATAAACCTTACATCTCTAGATTATTTAATCTGTAGTTACAATGTTCTCATCTCCCATATTGATATACAGTATATTGACGGAGGATGGTCAAAATGTGGTATTTACAGATTGTACCAAGTTGTAGATACGACATTTTGGTTGACCAATGTAAATTTACGATTTTACAGTATATATGTTGAAGTTTTGTTTTTGGAGTGACATGTGAAGGTGTTAATGTAACTCCATATGGTACAGGATGACCTGTGTTTAATGGCCTTTAACACTGTGTAGGACGTAGCTGTCAGAACATACCAATGGACCAAGGTAGTTCTTTCTGTCATTTTGTGGAAAATTGCTCGTTTTTAACCCTTAACCTGTTGTAATAGAATTTTATTTCAAAATAACTGCCATTATTTCTGACATTCATGTTGGTAGCGCGTTGGACTATTTAGTATTAATTTAGAGGTCCCAGGGTCGATCCCCAAAGGCAGCACTCATCCTCTCTAACTATTTGTCAGACTCTCAACAATTGGTTGATAATCGTAGAAATTATGTGAGATAGTAGCTGATGGCTAGGAAAGAATGTGATGGTAGTACTGGTGAGAGAAATACCTGGAATCCATTGTTAAGTACTTCAACCCCTGCAATATAACTGGAACATTTTTGAAAGCGGCGTAAAACCCCATTCCAACAAACAAAACAAGGTATACCCTACTATTATTAAGTTGACAGTGTAGGCTTGGATCAGGCTGCACATCTGTGTAGGCTTGGATCAGGCTGCACATCTGTGTAGGCTTGGATCAGGCTGCACATCTGTGTAGGCTTGGATCAGGCTGCACATCTGTGTAGGCTTGGATCAGGCTGCACATCTGTGTAGGCTTGGATCAGGCTGCACATCTGTGTAGGCTTGGATCAGGCTGCACATCTGTGTAGGCTGATCTTAGTCTATACCATCTGCCAAAGCGTTGTGTACAGAAGGAAATAATGAACAACATGAAGTATTTATTTGCGGACCTTAAAGTAAATGTCTGTATTGTTCACAATGTCAATTTTCAATTATATGTTACCATATTGGCAATATAAGTAATATTTTCATTTTTTAGTTGGTACTTATGAAGATGGACCACTAAATTGATGCAGTATTATCGTCAAAAATATTGATAGTGTAATACTTTACATGAAGGCTCATGCTGACTTTGATATTGATCTTTTCTTTCATAAGGAGTAAAATCTTGAATTTCAATTGGAACTTATTGTAGAATAGTAATTAACTTGATAATTTGATTATAAACATCAGAAATCAGCGCTGACAAAGTTCTAGATGAAGAATTGCAATTCTTTTAAAGAAAAGCCAAGATCAAGGTCTCGTGATAAGGTCATTGCTATACATAGTAATTCTCAAAATTTGGTTGGTATTTGGTAAGCAGTTCACGAACATGTGTTTAATTGCTACAAAAAGAAGGGGGGGGGGTATTTCGGATTTCAAATTAAATTATTTTAACAATATTTGAAAAAATCCTTATTTGTGGATATTTGTGTCAATGTGACAATTTAAACGGGTACCCACAACAAAGGTTTTTAATACGAAAGACTGACAATACCCCCTCTTATCCCTTCCTCTGCTTACAATCATGGGATGGCGTGGGCTACTTACCCTGCAGCACATTCTCTCAAGAATAAACCTAAGAGGAATTGCAGCTGGAGGCTAGGAATGGATTAAATTATATGGTGCAAGAAATGCCATGGTAGGTTCTCCAGCTGCTTGTGACATGGCTGAAATATTAAAAGTGGGTTCAATTAAACTCAAATTATTTAACACAATTGTGTGGTATAAGTCTTCAAATAAGCTGTAGTTATGTTGATTTTGAATACCAATTGAAAAGCTGATACTTGGTTTTCCATATTTCTCTCATCAGATAACCAAAGGTTTGCTAAAATTTCAGAGAGGCCTGCAACCCCATTTCCCTCTGCCCCATCTGGGTTTGTGCATGTACTAACCATTTACCCTAGTCATGATGAATAAAATCCTTCTGAAAAGTTTCATTAAAATTATAGTTCTTAAAATACAGAATGCACAAATTGTAAGTCAGAATTTATTTTGATTTAAAATAAAAATCAACCATTTCTGGTTTAAAAAGAAAAATATAAAGGCATAGGCTTAAAGGATCAGACTGCACATTTATGCAGCCATATTTTTTACTTAACCTCCTGCCAAAGCAGGAATATTCAAGGTTCATCGTGACAAGGGTTAAGTCACTGAGAGTTAGAAGGTGACACAAGAAGGTTTTCAGAATATGTCCGGTGAAAGGACAGGTATAAACACACGGTTTTCTAGACTGGCATATGGCAGTGTTTAGTATGATAATGAATTTATGTAGGTTAAAGTCGTGATAAATGTCGATGTACACTTTTAAAAACAAAGTCGTGACATTGGACAAGACAAACTTGAGGACACTTCTTGTGGATATTTATTATGCGGTGCCGATTTCTTGGGAAGATAGTTGATGTTTCTTGGTGTTTAGTTATATGATTTAGAACCTTGTATATATGGAGGATAGTAACTTTATAGGAGTACACTCAAGTACTATAGGTACAGCTAGTTATATCGTGAAATTGACAATCATCTCAATCAAAACCATTCTTAATCACTCACGATGCAGTGCCCATTCATTCATTTCAAATACTAGCTCACTCAAATTGATCAAAATTTTTAAAACACCTAAATATGACTAGAAAGATACAATCAAAAGGTATGTTCATAATAAATACAGATAGAATAAATGTGATTTCAGTGACATAATTGAAATTGTAAACGTCTGATTGGTCCTAGAAGAGATTGGAAGCTATTTATAAGACTTGTATGCATAATTTATCAAAGGGAGGATAATGAATATCATATCTCTAATTTTTTTCATCCTAAACAATATTAGAGATATTGGATTACCTTTCTTGAATTTCACTCGAAAAAACATCAATTTCATTTTAAAATCATTCCAAAAGCTTTCACCATGTCAATTTCACAATGTTGTCAACTGTATGAACGGAACAATGGCATTTAGGATCGTCTTTATATATTTTGATCAGCTCTCTTAGAAATATAACAGGTTTTTACGTTTTTGTCATTCTTGAAGAAATATAACACAAGCATTTTTATACCAAACACTATGTAGAGATAAAATCTTACTTTGCTATTACCAATCCCATTTTTATATGGCTTTTTGCCTTTGACATTTGAACACTCCTCCAGAAATCTTTTGATACTTCACAAAGTTAAAGGAAATATTGCTGCTCTACAGTTTCATACAGACACATTTCCAGTGATCAATACAAAACTATTGTAAATGCCTATAGACACTTGAAGTAGTTTTGCACTACATTTTGCGTTCTCAACATGTCTTGGGGCGAGCTTCTTTGTGAAATTTGGGTGGGGGATGGGCTATTTAGAACAGTGATTAGGATTAGACTTGTGATCAGACAGATGTAGATGGCAAGGAAAATTGTGGCTCAGAATAGTTAGAACAAAAATATCTTATTAAGCTGAATCTAATAAGAAATTCATGAATTTTTGGAGAGAAATTATGACAAATTGTGCAGCACAAAACAGTTGTAACTGCCTATATAATTATTGGCAGTTACAACTGTTTGTGCTGAGCCATCAAAAATCTTCACTAATTTAAATTTTGCTTTGAGATTTTTCTCTCATTAAGCCAGTTTCATTGAGATTTTGGGTTGAAAAATGAGAGAATCTCTCAATATCTCACCCAAAAATTATCCCTGAGATGGTTATGAGTTGCCTCAATCCTGAGGTCATGAGTTCAATCCTTGACCATAGCAGTGGCTCCATGATGTCTAAAGACCTTACAACTTTACTATGGCTGCAGTCTGATAGTTTGATTGGAAACAAAAACAGTAAAACTTGTGTTAAGCGACCAACTAGAGGACCACCAAAAAGCGGTCACCTAAGGGAATGGTCTCTTATTACAATATTTCGTGATAGATAAGACAGGTCATTGTGATAGCATATAGATTGTTGCCCAAGTTTTATTGAATCTATTGAGACGATTCTAATGGGTTCTAACAACATTAGATTCAGTAATAAATAGTAATAAACAATTTTTCGTCAAAGAAATGTCAATTTTATCAGGGACTTTTGTTTATGGTTGTTTAATAAAATGTGTTGCTTTAAAGACATGGTCTCTCGAGGAATATTGACTGCTCTGTGCAAACACCCTTCATGGAAACAGTGAATTATTGTAGAATATTTATATATCTCTGACTTTAAAATGTGGTCACATAAAGTGAGCATATTTAATTATACTGATTTTTGCATGTCTAGAGAAAGGTTGAATACATCCTTTATCAGCTTTGCTACCATAATTACATGTAAATTGCAAGCTGCTAGTTAATTGTTATGCTATGTACATGGTATTGTCTCCTGAACTAGAAAATATAAGTGATTGTTGGATGACTAAAATGTCATATCTTAAGCTTGAGTTAACCCTTGTCATTCTGAATAAATTTTGGCTAAAAATTTTAATCAAAATTAAAGGGAAAAAAGCACTGAAAGTACCAACTGTAGGCCAATTTTTTTTTTTAAAAACTCATCTATCGACCAATTCTGGTTTGAAAGTGAGAAACAGGTGGTGTAGACTAACATCAGACTGCACAAATGTGCAGTCTGATGTTAGCCTATAGTTCCTGCCAAAGCAGAAATATTCCGAGTTCAGCATGACAAGGGTTAAGCTGAAAATATGACATTTTGATGCCTAGTTAGGAACTGCAAGTTTCCTCTGCCCATTCCTGCCTGCATTGGTGACTGAAAGGGTTGGAGCTTTGTTGATCCTAAGTTTTACATAATGTGAAACTTGTGAAATCAAATGCTGGTTGCATGAATACTTCTTTTTTAGCTCACCCAGGACGAAAGTCTCGGAAGAGCTATTGTCATACCCTCGGATGTCGGTGTCGGCGTCAGCGTCCGCATTAGGTTAAAGTTTTTTATTTCTGTCAATATTTATCCTAGAGGCTTTATTTTTTACAGAAACACTCATTAGGGCATAGGCTTTCATTTGAGACCAACATCCATGTCTAAATGACCTTTAGACTGTGACCTTGACCCTTTCAAAAAAACTTTAACCAAAAACTTTAACCAAAAACTTTAACCAAAAAAACTTTAACCTTGCTTATATTTTCTGTAAGCTTTAAACTAGAGACATCATTACTTCATATGCACACTCATTAGGTGATAGGCTTTCACCATAGACAAAGGTCCTTAATAATTTGACCTTGACCTTGACCCTTTGTGGACTTAGAAAAACTTTAACCAAAAAACTTTAGCCAAAAACTTTAACCTTGCATATATTTTTTTAATGCTCTAACCTAGGGACATCAAAGGTTCATATATATACTCACCAGGTGAAAGGCTTTCACCAGAGACCAAGGTCCTTCACAATTTGACCTTGACCTTTACCATTTGTGGACTTAGAAAAAATTTTAACTGTAAACTTTAACCAAAAACTTTAACCTTGCTTATATTTTTTTAATGCTCTAACCTAGGGACATCAAAGCTTCATATATATATACTCACCAGATGAAAGGCTTTCACCAGAGACCAAGGTCCTTCACAATTTGACCTTGACCTTTACCATTTGTGGACTTAGAAAAACTTTAACTGTAAACTTTAACCAAAAACTTTAACCTTGCTTATATTTTCTGAATGCTTTAACCTAGGGACATCATTACTTCATATACATACTGATTAGGTGAGGGCTTTTGTGAGAGATCAAGGTCCTTCATAATTTGACCTTGACCTTTTATGAACTTAGAAATACTTTAACCGAAATTCTTTTACCAAAAACTTTAACCTTGCTTATATTTTCTGAATGCTTTAACCTAGGGACATCATTACTTCATATACATAGTCACCAGATGAAAGGCTTTCACCAGAAACCAAGGGCCTTGACAATTTGACCTTGACCTTGACCTTTTATGGACTTGGAAAAACTTAAACTGAAAAACTTTAACCAAAAATTTAACCTTGCTTATATTTTCTAAATGCTTTACTCAGGGACATTATTACTTCATTCACATACTCACTAGGTGATAGGCTTCTACAGAGACCAAGGTCCTTCACAATTTGACCTTGAACTTGACCTTTTGTGGACTTAGAAGATTTTAAAGAAAAACTTCATGTTTGATACAAAGAAATTCCATTGGTAACCTCATCTGCTTGTAGGCTTTCACTTTACCCGAACCTTATACATGCAATTAAAACAAAAAAGTTTTCATTTTTCTTAATTACTACTCAAACAGATATATATTAGATCATGGACTTTAACATTGAAAGAAACCACTTTGAACTTCAGTCTTCGATCAAGCGCTGATTGTGACAAGCAGCTGTTTGGGCGAGCTACGTTGTCCGCGGACAACTCTTGTTCTAAAAGATTTATCACCACTTTCAACATAATAATTCTTCAGGCATATGCTTTCATCTGGTGTAACTAATGATAGCTCCCTGTTGTTTATTTACACTATTACATTGTGTACTAGAATTAGGGGAGGGAAACAATCTTTTTTAGCTCACCTGAGCACGAAGTGCTCAAGGTGAGCTTTTGTGGTCGCATGATGTCCGGCGTCCGTCGTGCGGCGTCAACATTTACCTTGTAGACACTCTAGAGGCCATGTTTTTTGCTCAATCATCCTGAAAATTGGTCAGAATGATTATCTTGATAAAATCTCGGTCAAGTTCGAAATTGGGTCAAGTGGGGTCAAAAATGAGGTCACAGGGTCAAATCTAAGGAAAACCTTGTAGACACTCTAGAGGCCATGTTTTTTGCACAATCATCCTGAAAATTGGTCAGAATGATTATCTTGATATAATCTAGTTCAAGTTCGAAATTGGGTCAAGTGGGGTCAAAAATGAGGTCACAGGGTCAAATCTAAGAAAAACCTTGTAGACACTCTAGAGGCCACATTTTTTGTCCAATCAACCTGAAATTTGGTCCGAAGGATTGTCTTGATGAAATGTCGGACAAGTTTGAAATTGGGTCAAGTGGGGTCAAAAATGAGGTCACAGGGTCAAATCTTAGAAAAACACTGTAGACACTCTAGAGGCCACATTTTTTGCACAATCAACCTGAAATTTGGTCAGAATGATTGTCTAGATGAATTCTAGGACAAGTTTGAAATTGGGTCAAGTGGGGTCAAAAATGAGGTCACGGGGTCAAATCTTAGAAAAACCTTGTAGACACTCTAGAAGTCGTTTTTTTTGCCTGATCAACCTGAAAATTGGTCAGAAGGATTGTCTTGATGAAATCTCGGACAAGTTTGAAATTGGGTCAAGTGGGGTCAAAAATGAGGTCACGGGGTCAAATCTTAGAAAAACCTTGTAGACATTCTAGAGGCCACATTTTTTGCCAAATCAACCTGAAATTTGGTCAGAATGATTGTCTTGATGAATTCTAGGACAAGTTTGAAATTGGGTCAAGTGGGGTCAAAAATGAGGTCACGGGGTCAAATCTTAAAAAAACCTATTAGACACTCTAGAAATCGTATTTTTTGCCCGATCAACCTGAAATTTGGTCAGAATGATTGTCTTGATGAAATCTCGGACAAGTTTAAAATTGGGTCAAGTGGGGTCAAAAATGAGGTCACGGGGTCAAATCTTAGAAAAACCTTGTAGACACTCTAGAAGTCGATTTTTTTGCCTGATTAACCTGAAATTTGGTCAGAATGATTGTCTTGATGAAATCTCGGACAAGTTCGAAATTGGGTCAAGTGGGGTCAAAAATGAGGTCACGGGGTCAAATATTGGAAAAACCTTGTAGACACTCTAGAAGCCATATTTTGTGCCTAATCAACCTGAAATTTGGTTCGAATTATTGTTTTGAGGAAATCTCGGACAAGTTTGAAATTGGGTCAAGTGGGGTCAAAAATGAGGTCACAGGGTCAAATTTTAGAAAAACTTTGTAGACACTCTAGAAGTCATATTTTTTGCCTGATCAACCTGAAAATTGGTCAGAATGATTATCTTGATGAAATCTTGGTCAATTTTGAAATTGGGTCAAGTGGGGTCAAAAATGAGGTTACAGGGTCAAATCTTAGAAAAACCTTGTAAGCAGTGTAGAGGCATCATTTTTTGCCCAATCGACCTGAAATTTGGTAAGAATTCTTCATCCTTTATAAATCTACTTTAAACTATTTTCGACAGTTCATTCAGGTGAGCGATTTAGGGCCACTATGGCCCTCTTGTTTATAAGTGGGAGTCTTTTTGCGACTTTGTGCCTTTTTAAGATAGATAAGGATGGTATCTTAAGCCATTTTTTGGGTTAATATAATAATGTGATATGAAGAAGTAGGGGGTCATATAAAATCTTTGTTATATTGTGAAATTTCCTTATGAGTAGAGTTAGAATTCCTGTTGCTCTAAATGCATTATCTGTCTTGTCTCATGATATTTGATGACCTAACGTTTTCCCTTCATTGTTTTGGCTTTAATAAGATTGATGAGCTACAAATTGCGGCAATCATTAAGTTTTAAAACCATTTCTTAAAAAGTATAATGGTCTAACTGTTGAAACACTAATTGATACACTATTTCTTGTTATTTAAGGTTCAATTATTTCTTTCATGAATTTAATCATTTATAGGAGACAATAATATCTTCAATGAAACAGTTGTTAATTATTGCCAATGTCACTTTTCATAGGTATTTATTTATAGTGGGAAAAGGGAACATTGAAAACCTTAAATTTTGTTCTGATATTAAATATTCTCAGATTCTTATGCTTTATATGAATATTCCTTCTTCCAATGCCATTCTGTTCAGTGTTGCTGTTCGAGTCAATATTATATGGAAAGGTCAAAACAAAGAATTTACAAGAAACGCCCTTACTTTTGTATTGCTTCTTCAGCCAATTATGAAGACCTTCAAAATTGGCTATGCACTTCTGTCATATTACAAACATCTTTCTTTTGATGGAATTTAACAATGTTAGTTTAAATAGCACAGATTAAAATATTTTCAAAGTATCGAAGAAACAATTAAACAAACTTCCATAATTTTTTAGGTAGTTCATACAAGAGTGGGTTTTCAACTTATCATAATTTATAGCTTTGGGTGTTTAGTTCATCGATTAAATCATAAAATTTACCATAAATTTATAACATTATTACAAAATTATTTATTACTATCCGACTGGTTATCAGTAATTTGTCTATTTTTCCATCAGAATTTTGTTTGTTTCGAATGTTCCTCTATATATTTTCTCTATTGAAATATTCCACTTTTCATTGCTCCTAATTAGAAATTGACAAGAGTTTTAATCTTGTATCAATCCTACAAACATGTTTTGGGTACTTAATTGCATTGTGTGGATTAGATGATACTTAACTTGGGTAAGGTTGATCAGTGGGACAATTCACAGACAGAGCTCCAGTTCATCCAGATAAATGATATGAGTGTTCAGAGATCTCTCCGTAACATCTGGTGGCATGTAGCTAGAACCACAATTAAAATAAGTCAACTTATAGCGTCATTTGAAACATGAATTTCAACAAGACAGTTCCAATGAGTTCACACAATCTAGGCAGGCCTTTTTATGAAGTTAAGGGGAAAGGTGGCGGGTTCTTTCTGAAAGAACTTAAGCAAAGAATTGAAGACTGCTTTAAACAATCTTCAATCTTCAACTGTAGATGTGCGCCAAATATAAATATACATGTACTTCTATCAATTTCTTTACCTTTAACAAGGGGATAACTCTAAATCTACAAAAAACAAGATTATAGCCTAAAAGAAATCAAGAGCTCGGGTGCAACACGTAAGTGCCTATGTATCTATAGGCACTTATAAAAGTGTTGCACTGACCCCTTGAAATAGTCTATTCCTATAGCAGGGACTCCCAAAATTTAAGAAAGGACCCCTAAGATCTGTATGATTGAGTCCTTTGGACCCTATTTTGTTGATGTCAGACTAAAACCCTGGTACTCTAAAAAAAGGAAGATAAAAACTGCTGTTGCATATAGCCAAAAGGAATGAAACATCTGTTTCTATATAACAATTAATTATGTTTCCCTTATTTGCTTATCGCATTGCTTTGCAGCTGTCTTTGAAAATATACATGTCAGTTATTAAGTTGACTTTTGTCATGGTGATGCATTTGTCTATGCATAATTATGTTATGTTCTTTTTAGTTTCACACACAAAAGGAAATGCTATTAAACCTTTCCTGTACAGTCAGTTGTTTTAAAGCCTTTAAATTTAGTTATTGCAAAATATTGCTGAATAAGGAAAAAATGCTTTTAACAAATTTATCCTTTTCACAATATTTTTCCATCACACAGGATCATATATTTTCAAATTGGGCCGACTTTTCAGTGTTGTCTGGCCATCCTCTTTAATTTGAGCCAGTGATATATTTCTGAAAATTGGGAAAGGGTTATTTTTGTTTCACAAACATATTTTGTTAGTTTTCAAACCAAATCAAATCTTTTTGGAGCACTGTCACAAAAAATTATATGTGACCTGTTACGCAAAAAGGGACCATCCAGGAATTCTTTGAAATGAATTATTGAAAAAGAGATTTGATCCTGCAAAGGTTAACAAGAAGTCGCAATTCAAAAATTCTTTCACTGGAAGGTAGATTGTTCATTCTAAATTCAGAAAATAATCGCATTGCGAAAAGTTTCGAACCTATTCAGTCTGCGCAAACTGCGCAGTCTGACAAGGGTCGACACTTTACGCCCTACCCAGATGGCCCCTTTTTGCTTGACAAGTCACATATATTTAACCTGTACTTTCAGTTGTGCCAACAAATACAGGTCAAAAGGTGGCGGAGGTAGAAAGTTCAAAACCCACAGGCTCCACAACAGAGCTGAAGGACTCCCAGAACAATGCTGCTAACAAAGCACAGAAGGTAGTCAACTTTTTCATCACAATCCTTCTTTTTACATCTATCTATGAAAAATTAGAAAAATACGTTGTTGTAAAATGAAGAAATTGATTATTGTCCCAAGGACTCAGCTGGGACATAGACCCATGGCATTCAACTCCTGTCTGGTCAAGACTCTGCTGCACTGACCACTGGGCCAGAAAAACACATACAATTCAATGTACATGTTCATGGTTATATAACTTGGTAGAAAGTTCAAAACCCACAGGCTCCACAACACAGCTGAAGGACTCCCAGAACAATGCTGCTAACAAAGCACTGGAGGTAGTCATAACTTTTCAACACAATCCTTTTTACATCTATCAATGAAAAATTAGAAAAAAAAAAAATTGTTGTAAAATGAAGAAATTGACTCAGCTGGGACATAGACCCATGGCATTTAACTCCTGTCTGATCAAGATTCTGCTGCACTGGGCCAGAAAAACACATACAATTCAATGCATATGTTCATGGTTATATAACTTGTCAACAAAGCAAGGCCATTGTAAGTGCCAATAAGTATATAGGCATTTACAATAGTTTTGCACTCATCCATTGATTAAATTTAGCTTAACATCTTTCAGTGCATATTGGATTCTTAATACAGTAGTCTCATAAGACAATGACTGCATCTGTCGCCTAGTGGTAAAATGCTTTCAACCTGTGACCTGGAGGCTCTGTGTTCAAGCCCCACCATCACCAGGTTGTGTTTATAGGCAAAACACTTAAAAGCCAGCCCAAGTTCACCCAGCTGTACAATTGTGTAGCAGTGGATTTAAACTATGAAAACATCAGGATTGAACATTCGGGAGCGACTCTATAAGCTTAAGCTTTCATTGCAATCCAACTCGAATGAATGAATATATGAAAAAAAAGACAAACAGTAGTCTAATTCATTTAGTAATTGGCACTTTATATAGATTGGCACTAACTCCTTGAATTGTTGTATACAGGAGGCCCCATTAGGGGATGAGAACTGGCCTGCCCTGAGTGAGGTGACAGACTCCCCGGTAAATCAAAATAACAAAAAACAATCACAGATGAAACCAGTCTCTTCACCTGCTGTTTCCAATAATGGGAACCAGTCTAACAGCGATTCAGGGGGAGATGACTCTTCCAAGGAAAACAAAGAAAACACAAATCTATCTTCCAATGAGGAGGGTCAGCGAACACCAAAGAGAAGAGGTAGGTTTACCAGTTTCAGTTTCAAGGGGCCTTTTTACTTAACTTCTTAGGTAAAAATTAATCATAAGTCAAAATCACAAAAATCGTACCTGGTGTTTTCATTCATTGTAAGATTCTGCCTTGCAATATCTCATTGGAATTGTCTTTAGGAGACGATTCCAATGAGATAATACACGGCAGAATTCCACTTTTAGTTACTACTGTGGAAGCAGCTTTAATTTTTGACTTACACAAAATAAGATTGTAAGATATTTAGTAAAACAGGCCCCTGGTGTCAAAATTTAGACAGTTCTAACTTGGTTCAAGGTTTTCTGAATTACAGAAATCAACATCAACGTCAGAAAACAAAAATAATACTACAAACTATTTCTTTTTCCTCTGCATAGCTGTTTATTGGATAGTGTTTATAGACTTTAAAGGAATGATACATTTGTTCAATGTGTTTGGAAACTTTTTAAAGGCAATGAAAGCTTTGAGCAAAGGTAAAGATGACTTAAGATCATGTATCAATGGATGGTATTTCTCATGAGAGAATTGATAGAAAGTGGCATTATAATAAATATACAAGGTAGAAATTAAATTCAGAGACCTGCTAAAAATTCAATGCTTCAGTTTGTTTACATTATTCAACATGATAAATTATATAGTTAAGCTAACAAAAATAAGGAAAATGGAAAATTGTTGAATGTTTTGTATTATTGATTTAATATTAATATTTCCCCCTATGGCAATAAAATCCCAAATTAATTTTATAAAGCATGTCAAAAACCTCAGGGTATTGATAGCTTAAGACATCCTTTGCTTTTGGCTGCATTATACATGTAAAAATGATGATGATGATGATGATGATGATGATGATGATGAGAAAAATGAGCCTATGTTTGACATTTCCAACAATTTCACATATAGAAGCTCAGTGTGAAACATAATATATAGGCAGTTACAACTAACATAGATGCATCCACTAAATCTGTGGCCAGTCTAAACAGACTCTTCACTATACAGTCCGTAGATAGATAATGTGTCCACTCTTTTATAGGTGGTCAGCAAATAAACTTAATGCAGTATGTGGTTGTTTAAGCTGCATTGTATTTCATTCCATCACACACATATATAAGTGATTTAAATGTCATAATTAGATTCAAATCCAGCCTTGTTAGTGACTTGTCTGAAATATATTGTAAACTATTCCAGAACAATGTATATCAAGGCTTTTATCTCATCTCATTTAGTCTAAAAAATTCTTTTACTTGAAAAGTCAGTCCGAATATTTATAAGGGTTTAATGTCATTATCAACAGTTTTGCAGTTGTATTTTGGTTGATGATGCATCTACCTGTGGTTATTTCTCACTCAAGTTTAAAGAAGTGTGCTTAAGTGGGATAGGCTCAGATGAAATGTTGTGGTTGTACTTATGCGAGACCCAATGGGAAGCTATGAATAGATGCACAAGCAGTGAATTTGTCAACACTGACTGTACATTTCAGTTGGTGGGAAACAGAAATGGGTTCCAATGGATATCGAGCACAAATCAGGTCGCCATCGTCGCAGTAGAAGTGCAGGACGCTCAAGACCTTCTTCAGCCATGTCGGATAAGGCAACTGATAAGACTGCATCCAGACCAGACAGGGTTGATAGAGGCAGATTTGGTAAGCTCATTTGAATTGAGCAATTTGTGAGATTTTAAGCTCGGCTGTTTTGGAACAGTCACATTGCTCTGAAGACCCTGTTGAGGTCAGTGTAGAAGTTGGCGTAGGTGTTGGTTGAGGCATAAGAGGCGTGACTAACTTTAACATTGGCCATATCTCTATCAGCACTGAATTAATTTTCTAGAAACGATCACAAGAGCAATCTATACTATTAAGGGATTTATCTCTTAAACTTTTTTAAATGCCCTTAAAGATGGTCATATAATGGAAACATCTTCTCTGTCTCTTAGTCTGTACATTTTGTCAGGGGTGTGGACAAGTAAAAGTCGATTTCCTACTTGTGTGGGAACAAAAAGTACTTGCCCACAAAAATATTAATAGATAAATATTGAGAAAAAACATTGATTTCTCTTCTTTGATTCAAACAATAGGATGACTTTTCTCCTGGATCTTTTTAGTAATGTATCAAGATTTGCTCTGGTATTTACTTGTCCATAACCAAGTGTTTTAAAAAAATCACTTGCCCACAAGTCAAAAAGCCCATGTCAGTAGGTTAGTATGTCTGTACATTTGTTTGGGCTGTGGAAATACAACTTTTCTCCATTTAACCATGGACAAGTAAAAGTCTATTTTCTACTAGTCAAGACTAAAAAGATCTTGCGCACAAAATTTGAATTGATAAATAATGAGAAAAACATTGTTTTTAATGAGGAAATTTCGTTACACAGCATAAATGCTGTTACCTAGTATTTTCTTCATTAAAGACAATGTTTTCTCCCCTTCGATACAAACAGTGTATCCTAGATTTCCTAAATCATTTTAGTACTATATCAAGAATTGCTCTAGTATTTACTTGTCAAATGGACGTGGCCTAGAAAATTGTACTTGCCCACAAGTGGAAAAGCCCATGTCGGACATGTCGGGCATGGGAATTCCACACCCCTGCTGTAGGTCTGTACATTTGTTGGTTTAAATCCTGTTATATTGTGTAAGATAGCTTTGAGATTGTTATTTCAGGGTCTGACTCGGATAACTGGAGACGAGATATGCGGCCCCTCAGTCCCCGTGGGGGCCATGCCAGAAGAGGGGTCAGGGGTGGAATGAGGGGTCGTGGGAGAGGGGGAGGTAGGGGTAGAGGACGCATGGAGGACAATGGGTCAGGGGGTAAGTAAATAGTAAATTAATCGATTTATTAGTCATTGATGTGAATTGTCTTATAATGATGAAAAAGAAAATAAAAATAAAGACGAATTATTGACTCTTACCCCACTGTTTACGACATAATGGATGTACATAAAGCTTTCACAGAAAATTTAGACTATGATCAGCCTACACAGATGTGCAGTATCATCTTGCCATACACTAAATGATTTCTACTCACTTATCATCAAAACAAAAATCAAGGTAAACTGGTAAAAATGCTATTGGAAATGTGTTAGCTTACACTTTTGAACAGCATTGCTCTTTCTTACAATATGTCTTTGTTAAATTTTGTAAAAAGTATAACCTTCCCCTCAATTGGTACTCTGCCTTGTGAATCATTGCAAACTGCCTTTCATAAAGTTGTTCAGAACTTGAGAAAATATTGTAGAAATTACAATAATAATTCCCTACAATGTTTTCATGAATGTTTTTTGGCAGATTTCAATAACGCCCTGTGGCCCTCATCAATGGTAATCACAAAATTAAGATGCTTACCAATTGATTTGTGTTAACTTTCAGGCCACAACATGCACTATTCAACACCAGAGTTTTCTCCAGACCCCAATGTGTTTAATCCTGGTCTAGGTGGCACTGTTTTCTTCAACATGCCATATATGGATGATGCAACGGTTAAAGAATATGTCAAGAAACAAATGTAAGTCATGAATTAAAGTCTGTTTTGGAGCAGTAGTTCATTGCAAATGGACTTATTTAGGTAAAAAATCGCATAGTCCGATTTTCTCAGTCACTATCAAGACTACCCCAACACTTTCCTTTGCAGTTCCTGTGGTTTTATACTTGACAAAACATAGTGGAAAAAGGAGAAATTGTATCAAACAATTTCTCCTTTTTGCACAATATTTTCTGTTACAACTCGGTCATCTGCCAACTATTTCAATTTGGACTAGTCTTAAATCAAGAAAAGAATGTGAAAGGATAAAAATGGGTAAAGAAGATTATCAAATTAGGTATTTTTGTTAACATCAGTTGGTTTATGCCATAACTTTTGTTATTAATATAGTGTGTTACAGATTTTTGGTAAGTGATCAAAGATGAATTTTGTCTAAACTGGATTTTATCACTCAATGAAAATTGTCCACCTATACATACATATTGCACTTAATTCACCAAATATTCTCTCCGGAATTTCAGCGAGTATTACTTCAGTGTGGAGAACTTGGAGCGTGATTTTTTCCTGCGCCGTAAGATGCAGAAGGGAGGCTGGATTCCCATCAGTTTGATAGCTGGCTTTCACAGAGTTCAGGCTCTTACACAGAATGTTTCATTAATTATTGAGGTAGGTTGATGTAAGACATTTACATTTAGATGTCTAGAAAAGATTGTATAATACTTTTGTAAATTTACTGTTTATTACTTTGTGGGTACTTACTTGCATGGTCCATGTTGACTTTTTATGCCCCGCATCGAAAGATCGGGGGCTTATTGTTTTACCTTTGTCCATCCGTCTTTCTGTCTGTCTGCATAACTTAACCCAAAAACTTAAAATTGCCAATATTTTCAAGGCTATTCAAGATACAACGCTCATATTTGGTATGATGATAGATCTCAATGATACGCGTCTGCTGGTACCAAGATCAAGGTCATGAAACAAGGTCAAGGTCATCTGTCAAGGTCAAATTTGTAAAAGAAAATGCCGTTTGGGGGCATTCATGTTCCACAAACACATCTTGTTTCAGACCATTATCAATTCTTCTACCTTGTTATTCACCTACCAAACTTGGCCCAAGATTGTAAAACTTTTCTCATTCTCAACTTAGAATTTTCTCAAACTTAGAATGAAATTAATGTATACGCATAAAAAGATGAAATTAATAAGTTGTTATTGATAATTATAATTTTGTAACAACTTATTAATATTCTTTGTTATGTTCATACATTTATTAGAGCATCAGAAGAGAATCAGGGCTTTAATCTCAACTTGAAATTTGAGTAAATTCTTAGTTTAGAAGGAGAAAAGTTTGATTATCTCTGGGCCAGGTGTATTTCAGAAACTCACAATTTTGGAAATGGAAATGTCTTAGTTAAATGTTGTCTGGCAATATAAGGTCAACAAATGTACCTATCTCCTTCTTACAGGCTATGACAGAGAGTAAAACCCTTGAATTGTCTGAAGATCGACTGCGAATACGAAGTTTGGAAGATCCAGAGAAATGGCCGCTGGAAGATGCAATTCCCCTACAAGTTACACAGAGTACATTACACGCTGACGTACCAGAGTTTGTACCAGGACAACTTCATGCTGATGTTCCAGAGTTCGTACCTGGTCAACTGTATAATCCTCATACTTCAGAGGGTAGGTATTGTAACCTAGTATATAGCAAAACTAAATTTAAGTCACAGAATGAGAAGCTAAAAACGTGTTTAGGGAAAAGATGGACTTGATTGTCATTTATTTTACTATTCTCCTCCCCCTTTCTTAATGTTTTTATGACAGGTTTAAATATTTTGTAAATTAAGTAAACATTTGCTGTTGCTTTCAACTTTGACCGGAAATAATGAATATTCACAAGCAAGTAAAAAGGTATATAGAGAGGTCAGCATAATTTTTTTTATAGGCACTTACATGTCAATATCATTACAGGGGTATGACAATAATTTATGCTTGCTCTTAAAAAATAAATCCTTATGAGGTCAATTTAAGATTTTTTTTTTATCTTAAAAACAGATCTAAACAGATTGAATCATTTTGTATTTATAGATTCCATGGATGTAGATACTACAGAAGGCCAGGATGGTAGTTATGATAAGGGGGATGTGTTTACGAGTAACCTTGATGATATTTACACACCCATACTCTCATCTAGCGCTCCTGAACTACAGGGGGAGTGGAAGGAGGTAAAGAGAAGGGTCAAGGACAAAAAGGATAAAATTAAAAAGGTAAATACAGCTCATGCTTTTAATTAAGCGATGAATTAGACGAACTGAAAGTTGTTTCTCTATGAGAAGATGGACTAATCTATGGTTTCATTAATGTGATAGGCTTGTATATAAATTCTCATAAACATCACCACTGCTTCATTGATACATTTTCAGGTTTGACATGGTCATTTGCACAATAGTCCAGAATTGGGACTTGGGATTGAGGTCCATATTTGGTAAAGACAGGGATTGGATAAAATCGGGTATTGCTGACATTATATAAAGGAGAAAATCACTAGCACTGAAAGCTCAGACCAAATTTAGCAGTATACTGGATCATTCAGGAGTTAGATTAGGCATGTTTTATTAGGTATAAACCTTTGATAAGCGATGTGTGTGGAAATACAGATTTTCACTACTTGTTCCTGGACAAGTAAAAATTCAATTGTCTATTTGTCCAAGATCAAAATGAACTTGTCCACCAAAAAAGAGAATGAATAATATTTTAGAAAACATTGTTTAAATGGAAGAAAATGCTGGAATGCTGCATTTTCTTCATTAAAAACAATGTTTTCTACCCTTTGATATAAACATTAAGCTAATTTATTGCTTCTATCTATTTAGTACCATTCCAAGATTTACACTGGTATTTACTTATCCACAGACAAGTAGCCTCAAAAAATGTACTACAGTACTTGTATGTAGGTAGCAAAGCCCATGTCGGACAAGTCGGGCATGGGAATTCCATACCCCTGCCTTTCATGGTGTATTTGCAACACAGCTACCATTGCTCCCACCTCACCAATGGGTGGTGCATTGTAAACCTAAGTAGGATAACCACTGAAGGCTAGAAACAGTTGTAATGGTAGTGCTGGTCCAAGAAATACAAGCGAGCCATTGGTAGGTGCTCCAGCAAAACTGTTCAAAGCAACATTATACCAAATTTAAACAAATAAATCTTTTTCACTGTTGAAGGAGGAGAAGTTAGATGATAGTCAAGAACAAGAAGAACTAGATTTTATGTTTGATGAAGAAATGGATCAGATTGGTGGAGTGGGGAGGAAAAATAACTTTACTGAATGGTAAGTTATATATACAGGGGAGGAAAAACAACATAACTGAATAGTAAGTTATATATACGCGGGAGGAAAAACAACTTCACTGTCAGCCTGATTGGCTCAATTTGTAGAGCAGCTGACTTCAAAATCATGGAAGTTTGACCATGTGGGTTTCGATTGCCGGGCTGGCACACTAACAAACTAATTGTCTTCTGGGTGAGATGTTAAACCGAGGTCCCGTGAGACAGTGTTTTACTCAGCACATTAAAGATCCATGGTGGATCTCAGCTTAAGTTTCATCATGTATCCTTGCACTATCCTCCATAACAACTAACCGTCTCGGGGGTCACTCATACGGTATAGTTCTGCAAGAAAGAGTGAGGTTCGATAAACCGTTATCTCTTACCATTTTCAATGTTAAATTGATCTTTGATCACTCACTTGAAAGTGCAGGTCTATACAGTAGCAACTATAAATAAACAGAAATAAAAAAAAATTGACAACTTTAATGAATAGTAAGGTTATAAATACAGGGAAGGAAATACAACTTTAATGATTGGTTATGTTTTATTATGAGTGGTAAGGATATATGTACAGGGTAAAAAACAACTTTACTGAATCTTAAGGTTTAAATCTTAAAATGGAAAAAAAACCTTTAAAATTTCAAAGGTCTTTGAAAAACCAATTTAAATTAAGTGATTTAAAAAAATTTTTTGCCCTTTCCGACTGGTCTGGAAGGCTGTAGTTGATACATGGACCAAAGTGATGCTGTGATACATGTAGCATCTTATGCCTGACAGACCAGTCTGTAAAACTTCCAAAATTTCTTAAGTAGACCTGCACACACACACACATACAGACACACACACACACCCTCCCCTCCGTATGTCAGTAGAACTTTTTTGTCTGGAGAATATCTCAAAAAGTATGCAAGCTTGAATCATGAAACTTTACAGTGGATAGATCTCAAAGAGGAGAAATTCAGTTGTTATGGGAGACCACTCTCACCACTGTCCTGCATAGCTTTGTTGGTTTAAATACAATGTCTGACACCCGTGTCAGGGAAGATCTTTTTATGCCCCCGCATCGATAGATCGGGGGCATATTGTTTAACTCATGTCCGTCTGTCTGTCTGTCCGTCCGTCTGTCTGTCTGTCCATCTGTCTGTCCAAAAACTTAACCTTGCCAATATCTTCAAGCCTATTCAAGATACAAAGCTAATATTTGGCATGATGATAGATCTCAATGATCCGCATCCGCTGGTACCAATGTCAAGGTCATGTGTCAAGGTCATTTGTCAAGGTCAAACTTTGAAAAAAAATGCCGTTACGGGGGCATTCGTGTTCCACAAACACATCTTGTTTTGCTCAGTGGTAGAGCATTGGACTTGTTAACCAAAAATTTTTAGTATTACTTGTCTGCGTGGCTTTGAGGCTGGCTCAAGATGGATATGTTTCAGCTATTCTTCGGTTGAGAACAGCTTGTACGAAACACAGTTCATAAGAACCATAACTCTTTTTATAACCCCCCCCCTCCTCTTAAGATCGGGGGCATATTGTCGTACCATTGTCAGTCTGTCTGTCTGTCTGCAAAACTAAGCCAAAAAACTAAACATTGCCAATATTTTCAAGGCTATTCAAGATACAACGCTCATATTTGGTATGACGATAGATCTAAATGATACACATCTGCTGGTACTAAGGGCTAGTGATAGGTCATCTGTCAAGGTAAAAATTTCTAAAACAAAAAATTGCCGTTTTGGGGGCATCCGTGTTTTACAAACACATCTTGTTATAATATTTTATGAGTTATTGCCGTTAGTTGATTTACAAAGAATATGCCATCAACTTGTTTTCATTGGGGGCATAAGAGTTTAACAAACATCTCTTGTTTTATACATTGATGTTGTTTTTACAAACCTTAAACTTAAAGTTTTTGTTTGAAATATACCCCTGAAATAACATTAAATTTCTCTTTTTTGATGAAAGAATCATTGACATGTTCCAGGTCTGATGACGAAGATGACAACTATGAAATACCTGACAGCGAAATCAACAAGATCCTCATCGTTACACAAACGCCACCTGCATTTCGAAGACACCCGCAAGGGGACAGGACTGGTGATCATTTGACGAGGGCAAAGATAACTTCCGACATGCACAAGATTATCAACGATGGGTTGTATTATTATGAACAGGATATTTGGGACCAGGAAGTAATGGTGGGTATCACTCCAGTTGTGATATCTAGAAGTGAGGCCAAGGTTTGTAGAAAGTGTAGGGTAGTCTGTAGACCAAGTAGTGCTGTGTTGTGGTGTGACACCCTGTAGCATGCATATAGTCTAACAATAAAATTAATGATATCCTTAATGAAGAGAGTTCAGCATTGCTTAGTGCTTAGGGCCATCGTCTGGTTAACTAAGATAAACTGATCATGGGGCCAAGGGGCTAAGGTAAGAGGGGGTAAAACCAGTCTAAAATCTTCATTTCCCGATGAAACCCTATGTTGTGAGTACTCATTTGAAGTGTCTCAATTTTAGGATCGAGTGCTCCAGAGCGATTCTATAAGCTTAAGCTTTTGTCGCAATCAAACTAAAATAAATTGGTATAAACTAAATTTGAATCCTCTCAATGAGATGTTTCAAATGAGACCCCGCAATAATGGGGATAAGCATGGACTTATGAAATATTAAAAATTGAAACCCAAAAAAATACTCCTCTATCTGTTACTCTGGAATCCCGAATGCATTACTGGTCACGTGGTAGGTCAATGGATAAGGCATTCCACTAGTCCCAGCCTTGAACTGATGATACTCAGGAAACACATGACTAATGGAACAGAATTTAAAGATAAATGAGCCTGTGTGTGACCTTTCCAACAAATTCAAATAGGCACAAAGCATCTGCACAGTCTGACCCGAGTCTTCACTATGCACTCAGTAGATAGATAAGGTCTCAAATTATCTGTACACCATCAGGTACCCTATAATTACCGTTTGTTCTGTCTAAGCTTTGCAATGTTTGCATGTCATGAACATTTTTCAAATGGTTGGCAAAGTCATGCACTGGCTCTAATAAAAGAGGCATAATGCATTATTTCAATCAGTCAATGAAGGCTTAAATTGGACAAGACAGTTGTCTTGGCCAATTACAGACCTTGCTGGAAAGTTTAACACAATTAAGAGCAGTTGTGATTTGTTTTGGAGTGACACCTTGTACCTCAAGTCAAATTCATACATACTTGTATGAAAATGCTTAGTTTAACATTTGAATCAATTTCAAAACCGGCAGTCCCTTGTCACATGATGACTTGCTATTGTCAGGAAAATAATGATGAATAGTCAGCAATTTATACTTCTTATGTTAAAACCCTAAATTGTAGGGCTTTGAACAAAGTCTTTAATAATACATTATCAATTTTTATAATAGCACCTTGTTAGTAAGAATAGACTTGCTTGTAACTATTGCACATCTGTTATTTAAACCAGGGGTGTAGTATTCCCATGCCGAACTTGTCTGACTTTGGGCTTTTCTTCTCACAGAGTCAAGTATTTCTTTTTGTTACTTGTTTGCAGACAGCTTAATAAGAGAGCAAATTTTGAAATGGTACTGAAATGATCTTGGAGATAAACTATATCTATGTTTTTATCAAAGGGTAGAATAACATGGTTTCTGATGAAACAAAGTTTTCTTAAAATTTGTCTTTTCACTTTTTGCGGATAATATTTTGATTCTTGGCATGTGGAAAATGATCTTTTATTTCTCAATGGATAAATTGAGAAATTCATATTCCAGACCCCTGTTTTAATATTTAAGTTGCCTTAATGTTTGCTAATCTTGTTGTTGTCATTATCTATAGGAATCAAGTTAATAGCTTAATGTATTTTTAGGCTTTTTCTAAAAATTAAGGAATACTTATGTCTTATGTCTGTTTGTGGCATGGCCTTGTCTAGTGAAATTGTACTGTTGTTACTGAATGACTTTGCTTCAAACTTTATAAACTCTATAAACTTTCCAAAGAGTAATTCTTTGTAGATATTGGTTTGTCCTTTTGCAACAAATAGGTTTCTTTTCATTTTAGACAGATGTATAGCTCATTTATTTACTGACTCTTTTTATACGCCTGAAGGGTCGTCTTATGTTATGGCCTCGGTCGTCTGTCCGTCCGTCTGTCCGTCCGTTAGCAATTTTTGTGTGCGCGACTCCTCCTAAACTATCAATGGGAATAAGCTGAAACTACACACAAATACTCCCTATGATGTCTAGTTGTGCATAAGACCTTTGAAATTTGAATCGCTCCAGTCATTCCTGAGAAATCTTGAATTATTTGCCCTTTAATATAACCAAAATCACTGTTTTTTGTGTGCTCAACTCCTCCTAAACTATCAATGGGAATAAGCTGAAACTACACACAAATACTCCCTATGATGTCTAGTTGTGCATAAGACCTTTGAAATTCAAATCGCTCCAGTCATTCCTGAGAAATCTTGAATTATCTGCCCTTTAATATAACCAAAATCACTGTTTTTTGATGTGCGCAACTCCTCCTAAACTATCAATGGGAATGAGCTGAAACTAGACACATTTACTCCCTATGATGTCTTCGGGCGTATATGCGCCGCTCTGCGAAGCTCTTGTTAACTTTTGAAGAAAAAAAAACAATAAATTTTAGGATTTCTTACCAGAAATATTCTTTATAGTTTTATGCATTGATTGGATAAACCTGTACACAAATAAGAAACCTCCTCAAAAATGTAATGCATTCAAGGGTGATATGATTTCAGGAGTAAAGTAAACAATGTTAATAAGATCATAGTTTTATAGGAAAATATAGGCATGTTAAATCCTATTAGGTGAATTATCATCAAATTATCTCTCAAAATTGTTTTTATAAATGTTTTGATATGAAAAAGTAAAGAATAAATGTATTAATTATGACATAATGAAGTAGCAATGACATTGTTTAAGTTATACAAGAAAATTAAAGTCTGAAGTAAAAAGAGAGCATGTCTCTTCGTCAGCAATAATTAAACATGTCAGCTCATTATTATGAGGAACAAATAAGAGGGGTAAAGCAGGTCTAAAATCTGTATTTCTCATTGAAACCATATGTTGTGGCTACCCATTTAAATAGTCTCTGTGATGTGATTGTTATGAGTACCTACAAAATAGGTTTATACAAACATTAAATTATAATGCCCCCTTTCAAGAAGAGGGGTATATTGCTTTGCACTTGTTGGTTGGTTGGTTTGTCCACCAGTCTGTGTCCGCAGACCTTATTTTTGTTCAGAGCAAAAGTATGCAAGCTAGAATCATGAAACTTCACAGGAGGATAGATCTCTACGAGTTGAAGTGCAGTGCACAAGAATCATAACTCTATTCATAATATTTTTAAAGTTATTGCCCATTGTTAATTGGTAAAAAATAGGCCATAGACTTGCTCTTATGGAGGCATGAATGTATCATTTACATCTTGTAAGAATCTAAAATCCAAAATACCTCCTCTATCTGTAGCTCAACTCACAATATCTGAGATCTAAATTAATTTGAATATACCATTGTATAATCCTCATGCCTGAATCAAATTCTGTGTTTCGGGTATTCAATTTCATGATGATTCAGACAAACTTTAAGATATATGTTATAGGACAGATTTCTTGGAATATAAATATCCCCCATCCCCCCACCCCGCACACACACACACACACACATCAATGTAACAGTTGGATTTTATTGATATTACAGAGTGATTTCAAGACTGTTCAGGTGATCAGTAAGGAGACATTTGATCAGATTGTACCACAGGAAGATATTGTAGAGAACCAGGAAATTCCTCCACCCCCACCCACGGCTATTGTCACAGGTTAGTCTGTTTTTTCCAGAATATAAAATGATTGATTTATCCATTATTGAATAAAGTTACACTTGAAAGTATTTTAATTTACAACAAAATATTAACTGATTTTGGAAAAGAAAGAGGAAAGGAAAAAATAGCAACAAACAAATTCTCGTTTTGTTACAATGTTTTCCTTCAATGATTCTTGGTACATCAACAGAAGGTATTGTGTATTTTAAAATAGTTGAAAACATCCAGACAATGATTTGGTAAACGTTAACCTATGTAGGAATATCAGCTGGAGGCTTGGAAAGGCTGAAGTGGTAGTACTGGTGTCAGGTTAGCAGGAATCCATGGTAAGGTGCTTAGGCAGTTGTAGAATGACTGAAATATAAGTGTTGTTAGACTCCATTCAAACAAATGGATTTCAAAACTTTATTTACAATTATGTAGAATTAACTTGACACTGGCTCATATCAACTAACTGAATGAAAAAATAGACAAACAGAATTGATCTTAAAATAGATTTTCAGTCTTACAATAGAATATTATAGTACTGTGAAAGTAGTATGTTACGTAATATCTGTTTTACTTCACTGTAGTGATTGGCAGATTAATCGATTATAATCGATGATCAGTTGGTTTGGACTTCTGATTGTGTAAGAAAGTTCATAAATGATTTATCAGGGCCTAACTGTGTTACCTATAAATTGAGGGTTCAGTGCAAGACTCTACTAAGTGTATACACACTTAGTACAGTCTTGCACTGAACCCCTGAAATGAAAGCCATTATATTTTGTTAATAGAACTAATAATCAGTCTGCTGGCTCAGCATGCAACAGTTGTAACTGCCTATATGTTTATAGGCAGTTATAACTGTTTCTTGCTGAGCTATGGAGTTGGTAGAAAAATCTTCTGAAAGAGTATTAGATCTTGTGTTTTAACGGAACTTTGATATTCTATTCTTCATAGGAATGATGCTGGGAGTGCTATATTAATTTCTAAGAAAACGATTTTACAATCGATCATTAGTTGATTTACTCTTCCACCTAAAAACCGATTATCAATTGTGATTTGAAACCGATTGCCCAATACTTCTTCACTGTATTAAAATTTTGTAGAAACAAAGAAGATCCCTAGTCCTAGAACAATCCAGGCTGAGGAGGCGAAATCTCTCCCAGCTACAGTACCCATCACTCCTGGTCGACGTGATCATGGTTCTCGAACTCCCCGCCATCGACACGATTCAGAAAGAGTTAGATTTTATCCGGTCACGAAGGATTCTAACAAACCTCCTGATCCACAGGTAGGATTCATATTATTGGAAAAAATATCTGCATTTAGTTTGATCTGCTTTTGTCCTAAATATCCATTGAAATGATGATGGAACCAATTAAATGTAAAAAATATATTTCAAAATATATTTATGCTTTCTCATTCAAAGTTGAGGGCTGTATAGTGCTTTTTGCTCATCTCTCTGTCTGCCAAACTTAATGAAATACCTTTACATTGCTGATTACTTCAAGCCCATTTAAGATACCATAAATGGATATGCTTCTGCTGATAACGAAGTCAATCTCAAAGTCATCTGATAAGTTCAAGGTCAGCTATTAAGGTCAAACATCTTGAAAATTTATTTTTTGGGGTGACAATTATATTTCACTAGCACACCTTGTTATGTATGACCTGACGTGAGTCTTACTTTTCAATAAGATTTCAGACCATCATTATGCCAGCTGACATTTATTTAACATTCTGGTTGTATTTCAGACTCCTCGTAAGAGGAAGACCCGTCACAGCAGTAACCCCCCTATAGAGGGTCATGTAGGCTGGGTCATGGACTCTAAAGAACATCGTCCTAGTCGATCACGGAATAATTCAGCTTCATATAGGTAATTACACATTTATAACCAGTGCCTGAGGTTGTAAATTTTTTTCATGTTAAACTGAGAATTTTCTCAAATGTCAACTTCAGATTAAAAAGCTTTAATTCTGTTGTAATGCCATAATAAATGTATGGACATAAAAGATAATGTTGATAAGTTGTTATAAAATAACTTATCAATATTATCTTTAATGTTCAGACATTTATATTAATTATAAGTTAAAGAAAATTTGCAGTTGAAAATAAAAAAGGTTTTATTGTCTCAGGCCCAGATGTTTTATGACTAGCTAGCAATAAAGTAGTGTGTCTAATTGTATCTAGGGGGTGATTTCACGAAGAAAAGAATACACACCTGTTTAATTTGTAGAATTGTTCTAAGTCCTGTATGTCTCCTAATATGTGCCCCTGGGAGCTATACATAACATGGTCAGGGAGCTTTTACGGGGGCAAATTGTTTTACCGTTGTCCATCCTGGTGTCCGTCCGTCGTCTGTCTGTCTGTCTGCAAAAGTTGACCAAAATACTTAACATTGCAAATATCTTCAAGCCTATTCAAGATACAAGGCTAATATTTGGCATGATGATAGATCTCAATGATTCGCATCTGCTGGTTCCAAAGTCAAGGTCATGTGACAAGGTCAAGGTCATCTGTCAAGGTCAAAAAAAAAAAACATTGCCAATACCTTAAAGCCTATTCAAGATACAAGGCTAATATTTGGCATGATGATAGATCTTAATGATCTGCATCTGCTGATTCCAGGGTCAAGGTAATGTGACAAGGTCATCTGTCAAGGTCAAACTTCTTAAAATCATAACCAAAAACTTTCATTGTTCAGTTTATTTAAGCATATTATAGATACCCTGTCTCATAATTGGCATGATGAAAGATCTCAGTGATGTACATCTGTAGGTATCAAGGTCAAGGGATGCTTAAAGGTCAAGGTTATCTGTCAAGTTCAACATTTTGAAAAAAATGCTGTTATAGGGGCATTTGTGTTTCACAAACACATCTTGTATTCAGTATGTATTTTCTGATTAATCAATACAGGGTCCAAAGAATTCAGAAAAAGGCACTCGTCCTGCAGGGCAAGTGACTTGAAAAAGTAACTCGTCCTGGTTTGACTGTCACTCGCCCTACAATGAATAGGCCCAGGGATCCTTGAAGGCCCAGGGATCCTTGAAGAACATGTTTTTTTTTAATCTGGAAACGTCATCTTGAAAGGCAGACGAAACAAAATTTTTACGACATTCAAAAACATTAAATTCCGGGTAATAAATACGGGTAAAATGATCGGGACAAGTAAAATATATCTCATTTGTAAACATACAATACCATGGATTTTTGGGTAAAATTCAATGATTGTGGCTTTATGCTACATAAGAAGTAGTAGATATGAACAAAACATGGGGAAATTAACTTTTATTTTCGATACTTTCCTTGATCGCGAGACCCATTTGTACTTACGAAGTTCGTGTACCTGGTTATATCATGCGAAAACCGGAAGTTTTAATTTTAGAAATCAAAGTACATGAATGTTAATCAATTCAAGTTGTTTCGAACTTCTATCACCACGAACTATTTCGAAGAGCCTTTTTATCCTGACACTAGACATAATGATTTAATGCCATCCATTCTTTACTCCTCCGGGAGGACGACTGCCTTAGAATTTCCACTCGTCCTCTGGGATTTCTTACTCGTAAATACGAGTGGAGGAGTGGATGCTTTGGACCCTGCAATAAAATTAGTGTCTTTTAGACCCTTTTTAGCTCACCTGAGCAAGAAGTGCTAAAGGGAGCTATTGTGATCGATCCTTGTCCGGCGTCCGTCTGTCCATCTGTCCGTCACAGTGTCAACTTTTTCTTTAAACGACATCTCCTCCTAAACTTATGGGTCAAAATCAACCAAACTTGGAAGAAATGTTCCTTGGGTGGTCCCTTATGAAAATTGCTCAAACAGAAAGGATCCGTGCCATATCACGGGAAATGGGGCCTTAATGACAAATTTCTTGTTTACACTCTAGAAGCCACAAATATGGTCCAATCTTCATGAAACTTGGTCAGAATGTTTGTTAGGTCATGAGGATGAAGTCTATTGAAAATGGGAAGGATCCGTGCCATATCACGGCAAAAGGGGCCTTAATGACAATTTTGTCAAGAATTTCTCTAAACGACATCTCCTCCTAAACTTATGGGTCAAAATCAACCAAACTTGGCAGAAATGTTCCTTGGGTGGTCCCTTATGAAAATTGCTCAAACAGAAAGGATCTGTGCCATATCACGGGAAAAGGGGCCTTAATGACAAATTTCTTGTTTACACTCTAGAAGCCACAAATACGGTCCAATCTTCATGAAACTTGGTCAGAATGTTTGTTAGGTTATGAGGATGAAGTCTATTGAAAATGGGAAGGATCCGTGCCATAACATGGGAAAAGGGGTCTTAAAAACAATTTTTTGTTTACTCTCTAGAAGCCACAAATATGGTCCAATCATAATGAAACTTTGTCAGAATGTTTGTTAGGTCATGAGGATGAACTCATTTGAAAATGGGAAGGATTTGTGCCATATCACGGCAAAAGGGGCCTTAATGACAATTTTCTCGTAAGAGCTCCAAACACCACAAATATAATCCAATCTTCATGAAACTTGATCAAAATGTTTGCCAGGTCACAAGAATGAACTCTGTTGAAAATGGGAATGTTCATGCCATATCATAGGAAATGGAGTCTTAATGATAATTTACTTGAAATATCAGGTGAGCGATTTAGGGCCCTCAGGGTCCTCTTGTTCCTTTAATTTGATATCATATAAATGATTTAGAGGAAATTCATATCAGATTAGAAAAGAAGTCTTATAAAGTTTCTAAAATGTAGGCATTTGAAGTGGGTTTTCTTAGTAAAAATGTAGGGGTGCTACTATTAGGGAGGGCGCTATTATAAGAGATATAGGGTATTCATATTTTGTTGACATTTGGACAGACACTAAGGTAAGTCTGGGGGTCTGTGATTTAAGACTCCCATGGTAATTTTCTTTTTGGGACACCATCATTTTGTGATGTAGGAGTCCCATGGACTTACTTGTATGACACTTGTATGACAAGAATATAAAGTTTTCAATTCTTGTTAATTCTTTCTCTCTTTAAACATTAGATCTGTTTGATACAAAAAAAGGTGCTGGTGGCATAAAACGTGTCTACATAGATCTACAAATAATAAGGAAAAAAAGCATATTTTTGGAGAGGAACTGTTATGTCACAGACAGTTTCTTCTTTTGCACAGTATTCTCCCCAGTTCAGAAGTAGATTTTGAAATCCTTACTTGAACCCCTTGATTTTGTGTTTAACCCTGCATATGTATTGATTTTCAGTGAGCCTGATATGTCGGCTGTGTATGGTTCCTATGGCAGCACTCCACATGCATTCCCGAACTTCCAACATCCCTCACACGAGCTGTTGAGCGAGAACGGATTTGTGTGGCATGTTTATCATAAATATCATGCAAAATGTCTCAAAGGTAGGCTTTTGAATCAGGGTTTTAGTGTGACATCAACAAAAAGGGGTCCAAAGGACTCGATCATTAGAAGCTTAGTGGTCCTTTCTTACATTTAGGGAATTCCTGCTTAATATGTAGACTTTTTCTTTAAGGCCTAACCTTTTGAAATAGAACTTTAGAGTCATTTCCTGGTTAACGGTAAAGATGTTGATGGAAGTATATTAATATTTGGGGCTCAACTTTAGAAAAGAACTGAAGACTGTTTAAAACAGTCTTCAATTCTCTACGGAAGTTGATCCCAAAGGAGTCTATGGGATGCACATCACATAGTTTTGAGGGGCCAGACTACTAATTTCATGCATCCCTTAAAACACTGTGAATGTTCCATAAATGAATTTGACCCATATCGAAAGCTCACATGAAGTATGAACCACTTATGCTGAAACAAAAAAAGGAAAATACCTGTGTTAGCTGATCTTAGTCTGTTCTGTCTGTCAAAGCTTTGTGTACAGCAGTACTATGCTGTGAGCGGCATAAGGAGGGTTTCCCTTCTTTTTAGCTCACCTGAACACAAAGTGCTCAAGTGAGCTATTGTGATTACCTTTTATCTAGTGTCCGTGCCCCGTCAGTCGTCCATCTTCAGTCGGCCGTCAACAATTTCTTTAAACGACACCTCCTCCTAAACTACGGGGCCAATTAACACCAAATTTTACAGAAATGTTCCCTAGGTGGTCCCCTTCCAAAATTGCTAAAAGAATTGAAATCGCCGAAAAACTCTGGTTGTTATGGCAACCAAAGTTGAAAATTTAAGAAAATCTTTAAAATTCTTCTTCTTTAGAACAAGCAGTCCTACAGCCTTGAAATTTGGCATGGATGATCAGCTCATAGACCTGAATAAAATTAGCTAAAATCATATCTGTTGGGTCACCAGGTGCGGAGCACTTAGGGGGAGGGGGGAGTTCTTTGGGTTAATTTTGTAATCTTTAACCTTCTTCTTCTTCCGGATTAGAAGCCCTACAGCCTTCAAATTTGGCATGGAGGATCAGCTCATAGACCTTAATAAAAATAGCTAAAATCATATCTGTTGGGCCACCAGGTGCAGAGCACCAGGGGGGAGGGGGTAATACTTTGGGAAAATTTTTTAATCTGTAACCTTCTTCTTCTGAACCAGAAGCCCGACAGATTTGAATATTGGCATGGATGACCAGCATTTGGACCTTTATAAAAATAGCTTAAATCATGACTGTAGATTCACCAGGTGCAGAGTACCAGGGGGGAGAGGGTAGTACTTTTGTGAAAATTTTGTAATCTTTATATTTCTTCTAATTCTGAACCACAAGCCCTAAAGACTTGAAAATTTGCATGGAGGATCAGCTCATAGACCTTAATAAAATTAGCGAAAATCATGACTGTGGGGTCACTAGGTGCTGAGTGTCTTGGGGAGGGGGTAGTACTTTGGATCATTTTTGAAATCTTTAAACTTCTTCTAATGAATCAGGAGTCCTACAGACTTGAAAATCGGTATGGATGATCAGCATATGGACATTAATTGAATTTGCTAAAATCATGACTGTAGATTCACCAGGTACAGAGCATCTTGGGGGAGGGGGGAGTGCTTTGTTGAGAATTTTGAATCCCTACAGCCTATATATTTGACATGGATTGATCAACTCATTAAAGAAAACTTTAAAAGTCTCAGACTCAGCCTGTATATCTGGCATAGATTAGCTGATCACAGACCTTTTATGAAAAAGCTTAAATAAATAATGACCAGGGGAGGAGCAGAGGGTGGGGGGAGGATTATTTCAAATGTTATCTGATTGAATAAGTGAAAATCTCTTTTTCTGTGGTTGCATGGACATACCTAGGTAATGAAGCTTTTTTCTCAGGTGAGCGACCCAGGGCCAATGGTCCTCTTGTATTAATGTATTGGTACTGCTTTTCAGAATAATAGTAATAATCGAAAATTGAAAGGACCTTCCAAAATAGAATCTAGAAAAAAAAATCATACACAGTTAAAAACAATGCCATTTGTGGTAATTATGCCCCACTTTAAAGAAGAGGGGGTATAATGCTTTGCACTAATTGGTCGATTTGTTGGTGTACATCAGTCTGTCCTTAGACCTTTTTCTTCCGGAGCATATCTCAAAAAGTATGCAAGCTAGAATCATGAAACTTCACAGGTGGATATATCTCATTAAGGAAGAGTGCAGTTCACAAGAACCATAACTCTACTCATCACATTTTGTGAGGTATTGCCCTTTGTTGATTGACAAGGAATAGGCTAATGACCTGCTTGTATGGGGGGGGGGGGGCATAAATGTTTTACAAACATCTCTTGTTCTGAATTTAATAGACCTTTCATATTCTATTGTAATGGCCTATACATTTTTAGTTCTATTCCAACTCCCTATTATATAATACAACCTGTACTGTACTCAGACAACATTTTAATGCTCTGTATAGATTGTCCATTGCTGCGTCTGTTTGTCTGTCTGCCAAAACTTTACCTGTAAACTAGATATCTTTCAATAACTTTAAGCACTTTTTGAATTAGGAAGCTCTTATTTGACATAAAATTTACTGTCATGGATCTTCATATCAAGGATTCAGGGCAAGACTGCACTAAGTGTTGGTGCAGTCCTGCACTAAACCCTAGATATTTGAGGTCAAGGTCACCTGACAAGGTCAAGTTCAAATATCAAGGTTAGGCTTCTAGGCATTCATGTTTTACTAACAGGTGTTGCCAGGTAACAGTGGACTTTTTACTGAGACTGGCTGTATTTTACATAATTTGCATTAATAAATTGTGAATAATTTTGCTTCTATTTTCAGAGCGTAAGAAAGTGGGTGTTGGCCTTTCACAGGAGATGAACACTTTATTCCGATTTTGGTCCTTTTTTCTACGACAACATTTCAACAAGAAAATGTATCAAGAATTTAAAACATTGGCTGTGGAAGATTCATTATCTGGTCATAGGTAAAATTGGCTTTCATTTTATTGAACCCATTAGCAGATGACAAAATTTAAGACCCGTCAAAATTGAGAGTTGCAGATGAAAATTTTAAGGTTATGAAATTTTTAAATAAACTTCGCTTTTTGAAAAAAAAACCTGTTTCTGCAGAAGTTTTTCATTCTAGAGTTTCAATAAGCAGGTGTGTTATGGAATTGATTCAATAATCTGAAAAAGAGTTTCCAATATTTCAAAAGCAAAGTGAAGATATTTAGTTCAAATTAGTTATTGTGATCCTTCATGGGAATAGAGCCCATCTGGGTAGTAAGTTAAGTATTGATCCTAATCAGACTGCTGATTTTTAGCTCCACTGGCTGAAAGCCACTGGGGCTATTGTCATGGCGTTGTGTCCGTCGTGCGTGCGTCAGTGCGTCCGTGCGTCCGGTCGTAAACTTTTTCTTTAAAAATTTTCTCCTCAGAAAGTACTGGATGGATTTCAACCAAACTTCACAGAAATGATCCTTGGGTGACCCTCTTTCAAAGTTGTTCAAGAAATTTTGATCCAATGAAAAACATGGATTTAATGGGCGTGGCTAATTTCCAAATATGGTAAAAAGTGAGTTTTCTCAGATTCTAATAAATGGAGAACAATGAAATTTTACATGAATGATCCTTGGGTGACCCTTTATCAGCCTTCAAAAAATTATTGTGATCGGATGAAAAATGTGCATTTTATGGGCGGAGGTCATTTCTCTATATGTTATATAGTGGAAACTTTGAAAATCATTTTCTCAGAATATTTCTGATAGATATCAACCAAATTTCACTGGAATGATCTCTGAATGACCCTTTATCAGTCTACCAAAAAATATTGTGATTGGATGAAAAATATGTATTTTATGTGCGGAGGTCATTTCTCTATATGTCATATAGTGGAAACTTTGAAAATCATTTTCTCAGAATCTAAATGACAGATATCAACCAAATTTCACTGAAATGATCCTTGAGTGACCCTTTATCAGTTTACCAAAAATTATTTTGATTGGATGAAAAATATGTATTTTACGTGCGGAGGTCCTTTTTAGCTCACCTGAGCACGAAGTGCTCAAGGTGAGCTATTGTGATCGCGCTGTGTCCGGCGTCCGTCGTCCGTCGTCCGGTCGTCCGGTCGTCCGGTCGTCCGGTCGTCCGGTCGTCCGTCAACATCTTGTGTGCACTCTAGAGGCCATAGTTTTGGCCCAAATGTCTTGAAACTTGGTCACAATGTTCGTCTCCATCAACTCTCGATCAAGTTCGAAATTGGGTCAAGTGGGGTCAAAAATGGGGTCAAGGGGTCAAATCTTAGAAAAACCTTGTGTGCACTCTAGAGGCCACATTTTTGATCCAAATGCTTTGAAACTTGGTCAGAATGTTTGTTTCCATCAAATCTCGATCAAGTTCGATATTGGGTCAAGTGGGGTCAAAAATGGGGTCAAGGGGTCAAATCTTAGAAAAACCATGTGTGCACTCTAGAAACCACATTTTTGGTCCAATTGTCTTGAAACTTTGTCAGAATGTTTGTCTCCATTTATTCTTGATCGAGTTCGAAATTGGGTCAAGTGGGGTCAAAATTGGGGTCAAGGGGTCAAATCTTAGAAAAACCTTGTGTGCACTCTAGTAGCAACATTTTTGGCCCAAATGTCTTTAAACTTGGTCACAATGTTTGTCTCCATCAAATGTCAGTCAAGTTCGAAATTGGGTCAAGTGGGGTCAAAAATGGGGTCAAGGGGTCAAATCTTAGAAAAACCTTGTGTACACTCTAGAGGCCACATTTTTGGCCCAAATGTCATAAAACTTGGTCAGAATATTTGTCTTCATCAAATCTCGATCAAGTTCGGATTAGGGTCAAGTGGGGTCAAAATTGGGGTCAAGGGGTCAAATCTTAGAAAAACCTTGTGTGCACTCTAGAAACCACATTTTTGATCCAATTGTCTTGAAACTTTGTCAGAATGTTTGTCTCCATCAAATCTCGATCAAGTTCGAAAATGGGTCAAGTGGGGTCAAAATTGGGGTCAAGGGGTCAAATTCTAGAAAAACCTTGTGTGCACTCTAGAAGCCACATTTTTGGCTCAAATGGCTTGAAACTTGGTCACAGTGTTTGTCTCCATCAAATCTCAGTCAAGTTCGAAATTAGGTCAAGTGGGGTCAAAAATGGGGTCAAGGGGTCAAATCTTAGAAAAACCTTGTGTGCACTCTAGAGACCATATTTTTGGCTCAAATGTCTTAAAACTTGGTCAGAATGTGTTTCAACATCAAATCTTGGTTAAGTATGACATTGGGTCAAGTGGGGTCATAAATGGGGTCAAATCTTAGAAAAACCTTTTGTGTACTCTAGAGGCCACATTTTGGCCCAAATGTCTTGAAACTTGGTCAGAATGTTTGTCTCCATCGAATCTCAGTCAAGTTTGAAATTGGGTCAAGTGGGGTCAAAAATGGGGTCAAGGGGTCAAATCTTAGAAAAACCTTGTTTACTCAAATATCTTGAAACTTCGTCAGAATGTTTGAATGAAACCTAGGTTTAGTTTGAAATTGGGTCAAGTTGGGCCCAAAATGAGATCAGGGGGTCAAATTTAATGAAATCCTTGTGTGCTTTCTTTGATTGAAAATTATGAATTTTGGTCAGTATGTTTGTCTTGAAATCTTACACGAGTTTGATAGAGGGTCAAACACTTTTTTAGTACTTTAGAGGCAACATATTTGTCTGAAATGTTAACTTCTTGAAATCTTTGACTTTTGTTAAGCCATGCATCAGGTGAGCGTTTAAGGGCCAATGGCCCTCTTGTTTCTATATGTCATATAGTGGAAACTTTGAAAATCATTTTCTCAGAATCTAAATGACAGATATCAACCAAATTTCACTGAAATGATCCTTGAGTGACCCTTTGTCTGTCTACCAAAAATTATTGTGATTGGACGAAAAATATGTTTTTTATGGGCGGAGGTCATTTTTCAAATAGTGATACAGTGGAAACTTTAAAAATCATTTCATCAGATTGAAACTGATGGATATCAATGAAACATTTTGGTATGATCTTTTGGTGACCCATTAATATGCAGCCAAAAATTATTTTGGTTGGATGAAAAATATGTCTTTTATGTGCGGAGGTCATTTCTCTATATATGTTAAATAGTTGAAACTTTGAAAATCATTTTCAACATCAGTAGAACTCAAAATATTTAAAGATCTAGTCAAAACTTTGATTTGCTTTAATTTACAAGAATATCAAGCCTGTGGAGCGACTCAAGCCATTCATGGCTTTCTAGTCTTAATCTAGAATGATCATTCTTCATTCGGGATTAAGAATCTTTGAAATGCAAGCACCAGTTGACCGCTACTGGAACAAATCTCTTTTTCAAGAGTTTTCTTTACGGAGATTCAAGATGGTCCCATTTCATGTGAGGGATCACAATTCTCAAAGTGATAAAGTGTATTGTCATTTACAAATAATCTAGGTGGAGTTGCTATGCTTTTATGTATAACTGTAAGACTTTAGTGCTCATCAAAGACTGATTTGTTAGTAAAATTAGTCTTCCAAATTTTAATTTTAACCCTTTTATGTTTTTGAAAAATTTACACTTCTCTGAATTAAAAGGAATCAGACAAAAGAGAGAATAAAAAAGAAAGTTTTTAGAAGCAATTAATCATTTTTTGGCAATACTTTTCAAAGTTTATCACAGGAATGATAGGAATAATGTATGGCAATTCGGGGAACATACAAAGAGGGGTTAAACCAGTGGAAGATAGTGATATTAAAGTAAATCAATCTTTACATACATGTATTTCAGATATGGGTTGGAATGTCTGTTTCGATTCTTTAGTTATGGTTTAGAAAAACGGTATAGAGTAGATTTGTTCAAAGACTTCCAAGAAGAGACTATACGAGACTACGAAAATGGTTTGTATTTTATCAGTGTAGGAACATTGCATTTAAATTCAAACTGTAGTAGAAATCCTTTAAATGAAGAATTCCAGACCACAGCACACACATTTTCCAACATGTATCTCTGACCAATGCAATGGGTGGATAATCTTAACCCTGTGTGGGATGAGCAGCTGGAATTTAACCCTTTCCTGTTTTACAAAATTTATGGTCTGTCAAAATTCAAAGGTTTTGCAAACGAAAATTTAAAGTGGATTTAAATAGAAAAATAACCATTCTGTAGGGTAGAAAATAGTGTGGAAAAGGAAGAAATTGCTTGTCAGAAGCAATTTCTTCTTTTTTCACAATGTTTTCTCAATCATAAAATGACAGGTACGTAAAAAGCAGGGATGTAGTGGTAGCACTGGTGATAGAAATACCAGGAATCTATGATTAAGTGCTCATATGATAGAAAAGCTGTTAAGAGTTGTTAAACTGCTTTCAATCTTCAATGTTTCTAGGATTGATATTCACAGATGATCTTATTTCTATACCTTGCCTTCAGCGTAGGACTAACAATCGTGAAGCCCAGGTTCGATCCCCCGCAATATAACTGAAAAAATGTTGAAAGCGGCGCAAAACTCCATTCATTCAATCAATCAGATAAGAGGAAGTGATGACATTCAGTATGTTATTTCTCTTCCAAACCCTGTGTTGTTGGTACTCAATGTATTTAGATGGATCCATTGAGTACATACAACATATGATCTGCTAGATTTATTGATTAACCTTTTGAGATTAAAGTTACTGCCTCAGTCTTGAGCTCTAGTAAAGTTGAAAGATGTTGCAGTCTTGCTGAAATTAAAATATCAGTGCCGTACATAGAAGCAAGTATTGGGAGTTAAAAAATAATTGTTTGTTACAGTGTTCAAATTATATTGTCAGTGTGCAATCAAAACCTTGTAACTCCAGCTTAATCAAGGTGTAGCTAAGAGGTTTTGATCCCCAAGCAACAATATATCATATAGAAGTGGTTGGATCGGGGTGTCTGAAATCTTGGGGGTTTTACCATAAGTGGTGTTTGGTTTAAGTAAGACCATTGAACAAATTTTGCTTTTATCTTATAACTATACAAATATCCATGTGATATGTGATAATATCCCATATGATATTTGTTATGATATTGATATTTTTAGAACAATGTCATTATGTGGTTATTTTTAGAAACTTGCATTTTTGTTAGAAACATCGACGAGAATAAGGCAAATACAGGTTATAAGATAAATATAGTACATACTCAGTATATTGTATGAAAAAATACAAAACTCGATTGTGGAAATTGATAATTGTCGAGGCTAATTATCAATTCCCCTAACCTCGTTAGATATTTTTTTACACAAAACACTAAGTACGTATTATATATTTACATCAACTATTTGCAGGTCAGCTGTATGGTTTAGAGAAGTTTTGGGCATTTTTGAAGTACTCTAGAAAGCATGTAGATGTGGACCCTAAACTACGAGATTGGCTCAGTAAATATAAGAGATTAGAGGACTTCAGAGTCGATGTAAGTTGTCTGTAATGATCAAGGTGGATTAGGTCCATCTAAACTTTTCAGTAGATGACCAAGTCATTTTTTAGCTCCACTGGCCGAAGGCCAGCGAGCTATTGTCATGGCGGAGTGTCCGTGCGTGCGTCCGTGCGTGCGTCCGTCCGTCCGTCCGTGCGTAAACTTTTTTTTTAAACATCTTCTCCTCCCAAACCAATCGGCGGATTTTAACAAAACTTGGTAGAAATGATCCTTGGGTGGCCCCCTTCTTAAATTGTTCAAAGAATTTTGATTGGCCCCCAAATATGGGCGTGGCAGGGCGTGGCATTTTTTCACCTTGAAATCTTTAAAAATCTTCTCCTCCCAAACCATTGGGCCGATTTCAATGAAACTTGGCATGGATGTTCCTTGGGTGACCCTTTACTTAAATTGTTCAAGAAATTTTGATTAGCCCTTAAATATGGGCGTGGCAGGGCGGGGCTTATTTTGAGCCCGAAATCTTTGAACGACATCTCCTCCTGAACCACTGGGCCGATTTCAATGAAACTTTAACAGAATGTTCCTTGGGTGACCCTTTACTTAAATTGTTCAAGAAATTTTGATTGGTCCATAAATATGGGCGTTGCAGGGTGGGGCTTATTTTGAGCCCGAAATCTTTGAAAGACATCTCCTCCTGAACTACTGGGCCGATTTCAATGAAACTTTATCAGAATGTTCCTTGGGTGACCCTCTACTTAAATTGTTCAAGAAATTTTGATTGGTCCATAAATATGGACGTGGCAGGGCGGGGCTATTTTGAGCCCAAATTCTTTGAATGACATCTCCTCCTGAACCACCGGGCTGATTTCAATGAAACTTTAAGAGAATGTTCCTTGGGTGACTATTTACTTAAATTGTTCAAGAAATTGTGATTTGACAAAAAATATGGGCGTTGCAGGGCGGGGCCTATTTTTAGCCCGAAATTTTCAAATGACATTTTCTCCTGAACAACATGGCCGATTTCAATAAAATTTTACCAGAATGTTCCTTGAGTGTCTCTTTTCAAAAATTATTTGCTAAATTTTGATAGGCCTATAAATTTGGGCGTCGCAGGGCGGGGCTTATATTGAAGCCAAAATCTTTGAACGACATCTCCTCCGGAACCACTCAGCTTATTTCAATGAAACATTACCAGAATGTTTCTTGGGTGACTATTTACTTAAATTGTTCAAAAAAATTTTGTTTGGTGCATAAATATGGGCATGTCAGGTGGGGCCTATTTTCAGCCCGAAATTTTTGAACGACATCTTCTGAACCTTATGTTTTAATAAGATTGGTCAAGGGTTGCAGGTTCATTGTGATTGAGTATTTTGGTGCAATATGGACCAGAACCATTTAATCATTACTAAATAGGTCTAAGGAGATTTTGGAGTGTTAATGTATTCATTTAAAGTAAGCTTTATTTAATGAAAGTCTAAAGATTTTAAAGCCAGTGGAGCGATACAGGCCCTCTTGGGCCTCTTGTTAAAGTTTTCAGTGGATTATCAAGAAATAACAGTAGATTTTCACTTGATAATCTCACTGCCAGTGGAATTAACAGAAAATTATACCTTGCTTTCTTTCATTTCACTTATTGTCATTATCAAAGGGAACCAAATAAAGAAAAATGGTGTCATGTCATTGTGTAGAAATTGAATGCAAAAATTATCTGTTTTAGCTGAAAGATTTAATAAATTAGGTTTTTTATTATACCCCCGATAGGGAGGCATCATAAATTTGACTTGTCCGTCCGTCCGTCCGTCTGTCCGTCCGTCCGTCATTCCGTCCAAAAACTTTAACATTGGCCATAACTTCCTTATTACTTAACATATTCGCATCATACTTTACCACAACATTCCTTGGTACATTACCTTACTGTAGGCACATACTTTGGTGACCTTGACCCCTGGATGACCTTGACCTTCAACATAGATTGGCCATAATTTAAAATCAAAGCGGTGTCGGGGGCATTGTCATCTTACAGTGACAGCTCTTGTTGACACAAATTTGATATGACATGGATTCTGGCAATATGTTAACAAAATTCTGGAATATTATAAGATTCAAAATTTTTTCCACATAACATTTATTTTTTACATAATTTTCACAGTAACAAAATAGCTGCTTATGTTCTGTAAGCTCATTTGCATAGTTATTCCACGAGTGCAATAACACCTTTTTAAAATAAGAAATATTAAATAGGGTTATTTCTCTCCTCCCACAGAGGTCTTATAAATCTTATTCCTTCCTTGTCTTTTTTTGAAAAAGAAAAAAAAAGTAATGCCCCTTGAGTTGTTATGTTGTTAGGTAAATGGCAAATCAACTCTTTCTGTTCATAGCATTTACCTCTTGACCTCTAAGCTTTGGCAGACATTTCAGACTAAATACAGAATACACAGATGTGGATTCTTTTCCTAGTCTATACTGCCTTCTTTCTCCTCAATTATTGTAGGAAAAGGTTGTGTTAGACTTGTTAGAATATTCTGATTATTGAAACAAAATTCGAATTCAGCAGAATAAGGGTCAATGATTGTTTTTAATGCTGTTTCAGTCTATAGAAGAAGAAAGTCATATGACCCACACCTCTAGCCTTTCATCAACCGGTAGAAAATCACGTCACAGTTCTGGACAGGGTAACTCGTCCAGCCAATCAAAATCCACACATTCAAAATCGAACCAATCCCATGGCAAGGGTAACAAACAGTCACAGAGTAAAGGTTCAGGCCATTCACAGTCCAGCACTCAAATTAAAACTGGTAGCCAGTCACATCATGACGGTAAATCGGGCAGTTCTAACCAATCACAAGGAATAAATAAAGGCAATAAAGGAACCAGCAGCAATAGGTCAAGTCAATCACCTACCACAGGGAGTTCAAAACACAGTGATAATAAAACACAAGACAAGACAAAAAGTCAAACTTCCGCCAATAAGCCAGCTCCAAGCTCACCTGTGAAAAATGAAAATCGGACTAGGAATAAATCGACATCTGATAGTGTCAACCCCAATAATCAACAAGAAAAGTGATTGTGAATAAAGGCTCCAGTGTTACACGTGATACTTGATGGGGATCTACGGTAAATGGTCAAACTTTCTGGCAAAGTTGACATTTGATAGTGTGTAAGAATTGTTTCAATAAGAAACATGAGAAAGACAGTTTATTGTTTTTGATTTGTTGAAAGATGTATTGTCTACAGAGAGATTTATATATCAAGACACTTACAATCGATATCAGCTTACAACTGTGAAACTTACCTTTGAAAAAGCCTTAAGGACCCTTGAAATAAGTTTTAGCTAAAAACACAAAAGTAATACTTACAATAAAACCCCTTCCTATTTTTTCAAAATTTTAGACCTGTCTAAATTGAAACAGGTTTCAGACGACAACAAATAGGTATTATATTAAAACAATACCATGTGGTAGAAATTATTGTGTCAAAAGCAGAAATTGCTGTTACAAGCAATCTCTTTTTACACAATATTTTCTTGAGCATAAAGGGATAAAGTTCAGGGAATCTTAAGGAAATGGTCAAGCAAAGACATGTTGACCCTGGTGGAAAGTGTTTTGAAGTGTATGTTTTATTCAGTTAATTAAATTTGATGGTTAAGAATAGAAGAGAAAGAAAATAATAGATACTTTTGCTTTTGTCTGGCTGTTTGAAGAATGATATACATAGAGATAGAGCTTGAAATATAAAAAAATGATACAGTGAATTCCTCAAAATTATAAGAATTGTGCTATTTGATCTCAAACTAAGCTTTTCCGAGCTTTCGAATTCTTTCTAAATGTGCTATGTGGAAAAGGTTTTGATATTATTAAAGTTTGTTAATGTCTTGAAGTTGTGCTAAAATGCAATTTTATCTGATGGTTTTTCTATCTTGTTTTATAAATGGCTCAATATTATTTTGTTTTTATGTCTGAATTGTAATTGGGCCTGGGCGTGAGATTTCCAACAATTTCAAATATGCGCAAAGCAAAGACTCAGACCAGCCTGTGCATCGGCACAGTCTGTCCAGAGTCTTCACTATGCATTTAGTAGATAGATAAGGTCTCAAAGTATCTGTAGACAATCAGAAAGCTTTATAATTACAGTTTTTTGCTGTCTGGGCCTCTCAATTTTTACATGTCACGAACATTTCAAATTGTTGGAAATGTCACGCACAGGCTCAATTATCTTTTTGTTCAAAACAGTCGTATGATAGGGATCAGTTGCCCAAACTTATACAAGATCCGCCTTAGTCCCTGCATTGATAGATTTGGGACATGTATTACTGTTGTTTGTTTGTCTACATATCTTCCTGCAAAAATAATTCTAAAATACTTTAAATTCCTATCTATTGCAAGCCTATTGAAAATGATAGCTTGGATAATAGCCCTTTGCCGATCCAAGGACTCGGCCTTTTGACAAGGCCAAGCTTACCTGTCAAGCTCAAAATTCTGAAGAAGAAAACAAACACTGTTTTAGGGCATATGTGTTTCTCATTCAAATCCAATTACATACTTGAATTTAAGTTGCTTGTATTTGTGTTAATTTATTTTCATATGCAAGTTTTTACTCAAAGTTGATTAAATAATGAGGATAGTTTAGAATGGGAGTTACTTTAAGTTTGCTGGTGAATGTAATTTCTATTCAAATTTAAGTTTTAAATGGTCTATTTCACGATATATTTGTTGACTTTTCTTATTTTTGAGACATAAAACAAAAGATTTACCATCTTGGATTTGTGCAAAGTGTTTCCACGGGTCAGACTGCATGGATTAAGTTCAAAGGTGTAAATAGGTGTTTTGCATACTAATCATTCTGCAGTTATTTCAATTTTAGAGTGTAGATGTTATCATTGTTGTACAAAAGATGTTTTGTGATACGTCTTGTACAGGATGTCTCTTAAGGTAGTGGACCCATAATAGTTCTGCAACATTTTAGAGCTCATGATCTTTCACAATGTTGACCAAGGTTTTCTAATGATTTATGACTTTAATAACATTGCGGAACTTTACAGGTCCACTACCTTAAAGCAATCTTGCAAGATCAATGTACCTTTTTCAGCTTTGATTTTTAATTCAGTTATCTATTACCCTGCATTGTGTTTGCTCTGGTGCACAATGCTCATGCTGAGAGACACTAGTTGACTTTTTGTTATGATTCCAAGATGATAGCTTCTTGTGTAATAGGTCACTTTTTTATCTTGTTTATTTCAACACAACTTGTGTTCAATTCAGTATTTTTGTTAGTGCAGATTTTTTTATACCTCTGGTTTGAGATATCAAGGGTGAATTGTTTACCTGTTTGTCCTTCTGTTTGTTCATTTCAACTGCAATTATAACATTGACTTAATATAACATTTAAATGCCTTGAAAATGTAATTTTTAGCTCCACTGGCCGAAGGCCAGCGAGCTATTGTCATGGCGGAGTGTCCGTCGTGCGTCCGTGCGTGCGTGCGTCCGTCCGTGCGTCCGTGCGTAAACTTTTCCTTTAAACATCTTCTCCTCCCAAACCAATGGGCGGATTTTAACGAAACTTGGTAGAAATGATCCTTGGGTGATCCCCTTCTTAAATTGTTCAAAGAATTTTGATTGGCCCCTAAATATGGGCGTGGCAGGGCGTGGCATTTTTTCACTTTGAAATCTTTAAAAATCTTCTCCTCCCAAACCATTGGGCCAATTTCAATTAAACTTGGCATGCATGTTCCTTGGGTGACCCTTTACTTAAATTGTTCAAGAAATTTCGATTGGCCCATAAATATGGGCGTGGCAGGGCGGGGCTTATTTTGAGCCTGAAATCTTTGAACAACATCTCCTCCTGAACCACTGGGCCGATTTCAATGAAACTTGGCATGCATGTTCCTTGGGTGACCCTTTACTTAAATTGTTCAAGAAATTTCAATTTGCCAATAAATATGGGCGTGGCAGGGCGGGGCTTATTTTGAGCCCGAAATCTTTGAACGACATCTCCTCCTGAACCACTTGGCCGATTTCAATGAAACTTTGTCAGAATGTTCCTTGGGTGACCCTTAACCTAAATTGTTAAAAAAATTTTGATTGGTCTATAAATATGGGCGTTGCAGGGCGGGGCTTATTTTGAGCCCGAAATCTTTGAACCACATCTCCTCCTGAACTACTGGGCCAATTTCAATGAAACTTTATCAGAATGTTCCTTTGGTCACCCTTTACTTAAATTGTTCAAGAAATTTTAATTGGTCCATAAATATGGGCGTGGCAGGGCGGGGCTATTTTGAGCCCGAAATCTTTCAACGACATCTCCTCCTGATCCACTGGGCCGATTTCAATGAAACTTTAACAGAATGTTCCTTGGGTGACCCTTTACTTTAATTGTTCAAGAAATTTTCATTGGACTAAAAATATGGGCGTGGCAGGGCAGGGCCTATTTTGAGCCCAAAATTTTCAAATGACATTTTCTCCTGAACCACTTGGCTATTTTCAATGAAACTTTATCAGAATGTTCCTTGAGTGTCTCTTTTCAAAAATTATCTCCTCCAGAACCACTCAGCCAATTTCAATGAAAATTTACCAGAATATTTCTTGGGTGACTATTAACTTAAATTGTTCAAGAAATTTTGTTTGGTCCATAAATATGGGCATGTCAGGTGGGGCCTATTATGAGCCCGAAATCTTTGAACCACATCTTCTGAACCTTATGTTTTAATAAGATTGGTCAAGGGTTGCAGGTTTATTCTGATTGAGTATTTTGGTGCAATATGGACCAGAACCATTTAATCATAACTAAATAGGTCTTAGGAGATTTTGGAGTGTTAATGTATTCATTTAAAGTAAGCTTTATTTAATGAAAGTCTAAAGATTTTAAAGCCAGTGGAGCGATACAGGCCCTCTTGGGCCTCTTGTTAGTGCTTACCTGCATGAATTTTTTTTTTTATTTAATATGAAGTCTGAATACAGCTTATATCAATCTTTCTCATACTGCTCACTGTATTTCTGCTGTACACTAAGCTTTGAAGGATGGCAGAGACTAAGAATTGAATTCAAAGATGTACAAGCTTATCTTAGCCTCCAGTTTGTAGCTCGTTGGAGTGTCAATCTAGAAATCGCGGGTAGGATCCATGACAGCGGCACTCATCCTCTTCAACTATTTGTCTCTATCCAATGGCTTCATAATAGTAGACCTGTGTGGGATAGCTGCTGATGGCTAGGAAAGGATGTAATGGTGGTACTGGTGTGAGAAATACCAGGAATCAAATGTTAGGCACTCCAGCCCTGGATATAACTGAAAGATTGTGGAAAGCCGTGTAAAACTCCATTCAAACAAACAAACTTATCTTAGCCTCAACAGCCTGCTTTCTACTTATCTTTGTGAGAAAAGCTTACCAGACTGGTTGAAAAGTCTCCAAAGAGGCAGTTTGTTATAAACAATTAAGCATGATAAGGGATATTAGTGTTTTTCAACCTAAACTTTTTAATATTTTTTGTTGTGTGATTTCAATATATGATTTAATGCAGTTTCATGCATTTTTAATAGGTAAATGATTTAAATCATGTTTATTAAAAAAAAAACTGTAGATTTATCATGTCGGGTAAAAATGAAATAGACAAATTTGGGGATACTCCAAAAAGATTTTAGGCAGAGAATTTTGAGTTAAAACGTTATCCAGTTATATGTATTTGGCATTTTGTGTGTTATGGAGTACTTGTAAGCATAATTGTGTGAAATGTTTTGGACTGATGTGAGCTTCTGAATCATGAATTGTAGCTAGCTTGATTGAAAATGCGTTAGAGTGTTTTTAGCGACTGCAAAAGTATTTCTAACTCCGAACACATTCATAATTCAATCTGATAGTAAAACTTTCATACCATTGTAAAATAATCAGAAAACCTCATGTATTTTGTTTGCTTTTAGGAACATAAAACATACAGGCATTTAATTAAACTTGTAGCTTTTAAAAATTGTTCAAAAAGGAAAAAAATACTTGAAAAGACGAAAGACAAAAGAAGACATAATATTGTGCTGAGTGTTAAACAAAAGTGACAAAAGATTGTAAGTGCTCATACACTCTATAGACACTAATAACTTTAACCCTTTCCTGTTTTACAAAATTTTGGACCTGTCCAAATTCAAAGGTTTTGCAGACGAAAATTTAAAGTGGATTTAATTTGAAAAATAACCATTCAGTAGGGTAGAAAATGGTGTGGAAAAAGAAGAAATTGCTTGTCAGAAGCAATTTCTTCTTTTTTCACAATGTTTTCTCAATCATAAAATCACAGAGACGTAAAAAGCAGGGATTAAACAGCAAAGGTTTAAGCAAAGGGAAATTATTGAATTATTGCATGAATCAACACAGTCGTGAATACTACTGCTTGTATGGGTATGATTCAATATATTACCTGTGAGTTTGGACAGTTGAGACTGGCCCGTTAGGCAAGGGCCATAACTTACAATGTTGCGGTGCTAAAGCATTGAATTACATAGGAACACTTGTTGAGAAAACATTTTGTACTATAACTGTAAATAGTTTTTATGAAATTTTGTTGTTTTCTTTGTTATGACTAAACTATTAGCTATACACAAAAAATCTAATTTTGACAATTTACCATAGTTTATTCCTTATGAAGCATTGTATATGATTTAAGCTTACTGTTTTCAAAGAAAATGGGGAGTTATTGCAATAGCCTACTTGTCAATTGTCGTTTTTCCTGCAATACTTTTGACACTTCACATTTCCTACGTATGATGAAAAGCACTCATTGAAAACCTTAAAAGTATAATTATTAACAAGAGAGATTAATTAACTATAGACCTGCAATTTCAAGTGAGTGATCAAAGATCAATTTTTCATTGAAAATGATAGAAGATAACGGTTTCTCGAATCTCACTCTTTCTTGCGGAACTATACCAAACCAGCCATGCGTTCAGGATCACCAAACGGTGCAAACAGTTTTCCAATTGTACCACGCTTTGCACATGTGCCTGCTAAAAAAATGACTCAAAACATATTGTTTCAACATTATCCATCTATTGCAATTCAGTTTTGAACAAATTTCCATATTTTGAGATGTTTTAACTAATATGACACAAGATCTCCTGTAGTAGATCCAGGATTTCGGAAAAAGGGGGTTTGTTTTCCTATCATTAACTGAATATGTTTGAATTTCCCCATGAAAATTAAATAATTTTGCCACAGAGGGGGTTAGTTCGTTTGAACCCTCCAAACCCCTTCTGTATCTCCAATTGGTTTTACAGCAAAAATTGAGAAGAAAACAGGCAATATAGGCTAAGATTAATCTGCATGTCTATTATAGGTCATCGTAGTCTATATCCCTTGCACTTAAAGGCCAAGCTCTAGTTTTTGAGACTTAGTACATAACTAATGTAAGTGTAATTACTAAACTTGCTCTTTAAATTATTCTCAATTTCATTTAGATATTTTCTGTCCTTTTGAATCCCAACTTATGAAATCATTGGATGTTGTTTGAAAAATCAAACCAAGATATTTGACGAGAGTATATCTTTAGTTTTGAGTATTTCTTATCTGTATACTCTTTCTAAATAAATACAACACAAATATGTTGATGACATGTGGGGCAATACTTCTAAAGTTATCTGTTTCAAGGTCAAAGTCTGTATAGAATTTGAATGCAATATGGAAAGAGTTTCCAAAGCATGAATATTTTGTATTTCTTTTTTTTACAATTTTGGTGATAGCTTTTCTTGTTACGAGAGTTTATTCAAAAGTAGGTAGTACATTTCATTTTCATTTCACCAAATATAAACTTAATTGCAAATATTGTCAATGGACAGTTAAGGTAGTGGAACCGTAACAGTTCCACAACATTTCGGAACTCGTGATCTTTCTCAATATTGATAGAGGTTTCCTAATGAAAACCATTAGGAAACCTCGGTTTACACTGTTTAAGCTCATAACTGCTGAAACATTGCCGATCTTCTACGGGTCCACTACCTTAAAGCCTCATTTATAAAGTTTGTATCCCAAGGGATTATTATTAAGCATTTGCATCTTTATCAAAGGAAATCTCAATCCTGGTTCTTTCTGTGGCCCTCACATTCTCTGCAAGTACTGGTTTATTTCCAGGAAGTAGAATCAGAGGGATTAATCTGAGTTGTGTTCGTTAGATCTAATTATTGAGAGAAAGACTTTTGTAACATCAGTAAGAGCATGTCTACCAATTATACATAGTATGTATGTGCGTAATAAAAATGATATTGTCAAAAGCACTATATATATCATCGGTGATTGATCATAACAACCTAACTACAGCTTGACTAAGCTGTAGTTAAGATGTTGTGACCATTCACAAACAATATTTATCGTTGACAATCTTATTTTTAATACACACTTGGGTACCAAAAGTTACTGTTGGCATCGCCCTTGATCATTAAGAAATGATGTTTATTCTATCTATCTTTGAATAAACTTTACTATTTCATTTGGTTATGGATTCCCTGATCCCATATCAATCATTGTATATTTGATGATTTAAAAAAAAATATAGAAAAAAAAAGGAAAATCACCAATAAAAAAATATTGTTCATAATATATATATAATGATTTGCTTCATGTGTAGGAATAGGACAATAAATTATGGAAATTTCAGACTTTGTTTGACTTATTAGTTTTATTGCTTAAGTGGATCTCTCCCTTCCCTCAATCATGATTTTTGCCAACACATTGATAGATCAGGGGCATATTGTTAGCTCACCTGAGCACAACATGCTCAAGGGGAGCTTTTAGGATCACTCTGAGTCTGTTGTCTATCGTGCGTCGACACCAATCTTAAAAACTTCTCCTTATCCTGAACGACTAGGCAGATTTCAATGAAACTTTGCCAGAATGTTCCTTGGGTGACCCTCTTTTTAAAAGTTGTTTTCAAAATTCTGATAGGCCCATAAGTGTGGATGTGACAGGGCGGGGCTTATTTTGAGCCCGAAATCTTTGAACTACATCTCCTACTGAACCACTGGGCCGATTTCAATGAAACTTTACCAGAATGTTTCTTGGGTGACCCTTTTCAAAAAATGTATGAAAAATTTTGATTGGCCCATAAATATAAAGTGGCAGGGATGGGCTTGAGTCTCCTCTTCAACAATTAGGCAAATGTGAATGAAACTTTGCCAGAAAGTTACTTGGATGAGTTCCACTGGACCAATAAATTTCGGGTGAGCGATTTAGGGTCATTCTGACCCTCTTGTTTTTGTCCTGTGTGTTTGTCCATTTGTCCCATTAAACCCTGAACATTAGCCATAACTTTTGATTGGTAAGTAATCGAGCCTTCATTTATCGATCGTTGCATTGCTTGTGACAAGACCTTTCTGTAGGTACTGACTTCAAGGTCATTGTTCACGGTCTAATAAGTATAACAACTTTAACATGCAAAATTAAGTGATACAGCTTTGATATTTCAAATATATATTGCTTTTGACGAGACCTTTCAGTTAATATCAAAGTCAAGGCTATCACTCAAGGTCAAGTTCTCTAGACCACTTAATTTCAACATAAAAACTTAACATTGGTCATAACTTTTGATTGGTAAGTAATAGTGCCTTCATATTTCCCTCGTTACACTGCTTGTGATAAGAACTTTCTGTAGGTACCACTTTCAAAGTCATTTGTCAAGGTCATTTTCAAGGCCAAATAAGAGTAAAATTAAATCTTTAAACATTGGCTATAACTTTAGATTGGTAAGTGATAGAGCCTTCATATTTCACATGTTGCATTGCTTGTGACAGGGTCTTTCAGTTGATACGAACTTCAACGTCAACAATCTAGGTCATTTTAAAGGTCAAATTTGTTTAGAATTTAAACTAATATTTGCAATTTCTTTCATATTTCACAAGTGAATTGCTTGTTGCAAGATGTTTCATAGTACACTTAAGTCAAGGTCATCAGTCAAGGTCATTTTCTCAAGGTCACTGTTTCAAAATGATTACCCTTTGTAGAATTGTAAATGTTTCTCAAACCATTTTGTTTTTAACTCCACTGGTTTAAAGCCACTGGGGCTATTGTCATGGCATTGTGTCGTGTGTCCGCCGTCCATCCACACAAGTGTCAGGTCGTTAACTTTTTCTTTAAAAATCCTCTCCTCAGTAACTACTGGAGCATGAATTTCAATCAAACTTCCAAGGAATGATCCATTGGTGACCCTCTTTCAAAGTTGTTCAGGAAATTTTGATCCAATGAAAAACATGGATTTAATGGGTATGGCTAATATATGTTAAAAAGTGAGTTTTCTCAGGTTCTCTTTGAATGATGCCAATTAGATTTAATACGAATGATCCTTGGATGATCCTTAATCAGTCTACAAAAAATTATTGATATCAGATGAAAAATATGTATTTTATGGGCAGAGGTCATTTCTCAATATGTTATATAGTGGAAACTTTCAAAATTATTTTCTCAGAATGTAACTGATGGATCTCAACCAAATGTCACTGGAATGATCCTTGAGTCTACCAAAGTTTATTGTGATCAGATGAAAAATATGTATTTTATGGGCGGAGGTCATTTCTCTATATGTTATATAGTGGAAACTTTGGAAATCATTTTCTCGGAATGTAATTGGATATCAACCCAATTTCACTGGAATGATCCTTGAGTGACCCTTTATCGGTCTACCAAAAATCATTGTGATTGGATGAAAAGCCCTAGAAGTAGCATGCATCCCGTTACATTTGTTTCCTACTTATGGATAGACAATCATCATATGAGGAGCAGCTGGAGGATCAGAAAGGGAGGGAAGTACTGGGAATCCTTTGTTTGGTGCTCCGACTGAAAGTACTGGTAGTGGCATCTAAACCCAACCAAATAAACAGTGTAGAAAAAATCATTTACATGTGTGTCATCTTTCTGTCATGAATGAGAAATTGTTAACTATGTCCCGCCATTTCCAGGAGGAAGAGTAATAGTTTGTTTGAATGGAGTTTTACGCCGTTTTTAACATTTCAGTCATATCGCTGGAGAAAAATTTCTTCTCCTCCTAAACCACTGGGCCAATTAAGCTGAAACTTGGCAGGGATTTTCCTTGGGTAAGTTCTTTAAAAGTTGTTGAAAGAATTTAATTGCATCAAAAACTATGGTTTTCATGGTAACAGAAAGACTGAAAAATGGATGAAAATCTTAGAAAAATTTTTCTCCTCCTAAACCACTTGACCAATCAAGCTGAAACTTGGCAGGGATGTTTCTTGGGAGAAGCTCTTCAAAAGTTGTTAAAAGAATTTAATTTCATCAAAACCTCTGGTTTGCATGGTATTTAGAAAGGCTGAAAAATGGCAGAAAATTGCCGAAATCTTAGAAAAAATTCTTCTCCTGCTAAACCACTGGGCTAATTAAGCTGAAACTTGATAGGGATGTTTCTTGGGTGAAGCTCTACCAAAATTGTAAAAATAATTTTATTCAATCAAAATCTCATCTACAGAGGCAACAACACAGCCAGATCAACCTGAAATTTGGTCAGAATGATTGTCTTGATAAAATCTTGGTATTGTTTGAAATTGGGTCAAGTGGGGTCAAAAATGAGGTCACAGGGTCAAATCTTAGAAAAACCTTGTAGACACTCTTGAGGCCACATTTTTTGCCAAATCAAACTGAAATTTGGTCAGATTGATTGTCTTGATTAAATCTCGGGACAAGTTGGAAATTGGGTCAAATGGGGTCAAAAATGAGGTCACAAGGTCAAATCTTAACTAGAAACTTTTCAAAGTTCCCACTATATAACATATAGAGAAATGACCTCCGCCAATCAAAGACATATTTTTCATCCAATGATAATAACTTTTGGCTGCATGATAATGGGTCACCCAAGGATCATACTTATGAAGTTTGATAGATATCCATCAGTTACATTCTGAGAAAATGATTTTCAAAGTTTCCACTATATAACATATAGAGAAATGACCTTTGCTCTTAAAAAACATATTTTTCATCTGATCACAATATTTTTTTTTAGCCTCATAGAGGGTCACTCAAGGATCATTCCAGGGAAATTAGAGTGATATCCATCAATTACATTCTGAGAAAATGATTTTCAAAGTTTCCATTATATAACATATAGGGAAATGACCTCTGCTCTTAAAAAACATATTTTTCATCTGATCACAATAATCCTTGTATACTGATAAAGGGTCACCCAAGGATCATTCATGTAAAATTTGGTTGATATCTATCAGTTAGATTCTGAGAAAATGATTTTCAAAGTTTCCACTATATAACATTTAGAGAAATGACCTCCGTCCTTAAATTCCATATTTTTCATCTGATCACAATAATTTTTGCGAGACTGATAAAGGGTCACCCAAGGAATATTCATGTAAAATTAAATTGGTATCCATCAATTAGAACCTGAGAAAAGTCACTTTTTACTTTATTTGGAAATAAGCCACTCCCATTTAATCCATGTTTTTCATTGGATCAAAATTTCTTGAACAACTTTGAAAGAGGGTCACCTAAGGATCATTTCTGTGAATTTTGGTTGAAATTCGTCCAGTAGTTACTGAGGAGAAGATTTTTAAAGAAAAGGTTTACGACCGGACGCACGGATGCAGGACGCTTTCAGCCAGTGGAGCTAAAAAAAACCCTTGTAGACACTCTTTAAGCTATACTTTTTGCTCAATCATTCTGAAATGTGGTCCGAATGAATGTCTTGATGAAATTTAGGTCAAGTTCAAAATTGGGTCAAGTGGGGTCATGAATGAGGTCACGAGATTAAATCTTTGATAAACCTTGTAGACACTCTCAAACCAGTATTTTTTGCTCAATCAACCTGAAAATTTGGTCAGAATGATATTCTTAAGGAAATCTAGGTCAAATTAGAAATTGGGTTGAGTGTCATAAAAAACAAGGTCACTAGGTCAAATTGTAGAAAAAACATTGTGACACTCTGGAAGCCATCAATTAATCTGAAATTGTTAGAATGATCATCCTGATGAAAACTAGGTCAAGTTTAAAATTGGGTTAAGTTTGGTCAAAAACTAGGTCACGGGGTCAAATTTTAGAAAAACCTTGTAGGCAGTGTATAGGCATCATTTTTTGCCCAATCAACCTAAAATTTGGTCAGAATTCTTCATCCTTTCTAAATCTACTTAGCTGCCGTCATAGCGCAGTTGGTAGCGAGTCAGACTGTCAAACTAGAGGTCCCATGTTCGATCCCCGATGGCGGCACTCATTCCTTCTGACTATTTGTCTCTCACCAATGGGTTGATTATCGTAGGCCTATGTGAGATAGCAGCTGGAGGCTAGGAAAGGATGTGGTGGTTGTACTTGTTAGAGAAAAACCAGGAAACCTTTGTTAGGTGCTCCAGCTGCTGCAATATAACTGAAATAATGTTGAAAGTGGAGATAAACTCCATTCAATCAATCAATCTAAATCTACTTTAACGGTGAGCGAATCAGGGCCACTTTGGCCATCTTTTTTAAATTCATAGCTATAGAGGATAAGCCATAGACAAATTCAGACAGACAGACATAAATACACATAAAAACTTTGCATGGTGAGCCTTATCTAGGTCAGTGCAATGGGGCTAGACAAAAAATAATTTTATTACACAACGCAAAATGTCTGTCTGTGCATAGGTACATCCTGATCTCGTGAACAGAACTCCTCCTACATTTATGGCCTGGCTTGGATAAACATTTCACAGAATATTTCTTATCACCTGACCTTGAGCACGTTGTCCACCCCACAATAATATATAGAGGATATTGAATAAGTGGTCATTGAATATTTGATTTATTAAATGAGTAATCTATTTACAGATAAAAACGAGGCTGTGCCGAGTTTTTATCTGTTTTTGATGACAAGTTTAATATATTCGGTATTTTATGAGTGGTTACAAAATAGTGTTGATATTTACTATGAGCTCATTAGCATAGTTATTCCACTGGTGTAATAACACCTGTGTAATATCAAAAAATTTCTATGGGTTTATTTCACTCCCGCGACGTAGGCCATATTATAAGGTACATTATATTGTGACTCTGTCACCCTTGTTGATTCATGGGATCACTGAAGTGCTAAAATTGATAAGATTGGAACAACAACCAAACTGTAAAACCAGTCTTCTGTAAAAGCCACATAGGTGAAAATATTGATAACTCAGTGCAAAACAGTTGAAACTGCCTATATGTTTATAGGCAGTTCCTACTATTTTGTGCTTGATCATCTATATGGTAAACAAGAGGACTATAATGGTCATAGATCGCTCACCTGTGTCTCTTTCACCCCTGGGACATCACATTATTTAAATAGTCAGATGTCAAAAAGGAGATAATTTCTTCATATAATCAATACGATAGAATATTTTCAGCCAAGAGCAAGAAGGATATGCTTTTTTGCTCTTTGATTCCATGTAAAAAGGGATGCACCCATCTTGCTCAGATGAGCTAAAAGGGATGCGCCTGGGTGGAGCCTGAATATGATCCCAGGGTCTTGATATGAGCAAACTTGGTAGAGGTCCACTAGATTATGCTACATACAAAATATAAAAGCTGTCTGCGTTCTGGTTTCAAAGAAGAAGATTTTTGAAGATTTTCCTTTTTGGTACACGATTTTCCTTCGTGCTCACAAGAGTTAAAAGGGATGTGCCCAGGTAAAGCCAACCGCAGGGTCTTGATATGAACAGGTGAGCTAAAAAATAAGAAAACATACTCTAGAGTTTCTTTATATATTTTATTTGTATTCAGCCATTGAAATAGATGGCACTTGAGTGTAAATATTTTCATGTGTTATAAAGATTTGTACATTCATATAATACAGATAACTATAAAGGTTTTACAAGGAAATCTTTGCATACAAAAAATCTCATATAACATTCACACTTCCCTTTGACATTACACACAAAATGACAAACCCTTTACCAAAAAATCTCTTTGCTTTGTAAAACCCTGAGTGAAACGAATTGAAAACTTCAGTGGAAGAACTCAAGATGCTTGAAAATAGCATTTCTTCTATATTCTGTAAGTATTGACCCTTGTAGACCATTCATAGGGAGAAATTGAACCCATGCAAATTTTCAAGATTTTAGACTGATTCAAAATTAAATAGGTTTTAGATTTTGATGAAAAGAGGCTATAGTTTGAAAATAAATCATCTTATGATGTAGAAAGTTGTGGAAAAATGAGAAACTCCATACAAGTTATGAAATTACAGTTTTGTAAGATCCCTTGACTGCACTGGAAAGAGTTAGTATAATAAATTGATCTCATTATTATCATCATATAAAGGTTGAATAAATCGTCAGGTAAAGAGTTATTTTTTTTTACTGAAATAACTTTCAATTAACCCATTACCAAACAACATGATATTAGACTCAAGAAAAAGTTTTAGATAACATCTCTTTAAGTTGGTCTTATTTTATGAAAAGGTTTATATTTTGGAAAAGTAAACATTGGGGACAATGAAGAAATAGCTTGTAACAAGCAATTACTTCTGTTTACCACAATGTTTGCAAAGTTTTTTTTTCTTCAGGAGCATAACAAAATTGAATTGTGTGGGAATCTGGTGAAAAATGAAGAGATTTTTTTTTCTTATTTTGGAAGGTATGAAACTGAAATCCTTATCACACTGTATGAATATGTGAAGGTTTTGATAAACCAAATTGATTAATGAAATCTTTTGGTAAATAGTTATCCCATATCCTGCTAAAACTTAAATTAGTTTCAAACCAATTTTTAAGACCTTTTGACCAGTCTGACTCAAGTACTACCCAACAAGAGATGTTTGTAAAACATTAATGCCCCCCATTAAAAGCAGGTCAGTAGCCTATTCTTTGTCAATCAACAAAGGGCAATAACTCACAAAATTTGATGAGTAGAGTTATGGTTATTGTGAACTGCACTTCTCCTCGACGAGATCTATCCACCTGTGAAGTTTCATGATTATAGATTGCATACTTTTTGAGACATGATTCGGATAAAAAACAAGATGTGTTTGTGAAACACGAATGCCCCCGTAACAGCATTTTTTTCAAAGTTTGACCTTGAGAAATGACCTTGACCTTGTCACATGACCATGACTTTGGTACCAGCAGATGCGGATCATTGAGATCTATCATCATGCCAAATATGAGCCTTGTATCTTGAATAGGCGTGAAGATATTGGCAATGTTAAGTTTTTTGGTTAACTTTCTGAGTTATTTGACCTTGAGAAATGACCTTGACCTTGTCACATGACCTTGACTTTGGTATCAGCAGATGCGGATCATTGAGATCTATCATCATGCCAAATATGAGCCTTGTATCTTGAAAAGGCTTGAAGATATTGGCAATGGTAAGTTTTTTGGTTAACTTTTTGAGTTATTTGACCTTGAAAGATGACCTTGACCTTGTCAACTGACCTTGACTTTGGTACCTGCAGATGCGGATCATTGAGATCTATCATCATGCCAAATATGAGCCTTGTATCTTGAATAGGCTTGAAGATATTGGCAATGTTAAGTTTTTTGGTTAACTTTTTGAGTTATTTGACCTTGAGAAATGACCTTGACCTTGTCACATGACCTTAACTTTGGTATCAGCAGATGCGGATGATTGAGATCTATCATCATGCCAAATATGAGCCTTGTATCTTGAATAGGCTTGAAGATATTGGCAATGTTAAGTTTTTTGGTTAACTTTTTGAGTTATTTGACCTTGAGAGATGACCTTGACCTTGTCACATGACCTTGACTTTGGTATCAGCAGATGCGGATCATTGAGATCTATCATCATGCCAAATATGAGCTTTGTATCTGGAATAGGCTTGAAGATATTGGCAATGTTAAGTTTTTTGGTTAACTTTTGCAGACAGACAGACAGACAGACAGACAGACGGACGGACAGACGGACAACGGTAAAACAATATGCCCCCGATCTTTCGATACGGGGGCATAAAAACGGTCTATGGACGGACAGGCAGACAGACAAGTGCAAAGCAATATACCCTCTTTTCTTCGAAGGGAGGCATTATAAATGAATTTGATACATATGACACATCAGGCAGTGTTGGCTAAGATCAGTCTCCATGTCAGTGCAAGCTGATCTTAGTCTACATTGTCTACATTCTCTGCCAAAGCCTTGCTTACAACAGTATTCAGTCAACATCACAAGAAGGGGTAAAAAGCTTCACCTACATAACTTTCATACATAAATGACATAAACTTGATATAGATCTGTCAAATTTCAGACAAAAATACCCATAGTGGAAGTCCTATGAGAGATCAAACTTTGAGTTTGACCTTGGAAACTAAAATGTATACAGTCCATTGTACCAAGACATGATCATGGGTGTAAGCAGAGAAAAAGAATAGCAGGGCCCAGTCACCCATGGCTCCTACATTTTGAGCTGGGCTCCTAGAGTTTTAAGGAAAATGCCTATACTGCTCATGTTAAATATTGAATTTAAGACATCTGGGCTCCTAAGTTCGAATTGTTAGTCATTTTCCCTCGGTGTAACAACCATTAGGCACATTACTCAAGAATTAAAAAAATACGAGGAATCCATTGTCAGGTACTCCATTCACAATATAACTGAAAGATTGTTGAAAGCGGTGTTAAATCCCATTTAACCTAAACAAACAAACCAGCCCAAAATTTTGTTGCCTGGCGTCGGGTTATTCATTTGGAGGGGTCAGTGCAATACTTTTATAAATATACAGGCACTTACAATAGTTTTGCGCTAACCCTTTGATTTCCAAATTCTATAATCTTTATTTATTGATATAATTAAGCTTCCTTGACCTTGTAACCTTAATATACTCTTTTTCCCCACATGGGAAAAGCAGAATTGCTGTAAAAGTAATAGATACCTCTGATTTTAACAATGTTTACTTTCGTTTGTCATATATGCACTTCTTTTTGCATTCATTTGTATCTGGAAATGTTAGCCACAATTTCTTCAATTTAGAATAGGCCAAATTTTTGTAGTCAAGTAAAAGGTTGAAAAAGTATAGAAAGTGGTAGAAAAAAATACCCTAATTGCAAACAAAAAATTGATGTTCAAGTCAACTTCTCAGTTGCAATGGGAATCAGAACGTTCTTCATTTAAAATGTAATAGATGCACTGATTGCTTTACTTCACTTTGGAATAAACAAAATTGTATTTGCAACAAAACAGTTCTCGATAGATCCACATGAACATAATTATGTTTGTCCCAATGCTTATAGGTCATAAATGCCTGAACAATGTATAGGCAATTCTTGGCCCAAGATTATTAAACTATGCTCAACTGAGAATTTTCTCAAATTTCAACTTGAGATTAAAGCTTTAATTCTGTTGTAATACTTATGGTTATGTTTAAACATAAAAAGAAAAGAATGATTTCTAATCTTTAACTTTTTAATATTATCTTTTACAGTCAAACCTGTCTTAGCGGCCACCGGTATTCAGCACGCAACCTGTATTAAGCAAGCGGTCAACAAGTTCCCAAATGAACCAATTGCAATGTAATTGACCTCTATAAAGCAAGCACCTGTCTTCCTAAACATCTTACGATCAATTTTTACATAAGTAAAAAATTCAAGTTGCTTCTACAGTAGAAACTAAACATGGAATTCTGTGAAGCATTATTTCATTGGAATTGTCTTCAAAAGACAATTCCAATGAAGATGGCAAAGCAGAATCTAACAATGAATAAAAACAGCAGGTTTGATTTGTGATTTTAACTTACGATCATATTTTTTGTAAGACATGTTGTAAAACAGGCCCCAGACCTTTAAGCACTGAGATCTTACATTAAATTGAGTGAGTCATAAGCTATGGCAATCAAGAATTGAGGTCTCGTAGTCCCCTCATATCAGGGTAGGCCCTATTTTTACCACTTTTCACAGGTTTATAGTCCTGTTCACGCGGAGTGTGTGCGTGTCCGTACACCACATCGTTATCGTCACCCAACACAGACTGAGGACGTGAAATCCAGCCGCCCCGCATGTCCGATACCGATGAAAGATGTTTACTGTCAGAATCTTGTTTATGACTGGCCTGCCAGGCAGGGTCTGTATTCAGATAATGTCCGGCTTGACTCCCTGATCGATTACCATAGGAACGGTTAATAGGTTGTAACCTTGAACCCTGCAAATAAAAGTTAGTAGGATGGTGGATTTAGCAAACATTTAAGGTATTTCAATAAAAATGTTTATGATTTTTAATGTAGTCCAAATCTCCTTTACAAATTAACTAAAACAAGAGCTGTCACTGTAAGATGACAATGCCCCCGACACCGCTTTGATTTAGAAGTTATGGCCAATGTTAAAGTTTTTGGACGGAATGACGGACGGACGGACAGACGGACGGACGGACGGACAAGTCAAATTTATGATGCCTCCCTATCGGGGGCATAAAAATCCTTTACTTAATTCATGAAAGATATCGAGACATATTTTGTCAAATCATTACTTCATTTTGGATGTTATATTTTTCATAGTAATGGATTACTAGTCTTGAAAAGGCACGACATTCCAAGGTAAGAAATCTGTACCATAGGTTGTTTCAAATGAACCTTACAAAGTAATTGAAAATGGTATTGTTAAAATTGTTTTAAATCTTAGAAATTGCACTCAACATTTATATGTAGATAAAACAAGAATCTACAGCATATCCTACATGGAGAGTTCTCCTAACATCAATAACATGGATGAAGTTTAGATATGTGACCCATCTAAGAACTCTGTAAAAAATAATTGGAAAAAGAAAAGAAGTCACCATAGGTCAACCATGAGGAAGATTTCAGAAATAGTTACAAAGCATAGTAGAATAATCATGCTAGATTCAGTTTTTTTTATTTCCGAAAAGTTTCAACTCTGGTCAGTCTGCACAGATTGCGCATTCTGACTAGGGTGGACAATTAACACACTTCCCAGATGGTCCCTTTTTGGGTGACGGGTCACATTATTATTCAAACAAGCCTGTAAATTCAAACTTACTTTACTATCTACCGGTGTTTGAGCCATTTTTCTTAAGGCCATTGTTTGTTTAGCAAACTGAGTTTTCTCCCTGTTATCAATATCTTTGGATATAAATGAGTGCTCCCTGTTCTGTAGAGGCTCTCTTGCCGAGATCTGGCCCTCTGGTAGATCATCGTCATCATTATAGTCCAACCGTGAGGCCCTGGACGGGTTCATAAAGTGGCGAGATGATGGCGTGGCTCGGCCCATGTTTTCATTGTCTCTGTCCATAAGGATCTACAACATATTAAGATAAAATTCAACAAGAGCACTGCCTACGGGTGTAAGGCTTAGCTGCAGGTGCTAGATAATGCAAATCTAAGTAAAAAAAGTGGCATAACTAAAAAAAAAACTGAAATGTTATTTGATAGCCTGGATATCTCAAGTGGTGGTGAATACACATGCCAAGTTACATTTAGATATCTTCGATAACAACAGAGATATGAACAAGGTTAAAGTTTGTCGCACTAACTCCAATGGCAAACACCAACATTTATACCAAAGCCAACGCGAATGACTCCTTGGTATTCACAATACCTCAGGTTTTCTCTGAACAGCCAGGCTGATAAATGAAAAGTATGTTTTTTCTTCAATAACTATAGTGCTTTAAAGAGATATATTTTTTTCTGTGAAAGATTGATTAAAACTGTAAATAAATACATAGCTATAAGTAGAAACATAGCTTTTATTATTCACAAAATGTAACTTTATCAATACCTGCTGGATTGTGGGTAAAAATCTTAGTTGAAAAAGGGGCATAATTTGCACAAAATGCATCTAGAGTTACCCCCTTGATATTATAGGTTGCTCTTTTGATAGTGAACATGTGAACTAAGTTTCAAGTGAATGTCTTCAGTGTAACCACAGATATCACAAAATGTAAAAGTTTCGCAGAACGAAAACAACAAACAGCAATGACGACAAAGACAACAACACCTAGGCTTTAGTAATACCTGGGGTCTTCTTCGAAAACGGGCCAAGCTGAAAACAAAGCTTTTAAATGATTTGTGATGACTTTTTACCATTTTGACTTTTATCTTGGAAATCAGCAATAAGAGAATTTTTTTTTAAAACTTGTCTTAAATATTGACATAAGAAATCCATGACATGAAAAGGGAAGACTTTTTAGAAATAAAGAAGTTATTTTGTGTCAAAGCATGTGATGCATCGTCATAATAGTCCTGTATCATATTTCTTACCTGTACAATTTTTTTCTTCTTTTTCTTTTTGGCAAGTTGATACATGGTACCTGAGGTATGCCAGTCTGAATTACTGTCTCCTCGCCTGAAATATACATAGGTGTAACTCATTCGGAACATCACTCGGCCATTTCCGTAAACTACAACATACCTCGGATGTATGTAAGGCGGATGGGTATGTAACGAAATCATGCATTTTGTTAGGCAGAAAAAGTGTAAGAAAAACTTGCACTGTAGATTTATATTTTTACAGTAAATAATAGCTGAAAAATCTTAATTTTTGAGAATGACAAATCATTCTCAAAAATTTAGATTTTTTCAGCCGTTATTTAAGAATCTAAAGATATTAATATAAGGATTCGATGAATTCACGTCAGTGACTTAAACGAGTAGCGTTGGCGACGTCGAATGTTTTTACTCACAGTTTCGAGGGCTAACGCCATTTTAACTGACGTCATCGAGTTTTTCCAAAGATTTCCCGTATTTTTTAAAAATAGTCCGTCTGTGTACATTCGAGGTTGATAGTGAGATTGGCCGAGTGGTGTTCTGAATGAGGTGTAACTAGGATTTTAAAATTTATACACACTCACTAGGCGACCAACAAAGGATAAAGGCGATATATGGACTGTGACAAAAGATGAATGTCCACCATCTCCTCCCCTTTTCTTTGATTTGAGTGTTGGTGAATAATCAAAACATCATAACTACAGCTTAAATAAGCTGTAGTTTCTAAGTTATGATCATTCATCATCAACTTTTTTCTAAAGAGGATTTATTACTATTACGCACTTGAGTAATGTGCGTAATTGTAGTTACGCCCTTGATATAGAAACCTCTCAAATTGCTAATTGATGTATGGTTCCTCAGATAAAACAATTTTCAGCTAGCAAGAAAATTACTAAATAAAGATTTCAAATTGGTAATAGAACGCAGGAAAAGGCTATTGAAATTACGAAGTGTTCAAAGATTAACTTATAAGCTTCTAATTAGGATATTATTTAGGACATACCAAATATTGTATAAGTGGTCACAAAATAAAGCAGTTGAGTAATCTTTCACAGATAACTAGAAAGCCATGAATGGCTTGTGTCGCTCCACAGGCTTGAATTTCTTGTAATAGCAAATCTAAGTTTTGACTAGATTGTTAGATATTTTGGCTTCTACTGATGTTGAAAAGATTTTCGAAGTTTCCACTATTATAACATATAGAGAAATGACCTCCGCCCATAAAAGACATATTTTTCTTCAAATCACAATAATTTTTGGCTGAATGATAGTGGATCACCCGAGGATCATACTAATGAAGTTTGATTGATATCCATCGATAACATTCTGAGAAAATGATATTCAAAGTTTGCACTATATTACATAAAGTGAAATGACCTCCGCCCATTAAATACATATTTTTCGTCCGATCACAATAACTTTTGGTTGACTGATAAAGGGTCACCCAAGGATCATTCATGTAAAATTTGGTTGAAATCTATCAGTTAGATTCTGAGAAAATGATTTTCAAAGTTTCCACTATATAACATATAGAGAAATGACCTCCGCCCATAAAATACATATTTTTCATCCGATCACAATAATTTTTTGTAGACTGATAAAGGGTCACCAAGGGATCATTAATGTAAATTTTGGTTGATATCTATCAGCTAGATTCTGAGAAAATGATTTTCAAAGTTTCCACTATATAACATATAGAGAAATGACCTCCGCCCATAAAATACATATTTTTCATCCGATCACAATATTTTTTTGTAGACTGATAAAAAGTCACCCAAGGATCATTCATGTAAAATTTAGTTGATATCCACCAGTTAGAACCTGAGAAAAGTCACTTTTTACCGTATTTGGAAATTAGCCACGCCCATTAAATCCATGTTTTTCATTGGATCAAAATTTCTTGAACAACTTTGAAAGAGGGTCACCCAAGGATCATTCCTGTGAAGTTTGGTTGAAATCCATCCAGTAGTTTCTGAGGAGAAGATTTTTAAAGAAAAAGTTTACGACCAGACGCACAGACGCACGGACGGACGGACGCACGACAGACACAACGCCATGACAATAGCCCCAGTGGCTTTCAGCCAGTGGAGCTAAAAATGAGACTTTGTAAGTAAAAAAATGGTCAAAGTCAAATTGTCAAGGACCTTGGTTACTGGTGAAAGCCTATCACCTGGTGAGTGTGTTTATGAAGTAAAGTTTTTTGGTTCAAGTTTTGGGTTCAAGTTTTTCTAGGTCCATAAAAGTTCAAGGTCAAGGTCAAAATGTCAAGGAGCTTGGCTACTGGTGAAAGCCTATCACCTGTTGACTGTGTTTATGAAGTAATGATGTTCCTAGCCAAATAGCATTCAGAAAACAAAATGCAAAGTTAAAGTTTTTTGGTTAAAGTTTTTGGTTAAAATTTTTAGGTTAAAGTTTTTTTTAAAGGGTTAAGGTCACTGTCTCAAGGTCATTTTGACATGGGTGCTTGTCTCAAATTAAAGCCTTTACCCTAATGAGTATTTCTTAAAATATAAAGCCTCTAGGATTGACATTGATAGAAATAAAAACTTTAACCTAATGCGGACATCTACATTGACGCTGACACTGACATCAGAAAGTATGACAAAAGCTCTTCCAAGACTTAAATCCTGTGCGAGCTAAAAATGATGTCTTCAAATGCATCATGACATTTGATAATTTTTATGGTAACAAAAGGTTTTTATCATACACTCTTATTTCATTTATATGACTATTCTTTTTTGTTATAAGATCTATAATGTAATATCAAAAATATCCAACAAGATTTTTTCACTCTAACAATACAGGCCGTTTTACCTAATCATCAATAAGGATTTTGAGATTACAAATCGAAAGGGACGCAATTAGTGAAATACTTTTTTAACACTTCAGTAAAATAATGAAGAATTTCAAAATTTTACATAGGATTAGTGCAAAAACTATCTTAAGTCTCTATATGAATATAGGCACTAACAATAGGTTTGTGCTAACCTCTCCATAAGTAATCAAAGAACATTTTTTATCCATCTTTATTCTACTTGTGTCTATGAGTTTTGGATCTCCTATCAATGTTGTACTGTTATGGCATTCTAAATCCTTTGAAAAAAATTAAAAACTTTTATTTTACCATGATGAATCATGTCTGTTGGTTTGTTGTCGACCATGAAAGTTGTCTTGAGCATCTGTATTATTGTAATAAGGCTGAACTGTCATATATTTGGTATGAGATCGAGTCTGCACAGGGGGACCTCCAACATTGATATTCCCATGTTCTCTGTGGAAAGGCAAGTCTGAAAAACAAGAAATTTGATGTTGCTTAATCATAATTATGCACTGTTTTACTTTGGACTTCTATTGTTACAGGGTTACAATAAACAAGAGGACCATGATGGTCCTAGATCGCTCACCTGAGTCTCTTTGACCCCTGGGACATCACATTAATTAAATAGGCAGATGTCAAAAAGGAGTTAATTTCTTCATAAGATCAATACCATGAAATGTTTTCAGCCAAGAGCAAGACAGATACGCCTTTTTGCTCTTTGATTCTATGTAAAACGGATGCACCCGGGTGGAGCCCAAATGTGACCCCAGAATCTTGGTATGTAAAAACTTGGTAGAGGTCCATTAGATGATGCTACAAACGAAATATGAAAGCTGTCTGCCTTCTGGTTTCAGAGGAGAAGATTTTTCAAGGTTTTCCTATTTTCACCCATCGTGCTCAGATGAGCCAAAAGGGATGCGCCCGGGTGGAGCCCAAATATGACCCCAGGGTCTTGATATGAACAAACTTGGTAGTGGCCCACTAGATGATGCAACATACCAAATATGAAAGCTGTGTGCCCTCTGGTTTCCGAAAAGAAGATCTTTAAAGATTTTCGCTCTTTGATTCTATGTTAATAGGGTTGCGCCAGGGTGGAGCTCAAATATGATCCTAGGGTTTTATATAAACAAACTTGGTAGAGGTCCACTCTGGTTTCAGAGGAGAAGATTTTTTACGATTTTAATTTTTTATCCTTTGTGCTCAGATGAGCCTAAAGGGATGTGCCCGGGCAAAGCCCAAATATGACCCCAGGGTCTTTATATGAACAAACTTGGTAGAGGCCCACCAGGTGATGCCTTATACCAAATGTGAAAGCTGTCTGCCATCTGGTTTCAGAGAAGAAGATTTTTTAAGAATTACGCTCTTTGATTCTATGTAAAAAGGATTGCGCCCGGGTGGAGCCCAAATATGACCCTAGGATCTTGATATGAAGGAACTTGGTAGAGGTCCACTAGATCATGCTACATACCAAATATGAAAGCTGTCTGCTTTCTGGTTTCAGAGAAGAAGATTTTTGAAGATTTTCCTATTTTCACCCTTTTTTGTTAAGGGTAAAGGGAAAGTTAAGGGTGGATTTTATTCATTTGAACAACTTTGGTAGAGCTTGACCCAAGGAACATCCCTGCCAAGTTTCATCAAGATTGGCTCACTGGTTTAGGAGGAGAAGATGTTTAAAGAAATTGTGGACGATGGACGCCGCACGACTGACGACGCACATTGTACGATCACAAAAGCTCACCTTGAGCACTTTGTGCTCAGGTGAGCTAAAAATAGATATATATCCTTGTATTAATGAAGAGGTCTATTAGCCCCAAAGCACTCACCTGCTGTAACGTTTACAAAGAAATAAAGGATTCTGACCAAGTTTCAAGACATTTGAGTCACATAATATTGCCTTTAGAGTGTACAAAAGGGTTTTCTAAGATTTTATCCTGTGACCTAGTTCTTGACCCTGTATAGCTTAATTTCTAACTCATTCAAGATATCATGTAGAAAAACATTCTGACCAAGTTTCAAGACATTTGGGCAAAATATATGGCTTCTAGATTGCTCATAAAGTATTCAAAGACTTGACCAGTGACCTAGTTTTTACCACCACTTGATCAAATTTCAAATACATCCAAGATTTTATGTAGACAAACACTCTGACAAAGTTATAAGACATTTGGTCCAAAAACTTTTTGTCTTTAAAGTGCACACAAGGTCTCTAAGATAAAAGCCTGTGACCTTGTTTTTTACCCCAGTTGACCCGATTTCAAACGCATCTGAGATATCATATAGAGAAACATTCTGATGATGTTTAAAGTCATTTGGGCCAAAAATATGGCCTCTAGCGTGTGCATAAGGTATTTACAAGATTTGACCCAGTGATCTAGTTTTAGACCCCACTTAATCATCTCAAATCTGACCAAGATATTATATAAGCAAACATTCTGACAATGTTTCAGGACATTTGGGCCATAAATGTGACCTCTAGAGTGCACACAGGTGTTGACTGAGGATGGATGTCAGACACCAGATACAGCTAGATTACAATAGCTTCTCCATGAGCTCTTTGTGCTAAGGTGAGCTAAAAGCAGCAAGAGCTTTGCTTTCAGATGCTTCTGCATAGCTTATAGATAGAAAAACAAATCTAGATCAAAAGGAGCATAATCTTGAAGAAGGTGGTTGTCCTCGAACAAATCCTGTCAAGCACACAAAATAATGTTTGACCATGAGCTGTGGCTTTGACCTTGGAGCCATTCAAATATTTCTTTCTTTCAAATAGCAAACCTACTCTTGATGTAGAAAAATTCAGCAAAGTTATTTTGAAATCCATCCATAAAAGTGGAAGTTATTGTCCAGACAATATCACAAGGACGGACTGACAGACATGACTACCGGATACACTAACTTACATAGTTACACTAAACTGTTGTTGTGACAACTGTTTCTCGCTCACAAATAAAATTTTCAATGCATTTACAGTTACATGTAGTTGTTCCTTTTATTCTACTTAATTGCACCTACTTTAATACATTCATGAAGTGATTGTTTGAATTTGTTATTGCATTTAACAAAAACTCTATTGCCCAAGCGCATAGGATAGAATTGGAGGAATAAAGCCAAAGCATAAAACAAACCTTAAATCTACCATCATTCATGATTATAATTAGGCCTATATCACTACCTTTTTACAATAAATGGCAATCGTTTGGCATGGTTTCAAGCTCAAAAGCTAGTCTGTTATTTTCTTTAAAAAATCAATCAGAGACAAAAATATAATTTCTACACCCTTAGGGTCCTAATCAGACTATGCATAATCATAGATGCTGATGGTTTGAATGTTTTCTATAAATCGATTGTATTAAGAATATCCCTTATTAAATGAAGTAAAATCTACAATATAACCACACAAAAGAATGATTCTACATTTTTACGGACATGCCTTACTACCAAACACAAAGTCAGGTTAGTTAACCAACTACATTGGTAATTAATACCCATTCTCTGTAACGACTTAAACTATTTTGGCACACATGGTCTCCGATTTTGATGAAATTTCATATACAAGAAGGGAATAATGAAAGGAGAAGAAATTGACCAAAAAGATGTTTTTAGATCATCTGGTTACCATGGCAACGACCTTCAAAGCACGAAATTTTGCAATATTAAGCTTTTTTGAAGCTATATAATTTGGTATTTACATGAAGATGATGGTTGATTTTGTATGTATTGGATAATCTAGGACCGAAAATTTTGAACTAGATTTTTTGTTGCGTCAGTTAGTGTCAAAAAGGTTGGTTACCATGACAACAAATATGGCTTATTTTGATAAAATGTTGTTTATAATTTCCAGTTTTTCTTCACTTATGACTGACTTTTGATATGTAGATGGAATTTATCATATAAAAGGAGCAACTAAGATTCTAATTAATTTTGTTGTTGTGCACATTGGTTACCATGACAACGGTAACTATAGCTCATAACTTAGCTGCTTTTGTTACTTTGGAGTTGTTTTTTAATTTTTGCAGCATGATAAACCGATGATGATTATTGGAACATATCTAACAAAAAGCGCTCTTTGAAAAAACCCAAAAAAATCATTGGGCCTTTTTGTTACCATGGCAACCATTTTTATTATTTTCTTAAATCAGTTATTCTAAGTCCCTGAAAGTTTATATGTGATAAGAAAAGAGATCAAATAAGCCTCTAAAAAAAATACAAGAAAAAAGAATAAAAAATTTAATAGTTGCCTTGGTAATTTGTCGATACAACCCAAAATTAAGCATTTTTGGGGTGATTTTGCAGCCTTTTTCCTAAAAAATTGGACCGATTAACACAACTATTTTGATATATAAGTTAGAGGAAATGTTGAACTTTATTCAAGAGTAAGAAATATTTGGATTGCTTAGTGTTGGATACCCGTATCCAAGGACTTAAAATGGGCTTTTGTGAAATATAACATAATTGTTCCCATAGCAACAGGCTATTTCCTGCAAGTTTTTGAAAAAAAATCTCATATGTCCTAAAAGGTCTATTTGAGCAATTTTACAAATTATCATACCATTGAATTTGAATTCAAAAATCTAGTCATTTGAGGATTCTAAAGAGTTCTGAAGATTCCTTCATTTAAGGGATATGAATTGATGTTGCCATGGCAACAAACACAAAAATTATTTTTATTTGAAAGTTTATGTGGTATTTCCTAGTAAAATGGAATACAATTTCTGTATTTTGTCATTACCTTCGAAAAAATGCAAAAATCAATATTTAAGTAGGGTATGTGTATTGTTGCCATGGAAACATAAGTTAACAACATAGGCCCAAAAATATTATTACTTCATTTGAGCGAACGATGATGGGGAACTTATATGTTGTGTGTTTTTATATTAGTTTGTGTTGCATTACTGATATATTTGCCTGTAAAAACTCGCAAAAAGAGACTTTTTCAATCTTTAATGTCTGTTTCCATGGCAACCAGAAGTGATATCAAGAATTTTTTCACCTTATTTTTACTTTTGGGTCAGCCCTAGCCTCATGTTTAAATTTTATTAAAATTTGAGACATAGCGTGCCACAACCCCTATTTAAAAGTGTAAGTGCTTACAGAGAATTGCTATGAAACATCAATAAGGGGGCCCATACACTATGCATAATAATGAAAATAATATTTTTGGAATTAGATTTACAACATTAATTGTCTATTGCTGTTACTGTATTTCCTCTAATAATAGCAACCTCCCTAAAAATAGCACCCCTACATTTTTTACTAAGAAAACCCACTTCAAATGCCTAGATTTTAGGAACTTTTTGAGACATCTTCTCTAATTTGATGTGAATTTCCACTAAAAAAATCATTTATATGATTGTTAAGAGGAAATCAGCCTCAAATTAAAGGGAAAAGGGTCTTAAAGACATAATTTTTCATGATTTTTATTTTTTAATCAGAAAATGCATACTAAGTAAAAGCTCCAGGACCATGTTATGTATGGCTCCCGGGAATGTTTATTAAGAGAAATACGGTACATCTATCAAAGAATGATCAATATATACAATTAACATTATCATCAGTCATATAGATTGTGTATCCACTTTTTAAGATTTCATATCTACAGACCAATGAGTTAAAGCTTGTTGAATTCAAATAAAATTTTTGTTTTTTAATAAAAGAAGATGCAATTCCACAGTTTGTAACCCAATTTCATTGAATACTAGCAATTGTAATGTTGGTCTATGTTTTGTTTCTATTATTTAGACTTTGAATTACAGGGGGATTGCTATTTTCTTTGAGAAAAGATTTTGACATAAAGGCTTAACAATTATCATCTGAACTCTTGACATCAACCAAAGATTAACAAAGTGCTTTAAAGATAAAAATCTACCTGATTTTAATACTCATTCCCTCATTTTGATTATAAATTTCTACTTTTACAAGTTAATTGGTAATATTCATTTTGTTTATGAATATTTCAATTTTTTACAACAGATTTTTCAATTCATACAAGCTTGGTAATTATACTATAATATTTTGTAGAAAACAAAAAGATAATTCCATGAAAAACTGCAAAATGCTTTTCATTTAGATGAATTTATATTAGGCTATTATTTTAATGTATGCATGTTGAAACTATTCTTTGTAATTCTGCGCTTAATAAATTACTAAGTTCTCATTTGACGTCTTTAAGTCATGCAACAAACAGAATTCTCTCTCCCTTTAAAAGAATGTAGGTAAAAATGCCAGAGGTAAAAATGCCATAGGTATAATATAGGCATTATATTATTTTAGCTTTTGCTTTTTTACTTCTGACATTTTTACCTACGGCATTTTTACTTCTGGCATTTTTACCGCATACCATTTAAATGGGTATAAATGCACAAGTTTGAGTGAGTGATCAAGGATCAATTTTTTCTTTACCTGTAAAGACAAAATTGACCTTTGATAACTCACTTAAACACTTTGAAATCTGACTACTCACTTAAACCTGTGCATCTATATATCATTGGTAGAGGAAATAAACAATTTGGGGAACATCAATAACACAAACTGCAGACACAAACACATGGTGAGAAAGAAGGAAGTATTAGGTAGGAGGCAAGGTATAATCCATACAGTGAGGTCAGTCACTGGTGCCAATCTTGTCAACATGGTCAGGCTGTAATCAATCATTGACAGAATGTAATTAACATAATCGGAAACAAATGAAGAAGAGCATTTCAACACAAGTGATCCATACCGCAATATACTTTGATTGGCAGGAAGTGCCAAGATAAAGTTGCATAGAGATACAGTCTTATCTTTGATTATACTTCTTCAGTCCGCAAATCTTGGGCTACATCTCTTTTAGGATAACAGTGTAAAAAAAATGTTACTTCAGAAAAAGGGAAACAACACAATCATACCCTTCTTGTACATTTGAAATTCATATCTATCATAACATAACATAACATAATCCATACTGCTTTACTACTTTAAACTTGAACCAAAATTGACTCCTTAATACATTGTTCTCTAAAAAAAGATGGAGCCTGAGATTACCAGGGATGCACATGTAGCTGATTTTCATTTTCAGCAAAACAAAGATTAAGCATGAATCAAGCCAATAATCCAATATCTTACATAATTATATTTCATAAATTGTGTACTATTCTCAGAGCCAAAAACTTTTCTTAGAAGGACAAAATAATAGACTGGTAGTAAACTCTTGCTGTTATGCTGGCATCACTTCTGTTGAATCTCTGCCCATCATAGAGAAGAGGAGGCAAGCATTCAAGCTCTTGTCAAGCTGTTTGGTATAAAAACAAGGGTAAAGGGGACTGAATCTCTACCTGTCCCCATCTCTGGAGAAGACATCAAGTCTCGTGGACTGTCAGCAGAATGAAGGGAGGAGGAAGATACTGAAATACCAAATAGTCACATAACTCATCATGTCGAAAACCTTCCTTTCTAAGAATTTTTCAATTTTGTGTCATTTGAAAATGCATTTTCAATATTTCATTCTCTGTTGTTTTTTTATATGTAATTTTTTATTATTTCAAGTTGATAATGGTTACCAAAGTTGGGTTACCAAATGTGTGGTTTATAGTTGTTTTTTCATTATTTAGTCTATATATACAATAACAATTTTACTTGATAAAAAAAAATTGAATTTGTAAGTGAATTCCAATACTTGATTTTGGAAATGGTGTTACTGTTGACATTTGTACCTTTAATACCAAAGGTTCTATTCTTCCTTGAAGTCATTTAGAAACTCAAAGATTTAATAAATTTCTCATTTATCATGAAGAGAGTATTAAAGCTGAACAAAACTTAAAGAAACAACATACATATATATATTTATATACACTGATATAGAAATAACTTTACTGAATACTTTCTCTGACATAATTTCTAGTAATTTGCAGTGTAAGGCAAATAAGAAACATGTTATTTTCGAAATGTATAATTCACATAGAAGAATAAAATCAAGAAAGGCACCAGCATAATTTCTTGGTAGTAAAAACTCGATAAATTTGATTTTAAGATTTATTGAATATTCAAGATTTTATATGCAATAAGATATGTTTTTCCATCCCCCAAAAGACAGTGCAGGAAATGTGCAAAAAAATACTTTCAATCACTTTTATGATAGTATTTAAACCTCTATGTCTATCTTTCAAGCAAAGATAATGTTTCGTGATACAATCAGAATTTTTTGGAAAGACAAAAAAAAATCAATTCAAAACACCTAAGGTTGTTTCTTATACCAAATGGCAGACATATGAATTAGAATAGTCCATTCTTTTGGCAAAAACTTCAGTCAGTCAGTGCTTTAAAATCAAACATGTGTAAAAAATAAAAATAGAACGATAATCATTATAGCAATTGTCAAAATTTTATCATGATGATGATAGCAGGATAATTTAGGTTTGCAAAATTTAGGTTATTATCTCTATAGAAGAAAATATTTAAAACTAATTGTATCTGGAATATGTTCTTTAATCTCAACAACCCTTTATTGTGTCTGATATGTAATACAACACAGAGAAAAATGCATCTACATAAATTAAACTTAAATACTAAAAGCTCTTCAATTTTACCCTGCAGCTAACAGAGTTGTGTTAGTGTGATAAATACCAACTTTTAGAAGATGTTCAATATCAAGCATTATACAAAACAATGGGAATAAAAGCCAGTAAGATTTGTGTCAGTTCTCCAATTCATCACTTCATCATGATTTATTTCATCTCATTCACCTTCTGGTGCTGGAAAAAATCAAATAAAGCCCTAAAACAGCCCTGTTATCAGCCAGAAACTGTTCAAGAAAAGTAATAGAAATGATACCCCCCTTTGCATGTGTTATAAGAAAAAGTGTATAATTAGTATAACCATGTTTAAAAAAGTGAGTTTTTATGAGTAACTAAATGCAATTTTTATTCATAAAGAAAATGACATGTTGTACATTTCTAAAAGCTGGTTTACACACACTATAAATAACTCTGTGCAAAAAAAACCCCCAATATAATGACTATTCCAGTTTGTAGCTCTATCACCTGTACAAAATAGGAGAGATATCTTGTATTTCACCCCTTCATTGACTTTTTGTGTTAATTTAAATATGAAAATATATTTTTCTTTCAAAACATTCTGTTTTGATGTTTCACTAGTAAATGTTTTAGTATAGTTTTGAAGGTATATAATGTGATTTTGTAGTTACTATTATGCTTGTTAAGAAATGATTAAAAACCAATTCAAGTTAACAATATGAGCATTTGTGTAACATTTCCAACAATTTGATGCATGCTTGATTGACAGATATTTAGCTACCTCGACACCACCACACTGAATCAAAAATGTTCTTTGATAGTGCACAGTCAGAATAGGTCCCTAGCTATCTATAAGGTGCACAGTGAAGACTCTGACCAGCCTGTGAAGATGCAGAGGCTGGTCAGAGTATTAACCTTGCACACTTATGGAATTGTTGGAAATGTCACGCACAGGCTCATATATCAGTATTGATTATCAGTTTTGAGTGCATTAATTTGTCAAAAAAGGGGCAGACACAAGTTATAGCTCAAATAAAAGGTAAGCTAGGAGCAAAACCAACTTTGTCAAATCTAGTGGTTAAGAGAGAGATATATACTGTTATTTGTGATAGAGCAGACAGATGATGAGCGTGGATAAACACTTTTTCTTCCATCATCTGCTACCGTCCTTCGACTACCGTCTGAGTTGTAGAAACTGGATTCACGTCCTGTCATACTCCCATCTGCTGTATGTCAAGACAAAATATCTTTTGGCATAAAATGCACACTTCTACTAAATTATCAGAGTGCCATATGGGATATAAACTATCACAATCAAGAATTTATATAAAATAAAACAGTGAATTCAAAGAAACCTGAAATAAATTTTTAATTGTGAAATAGAGACTAAATAATAAAACGTGTCACACTTTTGGCATGTTGACCAAATGTAAGCATGAGATAAACTTACACATTCTTTTTTATTTATCTTACAGTATGTATGAGAAAAAAAGCACTTCCAAAAAACTTTTACATGATTGCTGACCTAATTTTCATGAAATAAGAAATAACATTAAAACATGCTTTTATCAAAGAAAGGACTTAAATAACAAGTGAGCATATGAATAATCAAATTCAGTATATTAGAGGTACAGATTAGAGCGGTTAACCAATGTCTAGGTCTTAAGTGTTTATTTCTCAATGAAGTTTTATGTTGCAAATAATCATTTGAATCACCTGTACAAGACAATTTCAATACAAATCCTTATACATATGGTTTGTACAAGTGCAACTGAAACAAAATCAAGGGGACAACGATGGCCTTAAACCACTCAACTGAATTCTAATTATTCAGTGGATTTTTATTGAATATCACATAAAATGCTGCCAAGCACTAATTAATAGTGCCAATCAAACATTGCATGCTATTATTGAAGAAGGTCACTCAAAAAACATCCTGGTAAAGTTTTATTGAAATTGGCCCAGTGGTTCAGTAGAAAAAGAAGTTTAAAGAAAGTTGATGCTACAAGACACACACCCCTCGACAGACTCTGGATGATCCTAAAAGCTCTCCTTGAGCAATTTCTTTGGGTGAACAGTAAAAAGCCACCTCTATCTGTAGTTCTAATTACTGTGATTGCTTGAATGAAGTTTCTGATATTCATATCTGAACTAAAAAAGAGGCTTACCGTAGTATTGATTCTTGCTTCGAGATCGAGTATCTTTGGCCATTGGGTTATTGTAGTTACCAAAATTACTATTTTCTCGATCATTTCTGCTGTATTTATTGTTTACAGTCATGGAACTGCCTTCTAGATTTTGTAACTGTAATGAAAAGAGAATCATAATTTATAAAGATAAAATGAAACTAAAATCACTTTACAAAAATTTTATTCCAAATTAATTGCCAGTTTTTGGAACATTTCAACCAGAATTGGTCAAGGTTTTCCCACAACAGTATGAGTAGGCTAAGATCAGTCTTAATGTCTGTGCAGACTGATCTTAGGGTATACTGTCAGCCAAGACTTTAAGAAAAAGTTGTAAACAGAAGGTTTCAACAAGAGTTGTCCACGGATAACGTAGCTCGCCCAAACAGCTGCTTGTCACAAACAGTGCTTGACCGAAGACCGAAGTTCAAAGTGGTTTCTTTCAATGTTAAAGTCCATGATCTAATATATATCTGTTTGAGTAGTAATTAAGAAATATAAACTTTTTTGTTTTAATGGCATGTATAAGGTTAGGGTAAAGTGAAAGCCTACAAGCAGATGAGGTTACCAATGGAATTTCTTTGTATCAAACATGAAGTTTTTCTTTAAAAATTTTCTAAGTCCACAAAAGGTTAAGATCAAGGTCAAATTGTGAAGGACCTTGGTCTCTGTAGAAGCCTATCACCTAGTGAGTATGTGTATGAAGTAATAATGTTCCTGAGTAAAGCATTTAGAAAATATAAGCAAGGTTAAATTTTTGGTTAAAGTTTTTCAGTTTAAGTTTTTCCAAGTCCATAAAGGTCAAGGTCAAATTGTCAAGGCCCTTGGTTTCTGGTGAAAGCCTTTCATCTGGTGACTATATATATGAAGTAATGATGTCCTTAGATTAAAGCATTCAGAAAATATAAGCAAGGTTAAAGTTTTTTGTAAAAGAATTTCGGTTAAAGTATTTCTAAGTTCATCAAAGGTCAAGGTCGTATAATCAAGGACCTTGATCTCTCACAAAAGCCTATCACCTAATGAGTATATATATGAAGTAATGATGTCCCTAGGTTAAAGCATTCAGAAAATATAAGCAAGGTTAAAGTTTTTGGTTAAAGTTTTCAGTTAAAGTTTTTCTAAGTCCACAAGTGGTAAAGGTCAAGGTCAAATTGTGAAGGACCTTGGTCTCTGGTGAAAGCCTATCACCTAATGATGGTGCATATGAAGTAATGATGTCTCTAGGTTAAAGCTTACAGAAAATATAAGCAAGATTAAAGTTTTTTTGGTTAAAGTTTTTGGTTAAAGTTTTTTTGAAAGGGTCAAGGTCACAGTCTAAAGGTCATTTCGACATGGATGTTGATCTCAAATGATAGCCTATGCCCTAATGAGTGTTTCTGTAAAAAATAAAGCCTCTAGGATAAATATTGATAGAAATAAAAAAACTTTAACCTAATGCGGACGCCGACACCGACGCTGACGCTGACGCCAACATCCGAAGGTTTGACAATAGCTCTTCCGAGACTTTCGTCCCGTGCGAGCTAAAAATAGACTGCTATAAAACTGGTAAGCAGGTTCTTTGGAATTCAGTGGCATGGAACAAATTAATATATGTCTAAATCTAATTCAAATACTAAGATTACTTATACTTAGACTACTTATATTATTATTTTGATTAATTCACTTGTTGATTCACTTGTTTGTCAGTGAAATGATCAAATGATAATCTCTAGGAAAGCATTAGAAAAATGATTTTTTATTGTGTCTTCATCTTTAAATACGAGTTCCTTAATTTGCAAAAAATCAACATCAAGATCTATTCAATATGGTATATAAATAAATAAAAAGATGATTTCATAACAGAAAAGAAATAAATTTTGTTTTGTTTTGTTTGAAATTGCTTTTAAACCTCTTTCAACAATGTTTCTGTTATATCGCTGAAGCTGGAGCACATAACAATGAATACCTAGTATTTCTCACACCAGAACTACCATTTTATCCATTTGTAGCCATCAGCTACCGTCCCACATAGGTCAAAGGTATACTTTTGCAGAAATATTTTCTAGCAAAACAAATGCAACCATTACTATAGCTTGAAAGTCCAGGTTTTACTGTATATATGGGTTTAAGTATCACTTTTATCAGTAATTAAGCAATATGTTGTGTCCTCTTTCTTGATACATGTACTTCAACATCAATACTTTAAGAATGATAGTTTTGGAAAGAATTCACTCATTGTATAATTCAATTTTTGTTGTGTCCATCAATATTCACACATTCTGATTGGCAGAAAAGTTGGTTTGATTGCCCAATGAAAACAAAACAATTTTGAGTACACAGTTGCTTTGTATGCTTCCGCAAAAAAAAAAGTTCCATACTAAATCTGTTTCTTAACTGACAAATCTTTACACTTTTGCTTCATGATATCAAATAATAAGATATGAAGATAATATTTGTTGATTTCATAGAGGTATGAAACTGAAACTTGTGTATGAATCTGCTTTAGATATTCAAAAAGTGTTATTAGGTTTTTAGTTTAATAGATCAATGAAATCAACAAATATTATCTTCACCTCTTTAATGATGATTGATAATCTTACAAATAGCCCTACCATCATGGACCATTAATTGGGAATACACTTTTAATATTGAAAAAATATTATTTAAATGTTCTCTGGTAATAAGAAAAAATAGAATGTAAGCAAAATCTAAAATATCTGAACAACATTCCAACTACTCTAAAATAACTAGCAATTACCTTTGTTTTTAAAGCAAAAAAAACCCTATCTTTGTCCATCACAATGAAAAACTTCATTATAAAAATTGAAAATAGTTCAGGTAGTTCAGCAACATTTTGGAAGTGATCTCTTTATCAGTTTTAACTGAGGTTTCCTTATGAATTTCATTACAAAAGTTCATGTGTTCTGAAATATTACAGAACTATAAAGGGTCCTCTACTTTAATGACAAAGATCATGAAGCCACAAGGATTCATAGGTTATCATAGAAGGATTACCATTGTTTTTCATTTTTTTAATTTTGTCCAATTTGAAAGAGGTTTCAGACCATGAGAATAAGGTGAAATTTTGAAAGGAATCACCTATGAGGAAAAAATATGGAAAAAGGATAAATTGTTTGTTAATATAATTATATTCTTATATATTCTATGAAAATGCATTTTACAGGTGGCTATCTTGACAGATTCCTTTAGTATTGTTACTGTTTTGGACTGATGTAATCTATTGAGAAAACTAGATCAGATTTTAGAATACTTGAGTACATTTTTGTTGTTTCCAGGGATTTGATAGAAATGGCATACCTCAACCTTGTCACTAGTCTCCATATTTTGTATTTTTGATTTTTTTTTTATTTATTATGAAATTTTGTTTAATATTCGATATTTCATTATTACTTATATAAGCATTCCTAAAAAAGTGCAAAAAAAGCCTAACTACTCTAGTACAAAATATGTAAAAAAGAAAACTAACCATATAGCACTGAAATTATAGCAATTAAATAATCATGAGAAAAAATTACTTAAATGTATGGATGTAAATACATATTATACATGCACTCTAGCTATGTTTTCTGTATAACTGTGATACAAGTTGTCTAAAAATGAAAAACCTACTTTAGGATTTCTGCCTCTGGGTTTTCCATATAAATTCTGTCAATAAATTTCAAAGAACTCAATATATGTCTAAAATTTATACAGTTGGGTACACAAAGTAAGATTTTTAATTCATTTTATCATTATTATCTATTGTTATCATTTTTTGGGGGAAAAAAGATAAATCATTCCAAATAAGTCAAATTTGACTCAAATAATTTTTCAGTAGTAAAGCAAGAGAATAATCAATGTATATTATTTGAAAAAAGGGGGGAAAAGTGAGAATAGTGTGATAAAAAATGAATAGAGAATTTAACACTATGTGCTTTAGATATTTCAAATATTTAGCAAAGGTGATTTTCTTTGATGTTGGCAAACTCACTGTCTCTTGACTCAGCATCAACAAGAACTGATACTTACAACTTTACAAAATATCAAGAACTTGATTATGTTAGAAGTCTGTTCTTCCCTATACACGTAGTCATGATTTTCATGTTCAAGTAAATAAGAATACTATTTGCTTACAATCTTTCTTTAAGGTTTTATGACCTAAATCAAGTCGACTATGAAACTATCATTAAGCCTTTTGAGGGTTCACAAACTTTTCTAATTTAGATCAGATTAAAATCAAGTTGACTCAAAGAAAATTGTGTACAAATATTTTTTTACCAAAAAACACAAAAAAAGGTCAATTGATATGATATCAGATTAAAGACTTCATGAAAAGTGTACAACAAAGATAAACTTAATGGTTGTTTGCTAAAGAAAGTCAGTGTAGAAAGTAAAAACTCTGTGAAAACATTTCAGAAAATGAAGAAATTGCTTGTTACACCCAATTTTTTCATTGTCAACAATATTATCTACCCCTTATGACAGATATTTTTCAAGTTTAAGTTAAAATTGTTGTCTGCAATTTCTTAGAATTTGGACCAGTTCAAAATTTTGCTGTCTGGTAATGAGTAAAGAGATCACGTCAATAAATAGTAAGAAAGCTGTCAGACCAAACTTAAATTATTTCTGTTTTGGTAGATATCTCCTTTCAGATACTAACAAAAGACAAGCAGATGAGAGTTTTAGAATAAGAGAAGGAATATTTTCTTTTTTATTTTTACTCGAGGATAACACGATAAAGGGTCGATTGACTCTTATTTCCATCATGGTCCTAACTCATTCCAGATCTTATCCTGCATATAGAGAGAGAGGCAATGGTTTCTAATCACTGCTCCCCACTTTTACAGCTGGGTGGACTGGGGCCTTGTCTGTAAAGTGTCCTGCCCAAATACACTACCCACCTCCGGTGGGGCTCGAACCTGCAACCACCAGGTTACGAGTCGAGTGCGCTAACCACTCGGCCAATGAGCCAGACTACCCCACCCACCTTGGCATCTGAGATTCTTTCCGTTAAAGGACATCTTTGTTTGGTGTCTAAAAAGAAGTGTGGCAGGCAGACTTAAGTGAAGAAGAAAAGACCACACTTTAAAGTAATAGACCCTTAATGGTTCCACAATGTTTCGGGAGTAATGAACTTTAACAATGTTAACCAAGGTTTTCTAATGATTTTCATTAGGGAACCTCATTTAACATTGTGAAAGAATATGTGGTCCGAAATGTTGCGGAACTATTATGGTCCTACCACCTAAAGGGTACAAACAAAAGACAAGCAGATGAGAATTTGTGAAGATGAGAAGGTATAATTTCCCCACCCACCTTGGCATCAGAGAGTCTATCAGTTATGGTCCTCATGAAGGAGACCTCGTGTTTCAACTCAGGGTTTTTCTTCTGCCTCATGGTACTTGACTTGATTCTCTGTAACTCTTCTTGTAAAGCTTTATCTAGGAACTGCAATGGAGAACATTTTATTTTATTTTCATTTAAGAAAGAATAAAAAACTGACCAAATTTTTCCCCAAAAGATTACCCTGATCAGTTGTTAGCTGCTCACACAAAAACCTAATAATTGAGATATATGAGCTTTCGCGTGACATTTCCAACAATTTGAAATGTTCATGAGGTGCAAACACTGAGAAGCATAGACAGCCACATTCTTTAAATATAAAGTTACCTGATGGTCTATGGATACTTTGAGACCTTATCTGTCTTCTAAACTCATAGTGAAGACTCTGGTCTGACTGTGCAGATGCACAGGCTGGTCTGAATCTTTGCTTTGCACATATTTGAAATTGTTGGAAATCACACGCACAGGCTCATATAGGATCTGTAGTGATATTTTCTTTGAGACTAACTGATCTCAACTCAGTTAAGTATTGCAAAGATATCGAGCAAGCCTTGGCCAGCTGAATAACTTGAAAGGTCAGTGCAACACAATTATAAGTGCCTATACATTAATAGGCACTTACAATAGTGTTGAACTGAACCCTTGATTAACTGTTCTATTCTAGACAAGATTAGCATGTCTACAAAATTCTCATAACAGATTCTATTTCTCACATTAAAAAGCTTTTTTTCTTTTTAACTCATTTTCGACTCCCATTTTCAAAGATATACTACATTAACATTCCCTGAAGTAGCATTTGGCTGAACACCATTCTTCAATAGCATTTCTTCAGAAATTAACACTCTAAATAAGATGTACATACCAAATCACAACCCTTTTTTCATTAATCTAGCCAGATTATAATACTTAGTAATATGCCCTACATTGCGTGAGTGAAATAAACCTATTAATTATTTTTGATAATACAAGGGTGTTATTACGCTAGTTAAATAACTATGCAAAATAGCCGAGATAGTATAGCAACGTTATATTTTTTCGTTGTGAGAATGATGTCAATTCGCAAATGGCGTTACATTTTACACAGAATAACTTGAACTCAATCAAAATTATTTAAAATTCTTCAATTTATTGCCAAAAATTCAGGTCATATTTTAAAAAGAATATCAAATTTGTGCTCATAAAATACCGAATTTATTAAACTTGTCGTCTAAAACCGATAAAAAATTTGGCACAGCCTCATTTTTATCTGTTTATAGATGACTCGTTTAAAAAATTTGGTATTCAATGACTACTCATTCAATATCTTCTGTTTACACTGACCTTTTTCCTTTCTGGAGGACTATCATTTGGTTTCGTATGACCAGCATCTAGAATCTCTTGATTATTTGGAGCTTCTAATGTAACTGTGTATGTACTTGTTCGTGGAGGTTCTCTCGGAGTTAACACTATTGGTTCGGGAGTCTCTCTTTGTTTATGTCTATTATCATTCACAGTTTTAGAACTATTTTTCCGTTTCATGAACTTGGATTCACTAGGAACCGTTTCCATTTCTATATCTTGATTGTCATGTAATGTATTAGATACATTCTCCATAGTTTCCATTTTAGCTTCATGGTGACTATGTTTACCTTCCACAAGATTCCCCGACCTGAAGTCTGAGAAGGTTGTGTTATATTGTGTGTTAATTTGTCTATTGGACACATCCATGTATGGTTTACCATGTGACATATCTGTCCTATCTTCACTATATGGATCAATGGCATTGTTCGATATTTGTGATTTACGATTTGCACTTTTCTGCTGTAATCTCCGTGCTGATCTAGCTGGCGTAGTTGTTCTCTCCTTTCTCTCCTGAATTTCTTGTTTCTCAAACTCCTCATTTCTGAGTCTCTCTGCCTCTCTTTGTTTTTCTGCCTCTAATTGTTCTCTTATTGCATTTAAAGCTAGTTTTTCTGCCTGCACTTTAGAAGCGTTTTTTGCCTGTTTGATATATTTACTTTGAGCTGTAGCATTAACATAACTCTTTTCTCCCTCCGATATGTCCATTTTTTCCTCCCGTCTCTCTTCTCTTTGGTCTGTATAATTGTTACCTTTTTGTTTCCCTGAGCGTACAGTTAAGTTTTTCAAATTCTCACTGTAAAGAAAATAGATACATGACATTAAACAGCTCTCAATCACCAAACAGCTAAACTGTATCATATGGTTAATATCTACTGTATATGCCAATATTGAAATATACATCATTTGTTTAAAAAGCAAGCAAGTAACAAGTTGCATAAAGAGTTGAGAGGCACATTCAGTCTTAATTTACTTGGAATAAATTTTGATATTAAATAAATAATAGTTAATAAATGATAGTTTGTTTGTATAGGGTTTAATGCCACTTTCAACACTCTTTCAGTCATATTGCGGCAGTTGGAGCACCTATCAATGGATTCCTTGTATTTCTTTTGCCAGTGCTACCATTACATCCCTTCCTAGCCTACAACTGCTATTCCACAGAAGTCAATGATTATCAACCAATTGGTGGGAGACAAATAGTCGTCAGGGATGAGTTCCACCGCTGGAAATTGATTTTAATAAAGCATGTAATTTACTCGATTGCTTATAAAGGTCCAGGTTGAAATATGAAATTGACCTCTGGGCCCGAGAATAAAAAAAAAACTTTTCTCATGCTCAACTGAGAATTTTCTGAATCTTAGAATTTAAAGCAATGCATGAACATAACAAGAGGACCATGATGGTCCTAGATTGCTCACCTGAGTCTCTTTGACCCCTGGGACATCACATTAACCAAATAGGCAGATGTCAACAAGGAGATAATTTCTACATAAGTGCAATACCATGGAATGTTTTCAGTCAAGATCAAGAATGATATGCCTCTCTTTGATTCTATGTAAAAAAGGATGCACAGAGATGAAGCCTAAATGTGACCCCAGGGTCTTGATATGAACAAACATGGTAGAGGTTTACTAGATGCTGCAAACCAAAAATATAAGCTATCTGCCTTCTTGTTACAGAGAAGAAGATTTTTGAAGGTTTTCCTATTTTCACCCATCAGATGAGTTAAAATGGATGCACCCGGCTTGAGCCCAAATAAGACACCATGGACTTGATACTAACAAACTTGGTAGAGGCCCAAAAGATGATGCTACATACCAAATATGAAAGCTGTCTGCCATCTGGTTTCAGAGAAGAAGATTTTTAAAGATTTTCCTATTTTCGCCCTTTTTCTGTAGGGTAAAGGGAAAGTTATTGGTGGATTTCATTTTTTTGAACAACTTTGGTAGAGCTTGACCCAAGGATCCTCCCTGCCAAGTTTAATCAAGATTGGCCCACCGGTTTAGGAGGTGAAGATGTTTAAGAAATTGTTATTATATAGAATATAGAAATTATAGAATTATAGAAATTATATAGAAATTATTATTATATAAGTAATTATTAATTATAGTATTACATCAGATTTGAAATTTTTATCTTTTGTTGAAATTTGAGAAAATTCTCAGTCGAGCATGAGGAAAAATAATGATCTTAGGCCCTGACTGTTCATATTCCTTGTTTTAGTGCATTTTTACAATTCCAGTGTTCATATAAAAGTACACTTAGTTACATAAAATGAAAGTAACCTACCTATTTACATTATCACTAAAATCATTTTTCCTCTTTTTACTGGTACTATGAGAATCAATATGTTTGACTGGCACTTGGTTACGATTAAGAAGACGTTCAGTTTGGAAAGACACATGGTTCAAACACTCTTCTATCGTAAATCTCTCATTCGGATCCAACTTTAGTGTTTGCTGAAATGAAACAATATTGTCTATATATGACCACCAAAAATAGAAAGCATTGACATTTGGTAGAAATGGAACGTAATTACTGTCATTGAATTCAGGTAGGGGCAGTGTAATACACAATTTTGAAATTAGCCAAACTTCGGTTACTTTTGTAATCCACCCAAATCATGGCAATCGACCAGCAGAAACAAATGCCGTAAATAAAATGCCATATTGCTGTCCAAAATTATAATATTCAGTAATCCTGAATTGCCATGACGTTATCCCGAAAAGCCATAAATTAAAATTAAAATCAGAAGATACACAAGTACTAATATAATTGAAGTATCATGATGTGAACATTCTCTTGAGATTTAATTTAACTCAAATGTAGAAAATTTAGTAAAATGCTTTGAATTTCAAAAGAAACATTATTAACCCTTATCTTGCTGAATATAAATTTTGTTTAAAACAAAGTTACTTTTTTGACATATAAGAACACGTCAAGCTTAGTACTTCCCCCAATATTAGTTAAAAAGATAACAGACAGTAAAGACAAGGATCAGTCAGTATGTCTGTGCAAACTGATCCTAGTCTATACTTTCTACAATAATTAGTGAATCAAGGTATTAAATTATAAGATATGAAGCAAGTTTTGTTGATTTCATGGATGTATGAAACTAAAACTCTCATTTCACTCTTACAATGTGATTAGGTTTTTTATTTCATACCTCCATGAAATCAACAAATTCCCTCTTCATCTTTTAAGTATTTGAAAACAAGAAAGCCATGAAGACCTTGTTTATATGGCTTTCCTTTTTTACATATTGTGCACTACTACTAGTATTTGTGCCTACTTACATTCATAAAGTCAATAAGTACACTACTTAATATTCCCTGATATCTTTTTTCTAAAGTTTGAGGCTTTGACACTGACGGAAACTGAAAATAGAAAATAATATAAGCCTGTGTGTGACATTTCCAACAATTTCAAATGCGCATCAAGCAAAGACTCTGGCCAGCCTGTGCATCTGTACAGTCTGACCAGGGTCTTTACTTTGCGCTTTGTAGAAAGATAAGGTCCAATGGTGTCTTTAGAAAGTCAGAAAAACATCTTACTACACTACGAGGCAGTCAAGTTTCGTTAATGTTGGCCCTCACGCACATGTTAAATTGTAGGAAATGTCACGCATAGGCTCATAAATTGTTCAATAAGATTTCTTTTTAAATCAATTGGAACTCAAAATTCTTTTACAGTTTTTCAGAAATCTTCTTCCTAAAGATGTTTGAAACATACATTAAAATAGCATGTAATTCAATGAAGACTTAAATGCATATAAATTCAAAATGAAAGATTTATGCCAATTACATAAATTTCTGATTAAAGGTAGTCCTTCAAATTACCAACTACACTTATTTTCATTCTTTTTTTTACCTTCTTTTCAGTTCATTTGTTTAAATGTTCGAATGTTTTTTTCACAAATATGAAACAAAGCATTTTCAAGTTGATTAAGGTAATGTTGCATTAACATTCTCTAACAATCAATATTTCCTTTGTTATCACCACATTCATGCTTATTAGCATCTTTTTCTTTTAACAGTGTCTATAACAAATCAACAAGAACAAATTAGAACATGATAACGGAGAACACTTACATCCATTATATATTCCTAGAAAAAAACCAAGACAAAGTGAAAAGTATGAGGCATTGAATCTTTTATGTTTGGAGACATAGGCAGATAAATATTAATATTGAGGGGTCAGCGCATCACTATTGTAAGTGCCTATTAATATAAAGGCAGTTACAATAGTGTTGCACAGACCCCTTAATATGTAAAGCCTGGATAAAAAGTTGTGACAAAAAATGTTTTTCATAATGTTTATCTTAATGGTGCATCCTGATTGGCTACATAAATTGTTTCATAGCACAATGAAAGTTAAAATTAACTTAATATACTTATTAAAGATGATCAACTTTGAATTCTAAATATTTTTGACAAGTTGATTTCTCAACTATGAGTTTAAGTTTACCTTTAGTCCAGAGAATCTGGAGTTATTATAAAACAGGGTCATCTGATCAGGAGGCAGAGGACCGGCTATTTTCTGTATCACATATAACTGGTCAATCTCACTCTCACCTGGGAATAATGGCTGACCATCACTTAGCTCACCCAGGATACAGCCTATTGACCAGATATCTACTGGCTTACCATATGGTGCACTAGAAATAAGCATAAAAATAATTATATCATTCAATTAGTTTTTGAAAAGAAGAATATAAATAAAGGATATTGAATAAGTGATCATGAAATATTGGATTAAGTAAACAAGCCATCTATAAACAGTTATCACTTTCCTCTTTCACAAAATTTTGGATCTGTCCAAATTCAAAGGTTTTGCAGACAAAAATTTAAAATGGATTTAATTTGAAAAATAACAATTCAGTAGGGTAGAAAATAGTGTGGAAAAAGAAGAAATTGCTTGTCAGAAGCAATTTCTCCTTTTTTCACAATGTTTCTCCATCATAAAATCACAGGCACGTAAAAAGCAGGTATTAAACAGCAAAGGGTTAAAAATGAGGCTTTTCCAGGATGTCAGAAATTCATGCACTTATAAAACTATTGGAAAAGTCACACACACAAAATCTATTACAAAATCAAATGTGTTTTCTTGAATTGCAAATGCCCTTAGAACAGCATTTAAAAAATGACCTTGACAGATGATCTTGACCTTGTTATGTGACTTTGGCCCAGGTATCTGCAGATAAGTATTGATAAGCTCTATCATTATGTGAAAAACGAGAATGGCCTTGCGAATAGGCTTGAAGTAATTGGCAGCAGTATATTTTGGGGGTAAAGTTTTGCATAATATTGAATTGAGGCAGATGACATTGACCTAATTATCTTAATTTCCATAGTATTTTCTACCAAACAGTATTGCTTTCTTTACCTTGCTTATTACAAGTAATTTCTTCTTTTTCAACAATATTTTCTCAAGTATAAAAGCTCTACTATGTGAATTGAATGAGCACAGTATACATCTTACCCCAGAAGTAGTTCTGGAGATCTGTACCATCTTGTTGCCACATAATCTGTATACATGCCGTTGATACCTCCATTTATTGTTCTCGCAAACCCAAAATCACAGAGTTTCAACAAACCTGTATTACTGATTAACAGATTCTCAGGCTTGATATCTACAAATAAATGGAGATTAGATAAATTATTAATACAGAAATATTGTTACTGAAAACATTTTCAAAATAAATTATTGCTCTAGTTCTCTTATCATTAAGAGAGTGAGAAAACAATTTCATGACAGTTTTCTGGTGAATTGTTTCCCTTCAACTACTTCATTTGACTGCTCTTGATACTTATTCACCTAACAAATCAATAATTTGGTCAATTGCAAGTTACTAGCTTTTTTTATCTTTTTTTCTACTGGTATTATTTGGTATATCGTCGGCTCCATTCTATAAGGACGTATATGCCAATTTCCATTTTTTCTTTTATTGCGTTTTCGCAAACATATGATATTCCCGCGTCTTTTGTGAAGATGCTGAACCTGAAAGCTAATCGTATCCCCCCAAAAAAGCTTCATGGACTTGTAAGATACGTCATATTCGCACCGGAAGTTGTCGAAAAGTGAAGTTCGAAAATGACGTATTGACAAATTTGATAATTGTTAACATTTCCTTATGATAAAAGTTTATTTTAAAAGATCAGTTTGAAAAAGAACATAACTTTTACCCAGTCCAGATTATTCGCGTGTCTCAGTTACATACATAAAAATTGTTATATGCATTTTTCACTTTTTTCAAGAAACGTCTCACCCAACGGCTATCGGGGTCTCATGTGCACCCGAAAAGATTTTTTTTACAGGCGATTTGTCCTATATCTTATATCACATCAAATTTAATAAGTTGTTTTCATGCATTTATCTTTTATGCCTTTTGTACCGTAAAAATTAAGTGAAAAAATGACGTACTTGACAATGTTTTTGTTGTTTTTCTTAAATAACTCATTATAGAGACAAAATTTAATATTTATGACGACAGATAATATATTTAGTGATTCCATTTAAAATGATTTCGACCAAAATGGTTGTACCAGTGTTTATAGGTAAAAAGATATTAAGTTTTTTCCTTCTCCTGAAAAGTAGACTTTTCCCGGGTTTGTCCTTATAGAACGGAGCCGACGATATGCACAAAGCATATATTGTATCACTAAACTCAAATACTGTTACAATACCTCTGTGTATGATATCATTACCAGAAAATTTAAGCATATCTTTAAATAACCATGATGAGCATTAGATGACCAGTATGTATGATATTATTACCATGACACCAATGTATAGCTTTACATAACTGATAGAATTGTGACATTACCTCTGTGTATGATATCATTACTATGGCACCAATGTATAGCTTTACATAACTGATATGTATAATAGAATTGTGGCATTACCTCTGTGTATGATATCATTACTATGGCACCAATGTATAGCTTTACATAACTGATATGTATAACTGCGAACTTTTTCTGGAGCAACACCATTCACCATTTCTTCTAGGAGTTCCAACATATTCTGAAAATTAAAACAACAAAACTACATACACATGCATTAATCTCAATTTAATACTGCCCCCTTAAATGTGAGATTAAACTGATCAAAATCATTTGCTTTATTTATTGCTTATCACATGGAGACCACAACAATAGGGATAACATTGACCCAAATGCAATCTCAACAAGGACAAGGATGCTGAAAACCTGAGCCATTGAGCAAAGCAAGATCTCTTTGAAATAATTGAGCAGAAAATAAGAACTCAAAGATTTGTAATTTAGGTCTCATGTGACATAATATGATTTAAGGATGTAATAAAAGTAACATTATTTCTATAATCAGTAGATAATGTGTCTAATCCATTACAAGACAGAAAAACTTAAAACTGGTCCATTTGAGAAAAACACTTACCGTATTTCCCCTAATAATAGATCCCTCCCTAACAGTACCACCCCTACATTTTTCACTATGAAAACCCACTTCAATTGGCTCAATTTTAAGAACTTGTTGAGACTTAATTCTTCTCTAATTTGATGTGAATTTCCTCTAACAATCATTTATATGATTGTTTAGAGGAAATTTACCCGAAATTAAATGGAAAAGGGCCTAAAAGACATAAGTTAATGATTTTTTTAAATCAGAAAAGGCACACTAAATAAAAGCTCCCTGACCATGTTATGTATAGCTCCCAGGAGCATTTATTAGGAGAAATACCTTATATTCACCACATTTTCCTTGTGTTTTCCATGGGACATAAAATATGTCATATGATTGGGGAAGAGTCCTACCATTGCTTATTTTAGTAAGCTGGCTGATGATAGACAGACATGTTCTTAAAGACTTAAAAATTAATCTTAAAAAATACTTAATCATAATTCTAATTTTCCCAAACCATGTTTTTTGAAACAATATAATCTACTGGACAAGTGCCAAGTCTGGAGTCATATTTCAGGAGAAACCTGGCCATTCTGTAATTAATTCACAATAAAACACCCAATCAATCTCAATCATGCCATTACAGCCAATTTACACTTTTTCACCAGTAACAGAACATTGTATAACAGAGATTCTTATAACTTCTTATTTCAGGACCAGAAAATCAATTTTAGACATTAGACAGTGGCAAAAAATCTCAATGTATGGTATGTAATCAGCCAGCAAGAGCATACGATTTCCAAACAAGAGGGCCATAGAGGCCCTTAATCGCTCACCTGAGTGAATTGTCCAAAACACATTTCAAGCAGGTTTTGAAAAGTTTTTTTGGCTTTTTTCCAAGCAACAAAACTTGACTTTTATCCCGATGATTATTTTGACCAAATTTTAAGTTGATTTGGCAAGAAAGTGAAAACAAGGGTGCATACACGTTTTTTCTTAGATTTGACCCAGTGGTTGTTTTTGACCCCATTTGCCCAAATTTCAAACTGGACTGAGATTTTAATAAAGACAACCATTCTTACCAAATTTTAGGTTGATCAGGCAAAAAATGAGACATTCAGGTTTTTCTAAGATTTGACCCTCATGACCTAGTTTTTGACCCAACTTGAGCCAGTTTTAAACTTGTTGGTGATATAATAAAAACAAGATGTGTTTGTGAAACACGAATGCCCCCGTAACGGCATTTTTTTTCAAAGTTTGACCCTGACAGATGACCTTGACCTTGTCACATGACTTTGACTTTGGTACCAGCGGATGCGGATCATTGAGATCTATCATCATGCCAAATATTAGCTTTGTATCTTGAATAGGCTTGAAGATATTGGCAAGGTTAAGTTTTCGGGTTAAGTTTTCGGACGTTTGACCTTGACCTTGTCACATGACCTTGACTTTGGTACCAGCGGATGCGGATCATTGAGATCTATCATCATACCAAATATTAGCTTTGTATCTTGAATATGCTTGAAGATATTGGCAAGGTTAAGTTTTCGGGTTAAGTTTTCGGACGTTTGACCTTGACAGATGACCTTGACCTTGTCACATGACCTTGACTTTGGTACCAGCGGATGCGGATCATTGAGATCTATCATCATGCCAAATATTAGCTTTGTATCTTGAATAGGCTTGAAGATATTGGCAAGGTTAAGTTTTCGGACAGATGGACGGATAGACAGAGGGACAGATGGACGGACAGACAGACAGACAGACGGACATGAGTAAAACAAAATGCCCCCGATCTCTCGATACAGGGCATAACAATCATTCTGACCAAATTTCAGGTTAATTTGGCAAAAAATATACCTCTAGAGTGCATACAAGGGTTTTACAGAGATTTGACCCTGTGACCTAGTTTGTGACCCCACTTGACCCAATGTCAAACTTGTCTTAAGATTTTATCAAGACAATCATTCTGGCCAGATTTCAGGTTGATCAGGCAAAAATGTGACCTCTAAAGTGCATAAAAGGTTTTTCCAAGATTTGACCCTGTGACCTTGTTTTTGACCCACTTGACCCAATTTCAAGCTCATCTGATATTTGATCAAGACAATCATTCTGACCAAATTTCAGGTTCATAAGGCAAAAAAAGTGTCCTCTAGAGTGCATACAAGGTTTTTCAAAGATATGACCCTGTGACCTAGTTTTTGACCCCACTTGACCCAATTTTGATCTTGTCCAAGATTTGATCAAGCCAATCATTCTGACCAAATTTCAGGTTGATCAGACAAAAAATGAGTCCTCTAGAGTGCATACAAGGTTTTTCTAAGATTTGACCCTGTGACTTAGTTTTTGACCCCACTTGACCCAATTTCAAACTCATCTGATATTTGATCAAGACAATCATTCTGACCAAATTTCAGGTTGATCGGGCAAAAAATGTGACTTCTAGAGTGCATACAAGGTAAATGTTGATGACACACACCACACGACGGACGACACACAACGAATGACGGACGACAAACATCCACCTAACCACAAAAGCTCACCTTGAGCACTTCGTGCTCTGGTGAGCTAAAAATAAGATAGGCATGAATCTTTCAGTCAAGTAATGTGTTCAGCATCTAAACTTAATGTATAAGGAAATGTAGAGTTATAGCCACGAAAAACATTGTGAAGATTCTGATCAAACTGTGTTGCTGAAGGCTAGTCCAAGTCTTTAGTTGGCACAAATGCGATATTGTATGCATGCAATTGTAAGTTAAAGGCTTAAGTAACAAGAGCCATGTCAGGCATGGCCATCCCTGCCATCAAAGCTTGATAGTAAACTGAAACCACATCAAAGGGCAATAACTTAAAAATTATGCAAGCAAGAGTTGTAGTTCTTATGCACTGCACTTCTCTTCCATGAGATCTATCCACCTATAAAGTTTCTAGCTGATAGCTTTTATACTTTAGGAGATATGATCTGGACAAGTTTAGTTACAAAAGGAAGGAATGATTGATGGAGACCATTACTATATCCCCTTCCCCAAAAAGGTGTGGGATATTTTCAAGTTGATAGCTTTTATAATTTAGAAGATATGCCCCGGACAAGTTTAGTGACAGAATGAAAGAAGGATAGAATTACAGAATGACGGAATGATGGGGGATAATAATCAGGAATATCACTTATTGTTGGTAAAACATTAATTGTAAACATGAATTTGAAGTTGTATGATTATAGATAAACAGCATTCAGTGAAAATGGTATGATCATTATCTTGTTTAAGGGGCTCAACAAAAACAAAATTTTGAACAAAATTTCTAGTCAAAAGAAGGGATTTTTTTAACCCTTGCTTTGCCGAATAAAAACTTGGCAAAATTGCATTATAATCAAAGTAATAAAAGCAACTAATTGCAAGCCACCATCATTTATTTTGAAAAAACAGTCTTGAAACTTTTCTGCACGGCCTAAAAAAATCAGGTGATAAAGACTACAATCACATAGGTAACAGGCTGAGCCAAGACTGCAGACTGCCAGCAGGAATATTCTGGGTTTAGCATGACAAGGGTTAAAAAAATTGGCTTTAGAAACAGATCAAGGATAGACATCCTCAATATATATCTATATATAATAAATATCTCAGTGAGAACAAAAATGTTGCCAATGTTGAAGTTTACTGCCAAAATAGAACAGTAAAAAACTCAGGTTTTCCCTCCAAAACAGACAAGCAAAAAAGGAAGATAACAAATCAACAGAACAGGGAAGAAAATAGCAGTGTCATGAAATTTTGATTTATTGAAATGGCACGTAATTGGACAAACATAAAATGTCTCTCAATAGAATGTTAGATAATGAATAAAGAAAATAAATGTTGATTTGAACAATATTACAAAACAGTTAAGACTCGCAGCTCATGTTTCAGTGTGACGATTCAATTTCTATTGGAAATCAGGTCTCCATTTTTTCAATTAATAAAGACTCCTTTGAACCAACTGTTCAATACTTTTTTATTGACCCTGTATTATGGATTTATTGACCCAGACCTTAACAGGACAACAAACATTTCAAAGGGTGAAACATTTCTTAACCAGGAGTTAATCATATTAGTGATTGGTAAATGTAGTAAAGTCATATAAATTCGGAGCAAAAAGCAAAGTAATGTACACTTAGTCAGTGGGCATCCAAACCTCGTTAATACAGGATGTAGGTTTAAGTTACCATACATCAAATTCCTTAGTATGATAGAAGAACTGATGCTTTCATTAACATTTGGTTCTAGAATTATTAAGAAAAAACGCTTCACAAATAGATTTTTGATAACTAACAACATCTATCTCAATTCAGGGTACGAATAAATTCTTTCAAAAAGAACAATGTTTAACACTCCAAGCTTGTCAGGATGAAAACACAAGAACATGGTCATAGAGTGTTACATTAAAAATTCTACCAATTCGAACAGGGTGATCATTGTGCAACTTCAATGTGAGCCAAATCAGAACAGTAACAAAAGCTTATTTGAAAGGTATTAGCACAATATATTTTCTTCAGGAGCTTTATATAGACAGATGACATTGACTTTGTCAGTTGACCTATACCTTAATATTTACCAATGCATACAAATGATAAAGTACTTTTTGACAGTACATATTTTTTCAAAAATAGAGGATATTGAATGTCCATGAAATACCAATTTTTTTCAAGGCAGAAAAAAAAGATTTCCTGGGGCTTTATTCTATTTTAGATGACAAGTTTAATAGATGCAATCTTTCATGACCACATACTTAATAGTTAACTTTTGACATTTTTTTTCAATAGGTGAAGAATTTCGATATGCATTAGTAACTTGTGCTATAGACAGGATGAAACATCGTAGAAAATGGCTAATTGCTTCGCCCAAAATTTTACTTCAGTAGGATAAGGGTTAATATTTGATAAAATATAAAGTATGCCTCTAGCTGCTTGTTTTCAGAATGGGATCATGTAATCTTTAGAGTATCTAATTGTCATGCAATACTTGTCTGCAGTTGCATGTTGCTGCAAGGAATCCTCATAAAATCTGCATTATTTCTTAGTAAACAGGGCAATTTTCCCTCTTCTTCAATCATTATCAAATGGTCTTTCATGCTCAATGAAAGTGCAATGACAATTATCTCCTAATACTCATACAAATTGTTTAGAAATTTATATTCAATTTCCTTATTTCAACATTTTGAGGTATCATTTTGTACTTTCAAACAGACACTGTTTGCACAAATCTAGAATCATATTTTAAAAGTCTTGTTAGGTTTACAAATTTTGATATAGGTAAGCTTCTTTTCAAGGCTGTAAAAATCCTGTATTTTGGTAACCACAATGTAAATTTGCCTATTTCAACTCCTTATTGTGGGTTACATTTTTCAAAACCCCTCCAACCAAAGGGGAACATCATTTCCTTGTGGAGAGCAGCTGCGTGAAACAATTTAGAAATTTAGAAATCCATCCATACTGAAATCTAGGAGTAATACCCTGGACAAGGTTGATTTGAAAGAAATTACGTTGTCCAAAATCAGAATGCTTAAATTGGGCTTTAAAATCAGAATGGTTGGAACCTCTGACGACATTATTTTTGTGCTCTAAAAATTATGAATGGGTTTACTTTTTCGGATGGTGTTACACAAAATAACACATGTTTTCTCATGCAGCTATACATTTGTAAGGTGTTGTGAGGTTCCAAGATCAAGGTTACCAGCGACCACTATTTGTAAGTCAGACAACAGACTGACTGCATAAATAAGATATTTGAATTTTGGAGAAGTTCATTGGAATTTGGTTAAAGACCCCTTTCAACAGTTTGTAAGTCTAATTGTGGTAATTGGAGCACCTTAATATGGCTTCCAGGTATTTCCCTCACCATTGCTACCATAAAATTCCTTTTGCTCCTCCAAGGGAGACCAATTTTACAAAGGCTGTGTGGCACCAACATGAGAACTGTTGAATAATAAAAGACAATCAAGGACATTGACAATAAACCAGACCATGATGTCAGTCACATGTGTCAATATAACTATCCACCTACATCAAGATGGGTCATTAATTATGAATAAAGTATAGACATAGCTTCAATGTCAGGTTCTGTCTAAAACATTTATATCTTAAAGTATTTGCCTTGAGAGCTAGAGGTCTTCAATCTCATGCCATGGAGTGGCTACATGTTTTTCTCTCCAGTGTGACATACATGTATTGTTTTAGAAAGCAATTAAAGAATTTAGAAAAAATGAGTCCTCTTGCAAAGCTAGGTGCCATTTCTTCCATATTTTGCTATTATTCATCATGAAAAAGGACTGGCTTATAGATTTGAAAGTAGTCTGTTTATGTAATTCATTAAGCTGTGAACTTGCAAAGGATTAGTTAAGCAAGCCTATGCAGAATATAACAGATTTTTCTCTGAACATTTTAACTCAGACATCTTTTTATGAAAATCAACCCATAAGTGGGAAACAAATGTTAGGATGTGTGCTGCCAACAGGTATTGAACCTTGACCTCATGTTGAGGTTCGAAGCACTATCTCTTACAGGTCTTATGATTGCAGCTTGCTCTTTTGGAAAGAAAATATCTCAAACATTTCAAAATCAGTGTTTACTTACCCTCTCCACATACTCAAACACCAAATAAAGTTTTCCTTTTCTTCTAAAAGCCTCCCGTAACTCAACAATATTCTCTTGTTTAAGTGTCCGTAACATTTTGAGCTCCCGTAGTGTTGTCCTTCGTACATCATCATTTTCTGAAAAAGAGAAATTACTTTTGTGAAAGTATTTTAGATACATGTACATGGTTCATAATTTTGAGCCTTAAGATATAATATAAAGATGTACATCAAGCTTCCTTTTACTTGCCTCAAATCAATTATCTGCACCAGCCCTAAAACATCACACCAGTCTAAAACAAGAATCTGTCTCTGTGAAATCAACCCAGGTTCAAGATGAAAATATTTGAAATAATACCCCCTTTGCATAGGTACCCATGTGCAAAGTAGGGTACTGTGAGTTTCTAAATTTTGGCATACCATATTTCTCCTAAAAATAAGCTCCCGGGAGCTATACATAATAAGAACTGACGCTTTTATTTAGTATGTATTTTCTAATTTTAAAAAGTAATTGAAATTTGATATCTTTTAGGCCCATGTCCCTTTAATTTTAGATGAATTTCTCCTAAACAATAATTTTTATGATTGTTTAGAGGAAATTTATCTGAAATTAGAGAACAAGTCTCAAAAAGTTCCTAAAATCCAGTCACTTGAAGTGGGTTTTCTTAGGAAAAAGTGTAGGGGTGCTTCTATAAGGGAGGGTGCTTTCATTAGTGGAAATATGGTATCTTTTTTTGCCTCCTGATTGCAAGCGTGGTTTCATTATGTGGTTAACCCTTGTCACGCTGAATAAATTTGGGCTAAACATTTTCATCATAATCAAAGGGAAAAATCACTGAAAGTACCAACTGTAGGTCAATTTTTATTTGAAAAAATAATCTATTGACAATTATCCTGGTTTGAAAGTGAGAAACAGGTGGTGTAAACTAACATCAGACTGCACATATGTGCATGCTGATGCTTGTCTATAGCTCCTGCCAAAGCAGAAATATTCCGGTTCAGCATGACAAGGGTTAAGACCATTTTATCACTTGACAGCTGTATAGCCACAAAGGTCCAAATAAGTGGGGGTAATGCCAGTCTAAAATCTTCATTTCTCATTGAAACCCTATGTTGTTGGCACTCTTTTGAATCATCTTGACAAGACAATTCCTACCAGGACCCACAATATAAGATTTGCGCAAAGATAGTTTAAATAATCTTATTTGAATCAATATACCCCTTCTATCTCAAGGCTCTGATTATTAACCTACAATTATTGGCCTCAACTTCAAACTTTGATAAAATAACAGTATATGAATCAAATATGAGACAGTGTGTGACATTTCCAACAATAATCCATATGTTTGCATAGAAAACACTCTTGCCCACTTGTGCATCCACATAGGCTGATCAGTCTTCACCATAGTGCTCTAGAGAGACATTGGGTTTTAACCCTCTAAAGACAGTCTGAGAGTATTTTAATTGCATTCTATGATTGCCAACGTAACTCAATGTCTCTCAATGATCATGCACACATGAAATTTTCGCAAATGTAACACATTGGATCATTTACATATCTTGAGACAAATTTACCATGGATGATACAAACTAAACAAGAGGACCATGATGGTCCTAGATCGCTCACCTAAGTCTCTTTGATCCATTGGACATCACATCAATTAAATGGGCAGATGTCATAAAGAAGATAATTTCTACATAAAACCAATTTTCCTGAAGTTTGGGCCAAAATTTTGGCCCCTAGAATTATAACAATAAAATTATCAGTAAGACCCCTTTTCCTGTGATATGGTATAGATCCTTCTCAGTTTCAATAGGGTTCATCCTTTTGACCTGGCCAACATTCTGACAAAGTTTCATGAAGATTGGATGATAATTTTGGCCTCTATAGTGTACACACTCAAATTGTTGACGTCTAACAACAGATGAAGCATGACGAAAGACAGATGACAGACGAAGGACATTCAATGATCACAAAAGCTTACCCTGAGCACGATGTACTCAGGTGAGCTAAAAACCCACTGTGAGATTGACATACTGATTGCATGTCAAAATACATCAATGTAAAGCCTGCTTAAACATGCCTATATAAACTATTATCTATATCATATTTTATTCTTGTTGTCTTTTAAATATGACGAGATGCTGCAAAAATTTTCTTGAATGAGTTTAATTGTTATTTAGGCATTTATAAACTGCTATAGGGTTAATCTATTTTTACCAATAATAACACCTGATAGAAAAGATTAAGTGTTCATGGATTAACTATTAAATGGTTTCAAAACATGATTTACAATACAAAATGATTCATATGAAAATATAGAAATTATTTTCTTTTGAGATTATAATATACTTCAACAATTTGAAAAAAAAAAAATGAGAATTTTCATAATGCCTTTGTTTTCGTCAAAACATTTTTAGCTCATTCATTGTGCTCTAAATTTCTTCATTCAATTCTCATTTTTAAAACATTTCAAAGAATGACCATGTAGTACTAATGAGAAAATGGTCATTAATGCCCCTCTTTCCATGGATACTGGTACATTCAGTTCCTTCCAATTTTTAACAGGGCTCATCCCCGTGACTAAACATTAATGCTAACCAAGTTTCAAAATGATTGGAAACCTGGGGTCTGTTTTACTAAACTTCTTCGAAAAAAATAAATTGTAAGTCAAATTGCAAATTGTACCTGCTGTTTTCATTCATTGTTAGATTCTGCCTTTCAATGTCTCATAGGACAATTCCATGGCAGAATTTCATATTTAGTTACTACTGTAGAAGCAACTTACGCAAAAAATGATAGTAAGAACTTTAGTTAAACAGACCCCTGGGGAATAAACAAGAATAATGCCATTAGGGTCCCTGCAGGAATATTGCAGCCTCAGCATGACATTATAGTTAAGGTATACTATATCAAGCACTGATTTTTATACAACTCTCTATTGTACTCATTATGAAGTAAAGGGCGATTTTCAATTGCTATCTTCAGTGCAATGAGGTTTTAGTACAATTCATTCAATTTGGGTAAATAAAATCGGAGATAATCTCTAGTTTATGTATTTCCTGTTATGGGTTATATCGATTTTCTCAATTTATTCAGGTCAATACATATGGAGTATTCATGCAAGTTGACATGTGTCCTATTACAGGTAAACAATTAAATCAAAGGTATGCGCAAAAAGAATGTAACAACCTGTATACTGTACTGAAATTTAGAGCCATTGAGCTTAAAAACTTTAAAATTGTTCACTATTTCTCCCAAAACCTTCTCAATTTAGCTTGATTAAGGGTATTTACGAGAATTTTGCAGCCCAACTATGAAGTGTTTTCAGGCTCTGAGACATTCTTTCAAGCAAACATTGTTATGAAAAATTGCTTGAAATACTATTACTCCCCAAAACATTTGGGTTTTTTTCTATAAAAGTTACTTTGAGAAATTTGATTTGCCTTGTTAGATGGCCTTGACATAGTTAATAGAGCTGTGTATCTATGAGGAATATTCTCAAGCCAAATATGAGCTCAATAATGATACTTCAGAAAAAAAGTGTTGGATAGTTCCTATAAATACTTAGGCACAAATAGTACAACAATAATTCTATGGTGACTCCTTAATATAATAAAGCTCTTGATTTGGTTGAAGGGGATCTAGCCAAAACTTGTGTAATGATGACTTCCTCTTTTCTCAGTATAATTACAATGATGATTTACTGTAATAATTAATACTAATTCTTTGTAAAAGACTTTCCAATTTCTCTAATTTTCAAAGTTATGCCGTAAGAAGTTATCTCGGTCAATTCTCTAGAGAAATTAAGTGTCAGGTAAACAAGAAAATCTCCATCTGTAATTAACCTGAACCTAATGAATATTTAACCAGTATAAAGCCCTCCCCTGCACAACCAATTGATTTTTGACACAGCTGGCTTAAAAATGTCCTGTTTTTTGGCATAACTTGGCTCTGTTTTACAAATTTATTTATTTGTAAGAAAATTAATTCAATGAATTTATCTCTAAGTCATGGAAAGAGAATTTGTATATTTCATGGTGGAATGAAACTAAAAACATAATCACACCATATGAATACACAATTCTGATTAGGTTTAACTTATATACCTCCATGATATCAATACATACTCTCTCCATAAATCATTATTTAATATCATGCATCAAATTTTTAATACCTATCAAAAATGAAAATTTGTTTGAATAGGGTTTTACACCGCTTTCAACAAATTTTCAGTTATATCATGATGGCTGGAGCACCTAACAATGGATTCCTTGTATTTCTCACACCAGTACTACCATTACATCCCTTGCTAGCCTCCAGCTGCTATCCCACATAGGTCTACGATTATCAACCCATGGTTCGATCCCCAACAGCAGACGTGGGAGACTAATTGTGGGAAAGAAGGAGTGCTGCTGTGAGGGAACAAACCAGAGACCTGTAGATTTACAGTTTGACATGCTGCCAACTAGGCCATGACAGCGGCTATCAAACATGAAAAATATTTCTGATAGGGCTATTTTGAGCAGAGCTTACAGAATAACTGCACTCAAATTAATTCTTTTGAAGAATAAAACTAACTTTTGAGCCAATCAAAATACACAAATCATGATGGTCACAACTAAAATTAAATCATTTGGGAATCAACACAGGACATTTGCTCCAGCCAAGGATCAAACTCTGGACCTCATGAAAGAGAGCCTGATTCACTTACAGCTGAGCTTTTCCCACATTTCAATGGCTCAGCGCAAAACAGTTGTAACTGCCTATATGTTTATAGGCAGTTACAACTTTTTCGGGCTGAGCCATCTCAGCGCAAAACAGTTGTAACTTAGTAACCTATATGTTTGCATGCAGTTACAACTGTTTCGGGCTGAGCCATTGAGCTGATTTAAACTGAATTATTTCATCCTGAATTGTTAAAGAGGTATCAAATGAAAACTAACGGACCAGCGCCTCTCTTATGTTATTTGCTATGCAAGAAGTTAATAGTTTGCTAGTTAAATAACAATCTTTTCTATCAAAGGTATTGACAACAAACAATATTTCAGTTTACCAAATAAAGTGGAGCTTTTTATTGCCTTAGCGGGAGACTCTTTACAGTGAAGTTAATACTCCTGTTCAATTGTTTGATGTGCATTTTAAAGCTTTCAACAGAAATGCAAATCTTTAGATAAATTTTCCCTTAATTCTTTCATCTAAAAATACTGTTTTGACATTAACAGATTTTTTCACAATATATTTTTTGTAATTGTATCATGATTAAAATGTTTTTGCTGGTTGAAATATTAAAAAGTCTTTTTTCTTTTTAAATTAAGAGTAAAATCAAAGCACTGAAAGTACTGACGGTGAACGAACCTGATGGCATTCCAGAGTGATATATTGAATTCAATTAGAAAAGAGAATTTACGAATGTAAAAAAAAAGTGGGAAGAATTGTCTCGACAAAATTTCCGTTGTTCGGAAATTTCACTGCCAATTTAAAGAAAGGGAAAAAGAGGAAAATCCTGTTAGAAAAAAAAATGTTAGAATATGAGATGTTACTCTGTGAAAATTTCTTTTACACACTTGAAAAAGGTACATTTATAAATTAAACATAAATGGAGAAAACGATTTAATCCTATCTAAAACTGTCTTTAACCTATATCCAATGGTGTTTGTTTTTACAAAAGTAGTTGTTATCATGTTTAAGCTTATTTCAAGTAAATTTGTTGTATTTGTTTTAACTTTTTTAACTATCTTTGTTTCTTCTCAGAGGATAAAAAGGTCTTTGAGTACCAACCAAAGAAACACCTATGAATATCAGTCAGCCCTGAACTGTACTCATTGTTTAAAGTTATGATTTGTTAACTTATTAATAGTATTTTGAACCATAACCTGAGAGATTAGTTTTTAACATATTTGAAGCCATAACCACTTCCGTGGTTGACACTTATGTCGTTATTCAATTTTATAACACTGCAGGATGAGAAATATTTAGGTATAGGTTAAAGGAGGTCTAGTGCCCTATTAGTATAATTCATAGATAATTTCTGTTTAAGGTTTAGAAATTAAAGTATAACTTTTTATATTAAACAATTGATCCATAGTAAATTGCATACTAAAAGTCTTTATAAATATTATTTTTGTAACGTAATTTCTACATCAAAAGCGAATAAGAATCTTATTTAAGAAGTTTATTTTTTAAAGGGAGGTAATAATTGCATGACTATGTCTATGACTATGTTTAAGTATAATACAATGTTTTTTTCCTTCCGACTTTCTTTCCAAAAAGAGTTGAGAATCCTTACAATTGTCGGTTTATTTTTTGCACGAGAACCTATTGTTTACCTTCAAGAGTTTGGATGCTTGTAAAATCACTCACTATCGATATCTTATTACAGTATTGCGCCTGATATTAGACTTTCTGCTCGGAGCTAGTTTTTGCTTAAACTGTAGTTAACCAATTCTAAACGTATTTTTGGAAGGATGGGGCCAGTTTTTATTCATCGATTTAGATTTTTATGATTTCTGTAAAAAACGCAATGGCTTTTCCAGAATAATTTAACAACTAAACCCGCCTGTCGAATTGTAAACAAGTGCATGATGGATCTGGTCCCCCCTTGACCACGGCAATATCTACTCGTCAATTGGAGTGGTATCTAGGGTTGAATATTTAGCTATCATTTATTTAATTTTCAAATAGAATTTTCAATTGATATGGTTTTACAGATTGAAAAAATGCAAAGTAGAATGACCCCAATGAAATATCTTCCGTGCCTGTCGCATTTGGTATTCGGCAATATTCGCTTCTGAGACAGACGCATACGAAACGTTTTCGCTGGGAATAAGTTCACCGAATATTCGAGTGTATCCTTACAAGCACTACTTCAGCCAACGCAATCTTACAGAAAAATCTTAATAGCGGCGTTCATCCCTATTCAAATAAAAGTACAAGAAGGGTTGTACATGTAAAACACATGTCGAATCATTCTTAAAACCCGTCTCGAGACTGACTGTCGCTAGTTGAAAAGTTATGTAAAGCCGCGTTACCGTTTCTAATGACACAAGGTGTCTTGATGTGTCATTCGTCTCAACTCGGCCGATTCCTCTAACCTACATTTAAATCGGAGCCGTCGGAGATCGCCCGAGTATTGCCGAATGTAAGTTCAAGAGGACATGACCTAAATAAACACGTATTTCCGGCTAATTACTACAAGTTGCACCAGCGAAGGCTTGGGTCAAAAACATAGTATCTGTCTCTACGGTGTATAGACACAAACTTTGTTTTTGCTTTAAACTCTCGACAAGCTTACGCCGATCAAAAATTCCCTTGATAAACATTGAAAGATCATTTTGTGTTTTTCAAGGCGAATTTTCATTATTTTCACTTGATAAAGAATAATAGTAGCACGCTTTTAAAGAAAAAAACAGTGATTTTGCGGAGAAAAATATTGAAAGATACTAAATTGAATTTTAAGAGGCGCTACTTTATTTCAAATGTATTAACATCCTACAGGATTTTCCTGACATGGTATATAACACTGGTGAACGACGTTCGTTCACCAAAAATTATCATTTATTATATAAAAACTTTTCTGACCCTTAGTCTAACTCCAAAGCCTTTTAATCCTTGTCATGCTGAATAAAAACCTTGGTAGAATTATATTCAATTCAAAGTGATGAAAGCTCTGTTTTTTCTAGTTGTGAGTCATCATTTGATTTTAAAAATACAATTTTGAGACTTTTCTGATTTTGATGAAAAAGAAAGTCAGGTGGTATAGACAAAGATCAGACTGCATATATATACTTCCTGCCAAAGCAGAAATATTCAGCATGACAAGGGTTAAAATTTCATCAACTAAAATTGTTGTCTAAACTTTTTTGAAATAAAGCAAATTCAAAATTTCATTATCCAGTAATAGATCATGTTGAAATGGGTTAATTATATGAAATATAAAATTTTTGTTGTCCAAATTGTTGGGAATTAGCCCTTTTTTATTGGCTATTAAGTAAATAAACAAGTAAGATCCTTGAGCTTTGTTTAATCACATTTTTGTTGACTTTAGATATCAATGTTATGTTTATGTCAAAATTGCAACTTGATATTTCAATATAGTAGTCAAAAGGAAAGCTTAAGGCCCTGTGGTTATAAGACTGTGGCTGTGGGATTGAAAGGTCTCAGGATCGAAACTCGCTCTGACAACAAGAATTTTTCAGGGTAAAAATGTACTCATTTTGGCTCCTCTCCACCCAGGTGTATAAATGGGTACATTTAGTTAGAGTTTTAAGTCAATGTGCTGATGTTGAAGTCAATAATATAATGTATGACATCAAAACTACACTTTAAAACCTGAAACTTTAGCTTTTTATAGAGTCTTTTTTTTATTCAATACTTTGAAAACAAAAAAAAAATGGGGTTTTTTTAATGTTAGAAGTAAAAAGTTGTTTTTTTCTTGAAACAAACAAGCCTATCATTATGAAAATAAAAAAGACAGATAAGTCTCAAGACCATTTTTTGTCCAAGATATCTTATGACCAGGTTGGTGCTAGGGGTGTGGAATTCCCATGCTGGACTTGTGTGACATGGGCTTTTCTGCCTGTGGATAAGTACATATTTAGAGGCTGCTTGTCCTTAGTCAAGTAAATACCAGGGCAATGCTTGAACTGGTACTAAATAGATCTAAGAAATTAATAAGCCTTATGTTTGTATCAAAGGCTAGAAAAGATTGATTTTAATGAGGAAAATGCTGAGTTCCAGCATTTTCTTCTTAAAATACATTGTTTTCTCAAAATCTATCCTTTCATTTATCTATTCTCTTTTTTGTGCCCAAGTTGATTTTGATCCTGGACAAGTAGAAAATTATCTTTTAATTGTCCAGGGACAAGTGAGTAAAATCCATATTTCCACACCCCTGTGTGCTTTTAATTGTTCTCCACTTCCAATGAAGTTTTTCTCTTACTTAAAATCTCACTCTTTTGAAATATGTTTATCTGTTTATTCCTTTTCTTTTCTTGAATATATCATGAAATCTGAAAAAACCTAACTATTGAAGGAAACTCAACAGTCATGCACAATTCAAAAGAAAATAGGTCTTGTTTAGACTAGTCTGGTTGATATTATATTAGTTCAATCTAACATGACATGAACTCTTTGGAAATAAATAAAATACACTTTTTATCTCAATAGATAGTGCAATTTCATAACAGTTTTTCATAAATATTTATACCAAATTAATTCTGATCACATTCACTCTGTTAAATTGTCAATCTGTTTGATACAAATAGATTTATATGGTATTAAGATGTTGGTATATTTTTGTACAAGTCTAATGGGTATATAGTAGAAGAAATTGAACATCAAACTTTGAAACTTTGAACCACTTTTGTCAAAATAAGGTCAATATTATTAGCCAGCAACCATTGCTTATCAAAGATATTTTAGAAGCATGCGATTTTCTATAATACATGAATACTGTAATAGTATTAATACCATATTTCCTCTAAAAATAGCACCCTCCCTAATAGTAGCACCCCTACTTTTTTTACTAAGGAAACCAACTTCAAATGCCTAAATTTAAGGAACTTTTTGAGACTTCTTCTAGAAGAAATTCATCTCAAATTAAAGAGAAAAAGATCTAAAAGACATCAATTTCAATGATTTTTTAAATCAGAAAATGCATACTAAATGATTATAAAAGCTCCCTGACCATGTTATGTATAGCTCCCTGGAGCATTTATTAGGAGAAATACAGTATATTATAGAAAGGAGCACAAATTTGAAATTCATTTGATAGGCAAAGGCATGCTCCACTCTATAATATATTTAGCCATTCATGCTTTTGAAATTCCATGGATAAGCAATGGTGACCAGGTTTTCTGAGAATGAACTAACATGGACAAGTTTAGTGACGGAATGATGGATGGAGCCTATTACTTTATACCCTTTGCCGAAACGGCAGTGGAAAAAAAACATTCCTGTATGGTAATTAAATATGAATGTTGAAAAAAGCCCGGAGATGATCAAATTTAGATGAACAGTGTTTATTACCTTCTCCATCTTTGAATTTCTTCACAGCAACTAACTCCCCAGATTCCTGTAATATAAACAAATCAACTGTTATAATCCATGATTTTTCCTCTGGCAGGGCGAAGCCTTAGAAACGGATCAATGCACTTAAGGTTAAGGTAAATCAGCCTTAATTTCATAATTATTTACCTCTGAAGATAGGCGTCATAATTAACTTGAGACCGTTAAGCGTAGGTTGGTAACCAAACCCTCGTAACTTCAGCTTGTCCAAGCTGAAGTTACGAGGCTTTGGTAACCCGAAGATGAAATGTGTTCACTTTCTCTTAGCATGTGAATTCTTTTGGTTTTAGGATACATTTATTTTCACGTGATCACTATTATTGTGGACTTACTTTTCAATGAACCAAAAATGTTCAAAAGTTAACTTGTCAAATTATGTCACAGCTAAACCCCTCCCGTTCATGCCAGTTCATTAATAACGCAGAATATTGTGATTACAAAAGCCTTTCTGATCAAACTCATCAGACAGGAATTACTCTTTTTTCCAAATAAAATAAAATAAAAAATGTAACGTAAATGTAGCTCTGGCATTCTTGGACCTTCTAAATAAATCTGATTTTTGCAGGTGAAAAAAGGGTTGGCACCTTAATGACGTCACGACAGCAAAAGAACGAGCTTCAAGCCCTTTTTATTGCGTTTTAGCTTATGCTCACACTTCAAAGATAAATCTCAGAAATTATTGTGAGATTTTAAGAAAGTCCAAAATTTGACATTGTTATCTGTCCGCATTTACGTTAAGCAAAATAAATGTATATTGAGTGCTATTACAGTAATGTAATAAACAAGTAATAATACGAATGACCTCAGAAGCCTACTGATTTACACCTAATTTTCATTATGCCTTTACATTTCTATAAAGAAAGGCATCATTATAAGTGCATAATTTATCATGAGATTCCATTTTACAAACAACATCATCATTTTTTGAGAAAAATCATAAAGTAGAAATTCAACAGTTGAAATTTCAAAGTCTAAGGATGCTCATCATGAATATGGTATACTGAATTCATGTTTATGAAATTGCTTATTTTATTAGCTTTGTCATCTACAACCCAAAACATCATACATCTGTTCTTGATCACTGATTTTCTTCTTTTTATTTATATTTTTTTATGTAACAGGTATATTTAATTCAATACCAGTTGTTCTGAGAATTGTTGTTTTTTGCAACCTTGCAATATTTTATATAGGTTGCAAAAAAATAATTTTCAGAGTAACTGATATAGAATTACATACCGGGTATACCTTTTAAAGATTTCAAGGATTTAAAATTTATCTTCATCATAAATCATGTAATTCAATCCAGGAGATTTCTATATTTGCCTTATGTTTTCCTTGACCAAAAAGTGACCTGCACTTAAAAGATATCCTATCTCTGACACTATAATGTACCAAGGCAGTCTATGTATAGGATAGAAAACGAGAGCCGTGGTATATGGGAAATAGACCCGAGCGTCGGCGAGTGTCTATTTCCCATATACCGTGGCACGAGATTTTCTATCTGACTTAGACCACGCTTTTCTTACATTATCTGTATTTTTTACGCGAAGATCTAAATAATGAAAAACAGTTAAATCTAGCTGTGATATTACTCCAATCAAGTGTGAATATGCTGAAATCACTCATGAATCTTTTTCTGTTACCATTTTCAGATTTTTTTTCAAGTTTACGATTGTCGAAAGTCTTTAGAGAAAAAGAGCTGTATAAAATGATCGTCATCTTCTTGAAATGACTGGCCCAAAAACCTATCGAGATTCACGTGCAAGACACACTACAATCATATATCTGTAAATACAACGCTCGGAGTTGTATCTGTGATATATAGTTTTGAAATACTGTCCTCTGATTGGCTGATTTGCTTCAAGTGTGGTCTAAAATAGGGATAGAATGTAGAGTTTTACCAAAACATCATGCACAAGGTGATACCCTCTCTCTCATGAAAAGAAAGAAAAAAAAAAACACTCAAGATTGCTGTTTAATTTGTACCTATCTGACAAAAGATATGATTTTGAAGACATTCTTTTTATATCTAGCAAATAGTTGCTTTTTAAAGGCTTACCAAATTACAAAATGCCAACAACTAATTGACCCCAACAGTATTACATTTCAAAACGAAAATATTAGCTGAAATGTTCTTTGAAATAAATGAGTTCAAAGAAAGAAAAGATTGGTTTTTTTTTGTGACAAAGATGATGTTTGACACAGTATAAAGTATATTGACAAAGTCTTTATGGATTGTTGACAAAACTTTGAAAGCCACTTGAGTCATTTTAAATTTGTTTTTGCTTTTTTAAAATGATTCTTTAACAAATATTTTCCTTCAATGCATACTTCACAAGGTCTCAATATTTTTTAAATTGTTGATTCCTCTTCCTTTTTTTCACAGTAAGGTTGTCTTTATTCTTAGAAAGAATCTGACAATATACTCAGCTATGTGGTACATTTGCCCCTGCAAAATGCTCATGAACATTTTAAAATTGTACTGAGCTTTGCATAAGCTTTTTTGTTCAAAACAAGGGACCAATTTTTAAACAATTGGAGTGTTTTGTCAACCTAAACTCTGGTACTGAAAATATTTTTTTCTCTTTTCCTCCCAACTATTTTCAGATACTGTACTCATTTGATAAATGATGTCATTTTGATGGTTCAATACAAAACAGTTGTTACTTAATATAGACATAATTCAATAGCTCAGCCCAAAACAGTTGTAACTGCCTATATGTTAATGGGCAGTTACAACTGTTTTACACCAAGCCATTGAAATAGGCAGTCACAATTGCTTCACACTTAGACATCAATTTAATCCTGACTTGATAAAGCCTAGACATCAATTTTTTTCCCCTGAAAAGCCTCAAAGAATGAAAACTAAAATGATGATAAATTTCGTTACTATTCAAAGCGAAATGTTTACATTATTCAACAAAGACCATTTTAATGGCTCAGCGCAAAACAGTTGTAACTGCCTATTTGTTAATAGGCAGTTACAACTGTTTTACGCTGAGCCATTTATTTGTATCATTGACCTGAAATGACTTTCAATCATAAACCAAATTGTAACGATTGGTTTTGGACAAAATCTATAATTATTGTGTACTTTTTACATTGAATTTAACACTTCTATTGGCAGATCAACATGTTTACAAGTACCCAGTTGTAATCCTTTTTATTCTATTTACAGATCAATCCTATTATAAGATCAAGCTTCAAATTAACCAATTAACCAAATTTTCATATTTACATTATTATAGTGTTTACTTTTTTTATTCCTTCAATTTCTATTGCTTTCTTGTTATTTAAGCCACAGGAATTTGCATCCCTGTTTTGTCTATCCTACTTGAGAAAGTTATGTGTAAAAAGAAGATTGAAATCGCTTGAAGTAATTCCTTCTTTCCTATAATGCCTTTTTCAACATCATAGGATGTTGTGAATTTTTTTCAAATTTTCCTTATTTTTTGTTGTCATCTGCAAACTCTCTCAATTTGGACCACTGTAAAAGGAAGTGGCTGAAGCAATTTTCAACATCACTTGGTATTGTAGTTATTTTCTGACACAGCTAGTTTGATGATTTTCAGTGTTCTCATCAGTCACAAATAGTAAATGTTGGATATTAAATAGAGGATAATCGTTAGTTTTAGTGTAAGATTGATCTATATTTCATTGAGTGAACAACAAAAGCTATATTTTCACAAAAATGTTAAGCCTTAAACTATGAAGAGGAAATTCATTAACTAATCAGCATTGGTTTTAACTCTTCTTAAAACGAGGAAAATCAGCTGTGATACATTTTTCTTTGTAACCAAGTCTATGGCTTTAATATTTTCTTAATCAAAATGAGGTATGCAATATACTACGAAAACTTAATATTTTTTGACAGCAACATTCATTGAAACATGTGCAATGGTGCAGATTTGCTGAATGTCTGTACAAAGATATGAAATAGCAATCAATGTCATACACAGGCTCAAAATATGAAAAGCATGCAAAGTTCTCCCCATAGCAACTATGAAATATTTTCCTAAACTTTATTACGTTTTATGCCCAGTATTTACACCCATGGGGGCTGAAGAATGAAAAGCTTTAAATGTTTAATTTATTGACTAAGTCATACAGGAATAATAAAGTCTGTCTGTGATCATATTTCTTACAGAAATTGTTTATCATGGCCTGAATTTATCAAATTTTTCTCTTGTTCAACTGAAAATGTTCTCAAATTTAGAATAGAAATAAATGAAATGAACAAAAAGATTATATGAATAAGTTATTATTTAGACATTGGCTTTTAATTCGGTTATTCAGCATCGCCAATCTTACTTCTGTTCTTGTGTATGCTAGTGTGTGTTTTCAATAGACTCTGACTCAAGATTTTAAAACTTAGCTGAGAATTTACTCACACTTTAAGTTGGTATAATTGTTTCAATTTTGCTTTTAACACCGCTCAAAACTTTTAGAATTAAAAGACAGCATTACTAAACTGTTTTATTTTGTATTTCCAGTGATGTTTATCCTAAAAAAAATCTGTTTTGCAACTTTGAACTATTGAGTATTTTCTCAGTTGAATTACAAACATTTTTTATTACTAAATTCTTTCGATGACATCTTTTCTGGTATTTGTCTTGACTTTAAACTTAAATTTGTTTTTTCCAATATAAGGATTATTACTTTTGTTGATCAAGCCATAATTCTCACAATAGATGATTCACATGCAGAGACAAATGTTGCGTGAAAGTATTAATTTCCTAAAACATTGACTGGTTAATCGACCAGATCAAGTAATTTAATGCCAGCTGACGTAACATGACAATGAATTGAAAAAGCTATTATGAGATTCTCTGTACCAGAAAATTGCACATCATTCAAACCTTTGAGAATGTTATTCTGTCTTTGGCCTGAATGCTTTGTTCAACCCTTATCATGCTATACTTTGAATTTTCCAAACTTTGGCAGGAGGATAAGGCAAAGGTCAGTCTGCATAAATGCGGGCAGGCTGATCTTAGTCTTTGGCATCAGATTTTCCTTTTCAATGAACAGAAAAATATAACTTTTACTAAATATAACTGATACACAATGAGCACATCCAGTGCTTCCATCACCCCAAGTAAATACAATTTATCAAACGGTTTTATTCAGCCTGACAAGTGCAGTCTAAACCAGGATATTCTGTTACTGGAAATAACTCAGGCCTTTTTAAATAGATTTTGTGACATAAAGTACATCTCAATCTCTCAATCAGAATTTCAATTGAAAATTGATTTTTTATTAACCCTAGTCGTACTTAACCCAGAATATTCCTCCTTTGACAGGAGGTAAAGACTAAGATCAGCCTGCATATCCATGCAGTCTGATCTTTAAGCCTTTATCACCTAATTTAGCTTTTTAAACCAGAAAAAAATAATGGTTGTATGATCAAAAGAAATTCTGAATCACATTTGCTCCAAGTTCTTTCAGCACTTTGATTTCAAAGTAATTTGGCAAGAGATTTTTTTCAGCATGACGGGGTTAAGTATGTATTCAATATCAACAAGAGTGCCATAGTCACAATATACGCTGATCCATGATCCATGTACATCTACAAGTTTTAAGGGGACATAATTCAGTGGAATAAATAAACCATAAAGTCCTTGATCCATCTACAAACTAGAACTGTCGCAGAGCGGACTAATACCCCCCACAAGGGCTTTGTCAGAATGTAAGTGTTATTAGTGCAGGATGTGTTTGTAACTAATATAGAGGCCATATGTAGCATTTGCATGAAGTTTCATGATTCGAGGTCGCTTGGTTTTTGAGTTAAGAGTCCAGAAATGAAAATTGAACAAAAATTGACTGTGACCTTGACCTTTGACCTATATGACCTAAAAACAATAGGGCACTTCCTTGGATCATAAGGAACTTTTGCATAAAGTTTCATGCATGTAGGTCACTTGGTTCTCCAGTTAGAGTCCGGAAACGAATATTGAACGAAAATTTACTGTGACCTTGACCTTTGACCTATGTAACCCAAAAACAATAGGGCACTTCCTTGGATCATAAGCAACATTTGCATAAAGTTTCATGCATGTAGGTCACTTGGTTCTTGAGTTAAAGTCTGGAAACGAAAATTGAACGAAAATTTACTGTGACCTTGACCTTTGACCTTTGTAACCCCAAAACAATAGGGCACTTCCTTGGGTCATAAGGAACATTTGTATAAAGTTTCATGATTGTAGGCCACTTGGTTCTCCAGTTAGAGTCCGGAAACAAAAATTGAACAAAGGCTCACTGTGACCTTGACCTTTGACCTATATGACCCAAAAACAATAGGGCACTTCCTTGGGTCATAAGGAATATTTGTATAAAGTTTCATGATTGTAGGTCATTTGGTTCTCCAGTTAGAGTCCGGAAACGAAAAGGTCTACGGACGGACGGACGAAACGAAAATTGAACAAAGGCTGACTGTGACCTTGACCTTTGACCTATATGACCCCAAAACAATAGGGCACTTCCTTGGGTCATTAGGAACATTTGTATAAAGTTTCATGATTGTAGGTCATTTGGTTCTCCAGTTAGAGTCCGGAAAGGTAAAGGTCTACGGACGGACGGACAGACGGATGGACAGACAGACAGACATGGTGAAACCAATAAACCCCCCTCTACTTCATAGGTGGGGGTATAATTATGGTGATGACATTGACAAAGTTTCATTTAAATCACGACAAAAAGTTAGGAGTTGCGTCCAAAAGACTGCAATTTCAATAAGCCCCAGATACAAAGTTTTAAGGGGGCAGAATTCACTTAAAAACCCAGAGACTTAGTCTCAAGGGGCATAACTCTTGCAAAAATCAATGAACCATAAAATCATTGACCCATGTTCACCTACAAATTATGGTGATGACATTCACCAAGTTTCATTTAAATCAAGACAAAAAGTCAGGAGAAGTTCGGTTCACAAGGCCACAATTTCAACAAGCCCAAGATAGTAAGTTTTAAGGGGGCATAATTCAGGGAAATTTATGAACCATAAAATCCTTTATCAATGCACATCTACAAATTATAACCAAGTTTCATTTATATAAAGACAAAAAGTTAGGGCGAACCCCAGATACTAAGTTTTAAGGGGGCATAATTCAGGTAAATTAATGAACCATAAAATCCTTTATCAATGCACATCTACCAATAGGTTATAACATCCACCAAGTTTCATTTAGGTCCAGCCAGAAACTTAGGAGGAGTTGAACTCACAAAGCTGCAATTTCAATAAGCCCCAGAGACTAGGTTTTAAGGGGGCATAACTGAGGCAAAAATCAATGAACCATAAAATCCTTTCTTCATGTACATCTACCCATTAAGATGATTACATTGACTAAGTTTCAAAAAGATATAACAAGAAACTTAGGAATTGTGCTCACAAAAAAAGTGTATGTATGTGTATGTATGTACGGACGGACGGACGGATAGATGGATGGACAGACAGACGGACAGACAAATGGAGAAGATGAACTATTTTACTTAATCACAACTCTAAATCTGGATCATCTTAAGAAGTTTTGATTTGAATTCTTGAGGACAGATCAGATGATGAGAATTTAATACCAACTATCATTTAAACTGACATTTCAAATGACAGAAATCTCTCAATATAGAAAATTGATGGTGCTTGAAAGAGAAAACTGTCACTAAAATTTCAATTTTAAATTAATTGAGAATAAATGGTGTTTTGATTCATCCTGGGAATAGTTCACATAATTTTCTATCACTGCCTGAAAATTTTGAACACCTGATATCATGCATACTATCTGCAAAGTGAAAAACAATAGTTCTACAGCTATAGCCTTCTTTGCCATGCAATTTTTGTTGGAAAATTGTTGATATTTAATGCTAAACCATTTTCAACACATCTGTCTTTTCTTTCATACAATTCTTGGTTGCTTTAGACATGTTTTCCCCCATTCCCTGTCTTAAGGTAGAGACCTGTAATAGTTTCACAACATTTTGGAATGCATGATCTTTCACAATGTTGACCAAGGTTTCCTAATGAAAATTATTAGGAAACCATGGTTAACACTGTTAAAGTTCATTACTCTGAGATGTTGTGGAACTATTACAGGTCCACTACCTTAATTTTCTGCTAGAGAATTAATAAACTGCTCTTACCTTGTGTTTACATTTCAGCACAACGCCATAGGCACCTGAAAGTAGTGAATCAATTAATAGATGAAGAGAGTTATTAATTTTTTATTTCATTTAGCTATGAAACTAAAAACCTAGTCATTCTATATGAATACGAGAAGCGGATTCATACATGAGTGTAATAAGGTTTTTAGTTTCTTTTCCTCAATGAAATTAAAAATAAAACTCTCTACATATCTTATTATTTAATACCATGAAGCCAAGCTGGAAAAATTTCTTTACAACTAGACAGATTTCTTGCAGGACCACTTTTCGTGCAGGCATATAAAATAGCTGTGTGCTCAAAATTGTTTTCATTGAGGAATAAAACCAATTTTTCAGCCAATCAGGATACACAGAACTTGATAGACACAAATTAAATCAAATTATTTTTCAATATTGCCAATTAATGATCACAAACAATGTCGATCTTCTATTGATTGTTTGTGGACTATCTTGAAGATTGTTCAAAATAGAAATTGTTAACAACTACAATGTATCATGAAGATTGTCGAAATGGAATTGTTAACAACTAAAGACAAAAACATAGTAACTGCCGATCAGAAAAGAACCAGAAGTCTGATATTAGCCGACACTGTCTGTGTTATATATTTAATCAAGTTTAGAAAATACTGAGGCCCGACCATTTATGATAATTATATCCTGAAAAATGACAATTAACTTTGAAAAAAACTGGATCCGCAGACTTATGGTTAATAGAAACATCATCTCTTCTCTAATTTAAGAACTGGAAATGGAACCCATTCTTGTTAACATGATCCAAAAAACACTTTTTATGATTATTGTATCTAGAAAAATAAATGGGAAACTTAAAGGAAAAGTGTCGATAATAAATTGAAATACCGTATTTCTCCTAATTAACGCTCCCTAGAGCGATACATAACATATCGTCCTAGACCTTTTATTAAGTATGCATTTTCTGATTTAAAAAAACACACATCAAAATTGATGTCTTTTAGGCCCATTTCCCTTTAACTTGAGTTGAATTTCCTCTAAAGAATCATATAAATGATTGTTTAGAGGAAATCCATCTGATATTAGAGAAGAAGTCTAAAAAAGTTATTAAAATTAAGGCATATGAAGTGGGTTTTCTTAGTAAAAAACATAGGGATGCTACTATTAGGGAGGGCTCTATCAAAAGAGGAAAAATGGTACGCATTTTCTTCATTTTCCACAATGTTTCCCAACCTTCATGACTATATCATTCTTATTTTTCTAATAAAATGTACTTTGGGATGTCATCTGCAGCTCCTTAGTATTTAGACTGTCAAAAATTTGTTGTCAAGTAAAGTGTCTGAGATCTGAAACCACAAGAAAGTAGTAAGTTGCTGCCAGGGTGATTTCAATAATTAACTAATACAGTTCTCTTGTATACAATAGATATCAGGCAAATAAAAATCCGATATGATCTAAGCATACGTAAATAAAACTCTTGGTAGTCTAAAAGTTCTTTTATGTTTCACGCTTAAATGACGCAAGGGCCGGCGAAAACTATTATCAATAATTCAAGAGATTTCTTGGACAAGATTTATTAATCAGAAACCAGTAAAGACTGAATATTCAATTTTTGCGAAATGTCAAAGTACCATTATACCTATCAGCCAAAGTCTAGTAATTTCTTTTAAATATTCAGATTGTTGATTGTTTGAATGGAGTTTAACGACGCTTTCAACAATTTTTCAGTTATATCGCGGCAGCTGGAGCATCTAGCAATGGATTCCTGGTATTTCTCTCACCAGTACTACCATCAGATCCTTTCCTAGCCTCCGGCTGCTATCTCACATAGATCAAAGATTATCAACCCATTGGTGTGAGACAAATAGTCGGAAAGAAAGAGTTCCTCTATTGGGGATCGAACTCGGGACCTCTAGATTGACAGTCAGACTATCTACCAACTGCGTCATAGGAATTGTCTCAATGAGACAATTATAATGAGTTCTAACATCATAAAATTTAGTGATAAAAATTTTTTTATTGAAAAATTTCCATTTATTTGGAGATTTTCCTAACTTTGAAGGGACTTTTGAAAATGGGTCACATAAAAAAATTGATCACTGAATAGAGGTGGTTGCTCGAGCAATATTGACTGTATGTAATTTGATATGTTTGGATCTATAAATCATTGATAGACAGCAATGCCTTTATAAGGAAAGTCTATTACCGTGATACATGAGGGTTCATGTTACAGAATATAGATTAATCTGGTGTTGTGGTTACTGCACCATAACAATATGGTGCTTGGTACATAGAGGTCCTCGGATATACATAGGCTGACTATTTTGAAAATTACCAGAAAAACTGGGAAAAACTCGATGACATCACTTAAAATGGCGTCAACCCTTCAAGTTTTGAGTGAAAACTGTCAACGCTACTTGTTTAAGCCAATATAGTGAAATCTTAGTTTCCGTATTTTCAGTTATGAAAATGTTTCCATCTTTAAAGTCTCAATTTGACACTTAAACACAAAAATCTAAAAGATCTGCCTACATTGAAATACTACTTTTTTCTTGCACTGTTTTCGCCTAACAAAATGCATGATTTTGTTACATACCCATCCGCCTTGCATTCATCCGTGGTCTGTCGCAGTTTACGGAAATGGCAGAGGAATGTTCCGAATGGCGAAAGCATTTAAGCAATGGGGATAAAAATATACCCCTACATATAACTATAATCTTTGATTTTAAAGGCTTAAATATTCTGAAATTCATGATTCAAGTTCTCTCAGAGGATTCAGCTGCCAATTCTACGGGTGCTATATTTCTCCTAATACTGCTCCCTGGAGCTATAGGAAACACAATACTGTAGCTTTTATTTGGTACGCATTTTCTGATGTAAAAAATCATTAAATTGATGTCATTTAAGCTCCTTTCCCTTAAATTTGAGGTGAATTTCTTTAAACAATCAGAGAAAAATTATCCCCAAATTAGAGAAAGTCTCAAAAAGTTCCTAAAATTTAGGCCTTTGAAGTGGGTTTTCTTAGCAAAAAGTATTGTTGTTTTACTATAAGGGAGGGCACTATGATAAGAGGAAGTTTGGTATGTGCTACAAATTTGGAGTGACATATACTTTCAAATTCCCTCTACAGGGCTTACCCTGGGTCAAAATTTCTTTTAGCCAACCTTTTAGCCAATTCAAAAATCTTTTAGCCAAATTGACTACATTATAGTAATCTTTATCTCCCAAGTTGATAACTAGAACTGTCGCAGAGCGGACTTATACCCCCCAAAAGCACTTTGTCAGAACGCAAGTGCTATTAGTGCAGGATGTGTTTGTAACCAATATTGAGGTCATATGCAGCATTTGCATGTAGTTTCATGACTCTAGGTCGCTTGGTCCTTGATTGAGAGTCCGGAAACGAAAATTAAAAAAAGGCCGACTGTGACCTTGACCTTTGACCTATATGACCCCAAAACAATAGGGCACTTCCTTGATCATAAGCAACATTTGCATAAAGTTTCATGATTGTAGGTCACTTGGTTCTTGAGTTAGAGTCCGGAAACGAAGATTTAACAAAGGCTGATTGTGACCTTGACCTTTGACCTATGTAACCCAAAAATAATAGGGCACTTCCTTGGGTCATAAGCAACATTTGTATAAAGTTTCATGCTTACAGGTTGCCTAGTTCTCGAGTTAAAGTCAGAGAACTAAAATTGAACAAAGGCTAACTGTGACCTTGACCTTTGACCTTTGTGACCCCAAAACAATAGGGCACTTCCATGGGTCATAAGCTACATTTGTATAAAGTTTCATGACTGTAGGTCACTTGGTTCTTGAGTTAGAGTCCGGAAACGAAAAGGTCTACGGACGGACGGATGGACGGACGGATGGACGGACGGACTGACGGATGGACAGACAGACAGACATGGTGAAACCAATATACCCCCCTCTACTTCGTAGGTGTGGGGTATAAAAACACGATTTGATTGAAGAATATCAGAATATGCATCAAATCTGGATGTTACAGCCTCAAGAGAGCATCAATCAAAAGGTTGCAAGGTCTAATGGCTACCAATTATCTTATACCTGTCAACAGGTCAATCAAAGGTGTGAAGGATTACCTCGCATATCAATTGTTCATAGTTCTACCTATGATTTTAACACTTTTGAAACCTCTTTTTCTATATAATGGACTTTACAAAAGGATATCCTTTCTTAGCCAGCATTTTAGCCAATTGATTTTTTTTGTAGCCAATTTTTCTGAATTTTAGCCAATGGCTAAATTGGCTAAGGGCAGGGTAAGCCCTGGAGGTTGATAGTGAGATTGGCCGAGTGGTGGTCCAAATGATGAATTCGCTCTACATTTTGTGTGTTATAAGATAAAAATACTAGAATCAAACCTCTTCTGAGTATAAATTGACAAGATAGTATTTTTTATTCAACCCCATCCAATTAAAATGTTAATAACATAAATCTGACGCTAATCTTGTTCAATCAACTTGAAGTTTGCTATGTTGGAGTCAATGATAAATGTGTAAAAACTGACCTTCGCCTACGACCCCCACAATATCGTACTTGTTCATCACATCACAGAACCACGGCGGGACCAACACTGGCTACAAAAACAGGCTCAATATCTGCAGATAAATAAAAAAAATATTATTATACTCACATGACGGTACTGAAAATAAAGCATTCAAAATTCAGTCTCTTCTCTTTCTCTCCAATTCAAAGGTTAAATGGGATAGTATAATTCTTTGGTGCTAAATCAGGAATGTTCCTGCTTGGCAGAAGGTTTAGATAAGGATCAGCCTGCACATATGTGCACATTTGATTTGAAGGGGGAAAACCCATAATCAGATGTAATAAAGTGTTCTTGTATATAGCTTGAATATATTAATTATAATTTGCTTCTTCGAAATTAAACATTTTTGATTGATTTTTTCCCAGTGTTTCAAAATATATTTTTGATGTTCTGGAAAGTTTCTCCTTGTTGTTGTTGGTGATGGTAAGGTGGGGGGGGGGGGGGGGGGGGGGGGGGGGAGAGTGTCACCATAAGAGGGATGAATTGGACAAATAATCTCTAGAGAATCTCTCTATTTTAGTCACAGAAAGTGATAATCAATTATGCTATATCTATTCACTTTCATTGAAAAAGAGTTAAGAGCAGTTTTAACTAATAGACTAGTTAAAACATGCTTCTATATAAGTCAAGTTTGCTATTTAACTAAGCAGAGATTAGAATTGATTGGGCGTTTATTTATTGACTTTTACATGATCATAAACTAATCCATTTTCATTTTCATTTGTAGACTTAAAATGAACATAAATCAATTTCCTAACAATTTAATCATTCAACAGAATATTAACCCTTGTCATGCTGAACCCGGAATATTCCTGCTTTGGTAGGAGCTATAGACAAAAATCAGCCTGCACATATGTGCAGTCTGATGTTAGTCTACACCACCTGTTTCTCCCTTTCAAACCAGAATTGTCAATAGATTTAGTTTTTCAAATAAAAATTGACCTACAATTGGTACTTTCAGTACTTTTTGCCCTTTGATTTTGATGAAAATTTTCAGCCAAAATTTATTCAGCATGACAAGGGTTAATTGTGACTAAAATTTAGCAAAAGCTGCAAAAACTAGCTGTAGATACAACAATTTTGTTGCACACCAACTATTAAATCTCGTTAATAAAAGAATATTACTTTAACTTTTGAGATGGAAAGAATAACCTGTACCCAATCACAATAGCCCCTTGGCAGGGGTGTGGAAATACCGGTTTCTGATCTTAGACCAGTTTGTCCTTGGAAAAGTGAAGTGTGATTTTCTTCTTGTCCAGGGTTAGAATAAACTTGTCCACAAAAGATAGAATTGACAAATTTTGAGAAAACATTGTTTTTAAAAAAGAAAATGCTGGAACCCAGCATTTTCTTCACCAAAACAGTTGTTTCTACTATTGATGCAAACAATACGCTTATTAATCACTTAAAACTTTTTAGTTCCATTCCAAGACTTGCACTGGTATTTACATTTGTACTTGTCCATAGACAAGGGGCCTTTCAAAATGTACTGTCTGCAGGAAGAAAAGCCCATGTCAGACAAGTTGGGCATGGGAATTTGACACCCCTGCCCCTTGGGCTCAAGGATGATATTTTTTCTAGAAAATGTCTATATCCTTATTGTTAAATAATTAATTTTTGCATTCCTTAAGCTGGGCAGCCTCCAAGCTAAAATTGTCAGTCTCCTAGTGTTATATTTCTTGTTGTAAATTACAAAATTTATAACTCCCACAAGACATTATCTTTAACCATACAGGTCCCAAACTTATCCCCCCTACAACCCCATATACTGTAAAAACTCTAATAGTACTCGATGCTATTATAAAACCCCATTCCCCTTTTCAATTTAATGTAAAAATCGACCATTTTTGATGTGATTTAACAAAATCGTCAAGCCTCTTATAAAGGCACAGGCCTAATTTGAGGCCTCTAGGATGTAAATAAGAAAATTGTCATTAAGGTCCCTTTTCCCGTGATATGGCATGGATCCTTCCATTGTTCACTCTTGTGAACTGACCAACATTCTAACCAAGTTTCATGAAGATTGGGCAGTATTTGTGGCCTCTAGAGCATAAACAAGTTTAAGGCCCCTTTTCCTGTGACATGGCATGGATCCTTAATATTGTCACATGAGTTCATCCTTGTGACCTAACAAAGATTCTGACCAAATTTTAACAAGATTGGACCAAATGTGTGGCTTTTAGAGCGTAAACAAGAAAATTGTCATTAAGTCCCCTTTTCCCATGATATGGCATGAATCCTTCCCATTTTCAATATGGTTCATCCTTGTGACCTAACAATCATTCTGACCAAGTTTCATCAGATTGGACTATATTTGTGGCCTCTAGAGCGTAAACAAGAAAATTGTCATCAAGGCCTCTTTTCCCGTGATATGGTGTGGATCCTTCCCATTTTCAATAGGATTCATCCTTGTGACCTAACAATCATTCTGACCAAGTTTTATCAAGATTGGACTATATTTGTGGCTTCTAGAGCGTAAACAAGAAAATTGTCATTAACCTTTTCACGTGAAATGGTGTGGATCCTTCCCATTTTCAAAAGGGTTCATCCTTGTGACCTGACAAACTTTCTGACCAAGTTTCTTGAAGATTGGACCATATTTGTGGTCTCTAGAGCGTAAACAAAAAAATTGTCATTTAGGCCCCTTTTCCCGTAATATAGTGTGGATCCTTCCCATTTTCAATAGGGTTCATCCTTGTGACCTGACAAACTTTCTGACCAAGTTTCATGAAGATTGGAGCATATGTGTGGCCTCTAGAGTGTAAACAAAAAGATTGTCATTTAGGCCCCTTTTCCTGTGATATGGCATGGATCCTTCCCATTTTCAATAGGGTTCATCCTTGTGACCTGACAAACATTCTGACCAAGTTTCATGAAGATTGGACAATATTTGTGGCCTTTAGAGTGGAAACACTAAAATTGTTTACGCATGACGACAGATGACGAACGATGGACAACAGACGACGGACATTCAATGATCACAAAAGCTCACCTTGAGCATGATGTGCTCAGGTGAGCTAAAAATCAAGGTAACAAAATCTTCAACAGAGATTTTAAGCACCTATTTCCCAATCAAATGTCAATATTTTGCACTGATAATGTTTATTTTTTATTATGAATATTTTTTTAAATAACTTGTAACATGTATATATTTTGAGATATTCATATTTCTTTTTAAGTAAAAACAGATTCTACTGACCAGGGCTAGTGTTCGTGTTTGAAATTGGGGAGTCATCGACTCCTCACCTAAGAAATGCTGGGGGTCAAATCTAAATCTAAAGGGGTCAAAACTACAGAAAAAGTAAATCGTTAGTAGAATTTTGCATATCTAAGAGTTGCTTAAGCTGTTTTTTGTAATGATATGAAACAAGTAAGTTCTTATAGATCTTAAGAAAGTAATTTGTGAAAATCTTAGGTATAAAATCATGTATTGACCCTTGGTAATTCCTCTCCAGGGGGTCAAAATGACCCCCTGGAGAGAAATTTCTAGGGGTCAAATTTAGATATTTTCAGATTTTGGGGAGTCAAAACCCAGGTTTAAGGGTCAATCACAAGCCCTGACTGACTTTACATTATCTTGTTGCAGTCTAATCCAGATCTATTCACATTTTTACAGACAGATTGCATTATTTACTTACTGTATTAAAATAAATCCACATTTTATTATGCCTCTTTTAAAAGGAGATAAGCCGAACATTTCAAACAATAGCGTTTCTCAATACACAGTCTTCTATTGAATTGAACAAATGTAAATAGGTTAGAAATCAGATTAAGTGGCTAATGTATATAGTGTAATACCAAAATATCTAACCGCATTTCCCCATATTTAGCTTACTTAAAACTGAAAATTTCACTTAATGATACTGAATGCTTTGAAAGCTACTTTCAAAAATAATCAAAATCATGGCGGCATAATGTCCCAATTTAATACACTAATTGAAAGACTATAAGACTAGTGAGGAATTTACTTGCTTGACACAAGCAATTGCTTAACAATTTAACCTTTCTTCACAATACTTTGTTGACAATTTTCTCAAACAAAATTGATAGATATTGTAATGTGAGGGCACTTTTGATCAAGTAAATTAACCATTTTCCTACTAAATCTAAATTACTTTCAAAACCAATCACTACTTTGTGAATATTTCAACCAAATAACTAAGTGAAAAGATGTCTGTGTAGGCTAAGATGAGGCTGCATGTCTGTGCAGGTTGATCTCAGTCTAAACTTTCTGCTAAACTTTTGTGTAGAGCAAAAATGTATAGTGAACAGCATGATAAAACTGCCAAACTTTTGTGTAAAGCAAAAATGTGTATAGGTGTATTTTCAAAACTGAGCTCTGACGTAAGCGTTGAGTCCATACCATAGGTATACAAGTAAAAAATTGCTGTAATGTACAGCAAAGTGAATGTGTCGCCTTTAAAAAATGATAGCCAAGTAATGGAAAATGGATAATTGAAAAATGGGTGAACTCATTTAGAAGGTTGCCTCTAGAGTGCACATAAGATTATTTGATCCCACTTGACCCATTTTCGAACTTGACAAAGATTTGATGGACAAACATTCTGACAAAGTTTCATCAAGACAATTGGGCGAAAAATGTGGCCTGTAGAGTAAACACAAGGTAAAATAATAATAGGTTTAACCTATAGACGGGAAAATAATTTGACTTAAGTTTAAACTTTTTTCGGCAGACAAAATATGCTACCTATCAAAATCGATGGCTATAAATTTGCTTTTTTCTCATATATTTCTAGATTGATTTCCTCACTTACAGCAATTTTAATAATTGTTCAGAAGAAAGTAGCCTAGTATGAATGAAAGATACTCACTGAAATTGAAACAGATTTTTTTTGTAAAAAAATGCAAGGGGGTTCTTTAAATATGAGCGCACGTATCATAGCAAGTGCATCAGGTCGGAATACTCAATATACATGGGTCCGTAGGCAGGTCAAAAACCTATAGGATGGGATTCAGACTATATGCTAGCAGACATAGCTTTAGCTAAAATAGCTGCATTTACATTTCAAACTGCGAATGTTGCTATAGATTTCTTCTTTTTCAAGTCTTATCTGCGAGCATTGCTATAGATTTCATCCCGTTCAAGTCTTATCCCGCTTTTCACCCCGACGGTTAAAACTCAACAACAATGACGTTGTTTTAGCGGGAATAAGTAGCGTCATACTTCCCCAAAGTGCAGAATGACCTCATTTGCAGAGGGTAAAAAGAAAATGTCATTCAGATGAGATTCTAAGCAAAACTGTGCTACTTTTTCAATGTTAAGCTGATTCTCAACCTAATTTTACGTTTACTTAAATTTAAATTTTGATAAAGATCGACAGAAATTAAATCAAGGAAAAAAAGTAAATAAATTTAAATAACCACTAAAACAAAATAGCGAAATATCGCGAGATTATCATTATCCATGTAGGCTGCCAATGAGAGAAAAAAAAACAAACTTTGACGATAAATATTCTTCTCTCTGTTTTTGGTTATTTAAATATTTTAAACGCGTTAGTTACAAGCAGAAAAAGCGCCAAAGCGCCCGAACTTTGCGTTACTTTCCCGTATTACTAAAATTTGACTCCCTGTATCCATCATTGACCTCACTTGACCCAATTTTGAAGTTGACCGAGCTTAGATGGAGACTAGCAGTCTGACGAAGTTTCAAGACCTTTTGGCCAAAAATTTGCCCTCACTTGACCCAAATTTAAAATATGACCGAGATTTGATGAAGACAAACATTCTGACCAAGCTTCAAGATATTTGGGCCAAAAATTGGCCTCTAGAGTGCACACAAGCCTCGGATGTTGACGGACGACCGGATGACGGACGCAGCTCGACCACAATAGCTTACCATGAGCACTTCGTGCTTATATGAGCTAAAAAGTGGAGCTTGTCATCTAAATAATTAGGTATTTCAATACAGATTCACTCCACCTATGTCAAAATTTGACGTATTAGGTAAAAAATCATAAACAATCAAGAACTTTACCATTCAGTTTTACATTTGTAAGAAAATTGTCTTAAATTTCTTCCAAACTTAAATGTTTTCCCATTAGGAGAAAAATCATAAAACCTAGACACTATCAGTGATTTTTTTTTTTTTTTTTTTTTTATAATTTAAAATGATATATAAATAGATATTTTATTATAAAAAAATGTGAAAAATTCCAAGATCACAGGATGAGAAAGGATCTTACATCCTCTACTACACCAACTTGTGAATAATCTTATAGCAAAGTCTGGCATAAGATTTCCCCACAGAAATTAAGTAGAAAGCAAAATGTGTTGCCTAAGGCTAAGATCACACTTCATCTCTATCCAGGCTGATCTTGGTCTATTCTGTCTAAAAAAAATTGTTCAACTCTTTTGTGTTGTTCTTAATATAAAATCTAATAACAATTTCAGAATGCGAAAAATCAAAGTGATTGCATGTTAAAAAGATTACATTTTCCACTGTCTTATCTGACCTTTAGTAACGTGACAAAGTTGATTACTGATTATTGAAGGACAAATGCCGTTTACAAAACGATATGCTAGCGCAGACAGAATTAAGGGTTGAAACATCTGAGCTCGATCCCCTCATATCTTACACATCCAATTAAATGATAAATGCATTTGAAAAAAAAAGCCGGGACCTGGTTACATGATTTATACTTTAATTGGATCTTTAAACGAATGATGAAAAAAGCATTTGTTGACTCGTTTCACATAGTCCTGTGCGTTTGCGCTGTCTGATAGGTGTTCATGAATATTTCGCATCACGAGCACCTTTATATACGACTCTCATTTATCGGCAGTCAGTAAAAAAATCTTTGATGTCGTGATGTGTCTGTTATATGTTGTTATTTCGAACCTTTGACGTCTGGTAACGAGTTAAAGATTTAATTTACAAAAATTACCACTAAAATATTTTGATCTTATAGAAAATAGAACTTCGATTTTTATGATTGATTCAACTGTGAAAGCCACCTATTTCTTTATTCAAAGTAACAAATAATCAGGAAAGATTTATTATGAAATTTTATGTTTTCCATGCAAAATGGATTTCTTCTCAATATTCCGATGCTTATCAACCACAAACAATTCGATCGGAAAAAATACAAAAATAATACTCTTTCATGTAACCGATTCGTGTAACAAGAACTATTAAATCAGTAGTCCGCAATGCCCGTTGAAACGATTGCTAATGTTACATTTTAAAGAAATGGCGTACAAAGCAGTTTTTCGTTACGTCACCTACTCATTTTTGAATTTCTTTCTAGGCATTAAATGACATTAATCATCAAATTAAAAAGGTCCATAAGTAAACTAACAGCGCTAGGTTATTATACAATAAAGTCATTTCCTTCCATTAAATTCCATTCCATCTTTACGCATGCGCAGTTGTTACTATGCAGAAACGTGCATGGTAAATATATATTTTTTTGTCCCAGTGTCGAAGGGTAGCGTAGATGGGATAGGTTTACTAGTCTACCATTTAGATCACGAATGATTTCTTTGGTCACGTGGCCGGTAATGTGACCTTCCGAAGATACCCGAGAAAACACGATAAAAAACGAGTTTTCTTATTTCGTAATCAATAATCATAGGTACCAGTCAACTCGGCCCATCGAATTACTCGGCCCAATCAACTCGGCCTCAACATGTGGTTTTTAGTAATATAGATTATTTTCCCAAAGTATGTACAATTTTTGGACGAACGATGTTTCCTCATAAATGAATGAAGATTAAATACTCTTGTATTTGTGATAAAAGTACTGAATAAATAATCGAAAATGGGGTCGAGTTATACGTTAGGCCGAGTTGCCGAAGGGCCGAGATGAAAATGGGCGGAGTCAACCAGTCATCAAATAATATATCGGTTTAATCGGTTAGGGTTTAGACGTTAGTTTTATGGGGAAACCGGAAGAAGGGACTATCAAGTGATCTGGACAAAATCAAACATTTAATACTTTGTATTCATGAAAATCGTTGTTTTGTGAGATGAGATGACATTTATTGTAGGTTTTATAGAACTTCTTTGAAATTTTATCTTGTAAAAAATCATTGTGTAGAATACAATTGCAGTTCTAAGGTAAAAGTAATTGTCCCTTATGACGAAATATCTAAATTTAGAATGAGTATACTACAATGAGTGTCGCCCATGGGGCGACACAATCAGGTTTATTTAAAAAGCATATGATAGGAATTGAATGTGATCCCTCCTTACCAATTTTGAAAGTATATGAATGAGTAAACTTTACAATTTAAGACAAGCAATAAGTTTCATTTGAAAGGTAATTTGTATCTTTTCAAGGTTTTATATAAATCTATTTTATCTATTTTGAAAGAATAGCACGGAAATTTAACCATTAAAAGAAGATTTCACAGCTCACCGCGCAAAATCTACCGGTACCTATAGTGAACAGCATGATAAATGGGTTTAAGGTGCGTTTACACCAAACAGCTTTTGACAAGATGAGACATGATAAAGGTGATGGTCAGTGAGTCCAGATTAGCCCTTGTCATGCTGAATAAAAACCTTGACAAAACTGCATCAAAATCAAAGTACTTAAGATACTGAATACACTTATTGGGGATGAGTTTTTACTTTGTAAATACTATTTTACAACTTTTCTTGTTTAAGTTAAAGAAGTAAAAGTGGTATAGACTAAGATCAGACTGCACATATGTGCAGGCTGATCATGGTCTATACCCCTGGCAAAATCAGGAATATTCTAGGTTCAGCATAACAAGGGTTCATAAGAAGATCAAGATTAGTGACTGAACACAATGACATACACATTTTAATACTTTTGTGAATAAGGATTCTAGAGATCTTTGAAGTTCTGAGAATATGGAGTCCTGAGAACTTCTGAGAATAAGGAATTTAACATCCTTTCTTGCTAAACCAAGAATATTCCTGCACTGGCAGGAGGTAAAGACAAAGATCAGCCTGCACCTATGTGCAGTCTGATTTTAGTCTACAGTATTACCACCCGATTTTCCATTAAAAATCCGAAAGGATGTGGTGGTTGTACTGGTGAGAAAAATACCAGGAAACCATTGTTAGGTGCTCCAGCCGCTGCAATATAACTGAAAAAATGTTGAAAGCGGCGTTAAACTCCATTCAATCAATCAATCAAAATCCAAACTTTGAAAATAGTATTTCCAAAATAAATACAGACGCAGAATATAGTGAATCCAGTGCTTTCTGCGCTTTGATTTTACAGCATTTTTTTAAAAAAGTTTTTTATTCAGCATGACAAGGGTTAAGTTGCTGTGACCCAAAATTAAGTGGCCAGCCAGAACAGTTATTCTGACCAACTTATATAAACAAGAGAAACATGACGGCCCTATATCTCTCATCTAAGTTTGCAAGTTGAAAGTTTTAAAGACTTCCGTCTTTTTCTCAATGGCGTTAATAGGATTCCACAACCAAGGGCTGTTACTTTCATGTTAGATCAATTATCACTTATGACTAAAAAATAATATGAGTTGTTCACAGTAAAATGAGTCTTTAATTTTGAAAACTGCAAAGCTTGAGGTATAAAATGAGAATGAGTTTTGATGATTTGAATTATGCGTTTAATTAAGGCACCACTAATGAGCTAATATTATAAGCTAAATTTAGGGTTAATACTATCATTTTTTTTCATTCCAGAAAAATACCACATACAGTAAGAGCTCTAAATCTGGCCTCTGGGTTTTATTAGAATCATCATATTTCTTTTGGAAGGGAGTGGGGCTTTATTATAGGCTACATATGTTACAACAAGGAAAAATGTCCAAATTACCAGAGATTTACTATGACTGTAAAGTTGAAATCAAAACCAAAGGGGATTCCTGAATGGTTACATTACACCAGTGAAGGAGTGAGGTTTACAGACCTTTTGAAATAATGTAGGGTACAGTCCATCCAGAAAACCAAAGAACTTAAATCGGCCCATAGGCAAGGTTTAGGTTCTTTTTCTCTGATAGGACCATGTCTGTCTGTGCCCTGTTTCAATTGGTGGCAGGGTGGAATGATGGCAACTGCCAGATCCCAGGTCAAGACTTTGGACGAGTCTCATGATCAGAGGGGAGCGTGGTAGTTGTTTAAAGGAGAGTAAGTTGTTTTTTGATATGCAACAGTGACAAATGGCTAATGACAGTCTATATAGATAGAGTCCACCCTTCTAGGGCTGAGAATCCTTTCCTCTGAATGGATCACAAAGATCTGTCTTTGTGCGCAGATTTTTACAATATTAAAGAAATTTGTCTGACTACTGGGGAGAAAAAGAATTTATGAGTAAAGAATATATCAAGGGCATATTAACTTGAACCGGACCTTTATGCAGAATACATAATTAGGCCTATCAATACAGTTCCGATGATACTTCGGCATGTGGCAGTCAAGCATGCATGGTTGTTCCGTTATACTGTACAATTTATAGGTAAGTGTGGACTTAAAAGCATATAGGTAAACGCATTTCATGGTTACAGTAAAACATATGGGCAATTATGGGTTTACTTAACTAACACATGCATACTAACTTTATGATTGGATTAAATTTCATAATCATAGCTCCTATACATTTAGAAATATGCTTCACACAAATTCCAGCATGAAAAACAACAAAGGGCTATAACTCAAAGAAAAAAGCCTGGTAGAGTTAAGGTCCTTTTTGAACTGAACTTCCCCTTGATGAGGTTTATCTACAATGAAGTTTCATGATCATTGCTCGTTTACTTTTAGACATACGCTCCGAACAAGATCCAAGTATGAAAAACAACAACCAGGGCAATAAACCAAAAATATAAGCCAGGTAGAGTTATGGTTCTTTTGCACTGCACTTCCTCATAATGAGATCAATCTACCAATGAAGTTTCATGATCATTGCTCCTTTACTTTTAGATATTTGCATGGTTCACCGTCAACTGGGCCTGTTAAAACTCTGCCAGTCAACTCGGCCCGCTAACTCTGCCCGTCAACTCGGCTTGTTTACATGTACCGTATTTCACCTTTTAGACGCGCCCTCCCTAATAAACGCGCTCCCCCATAAATACAATTCCCAGGCCCTTGACTATACGATCAACAACATCCAACCGTCCACGGTCCGTGGTGAAAAATCCGGTTTCGAATTTAATTTCATTAGCTGCTACTCCACGACGTAATGTTCAATAGATTGTGGGTTAACTATCTTAAATTCCTATCAGGATAAGGCTGGTTGCGTCATAAAAAGATCGTTCAACATCTGAAAAACTAGCACGTCTTAAATCGCGCAGTTTTCCGGAAGCGAGAAAGGTTAAAATTTAACACAAAATTAAAACTATTTCTCGTCATTCTTCATAAGTCACATGCGAACAAAATCCCCTTTCTTCACGTTGTTACAAAAATATTTCTGAAATCATTTTACCTTCTGTAAATATACAAAATATCCGAGTCAAATGATGAAATCCTAGTCACAATTCATACTGTTAAAATAGGAAAACCCCGTTAAATCTCGTGTGTGACTTATTTCAAAAGCGACATCGCCGCATGCAAGAATCTGGGGACTTCAAAGGGTGCCGACACGTGGTGACCCAGCTAGCTCCAGACGTGTTGTGTTTTTACTGCGAAATACTTTCATTTCATGAACCGGGTGCATTTACACATCACAAAATTTTAGGATTTAATACAGGATTATTTATTTCATACGTGAATAGGTAATGTTTTATTAGACCGCTTTGTCGATCAGTAACGGAACATTGAATATTGCATCGTCTGGAACTTCCCATCTTGTACAAATAATAACAATAATAATAATCTCGGCTTCTGCTAACACAATCACTTGCTTTTGAAAGCTGCAATTAATGGTCGAAAGTGACCGTATTTCGATAGATGACTTTAAATGACAGAATTACAATTCATTAGCTAACATTTTTATTTCATTTTTTAAATTCATAGCCTTAATAGATAAGTAGGAAAGCGTATTGGATAGCGCACGTATTTCAATCGATAATTACGAACATGTTAATAGTTTGCTTCTCTTGGGTACCAAAATACGTATTTTTTTTTTAATTAAGTAAAAGGGTCTGAAATAATAGCGCCCCCACGACGTTTTGCATCGCGCCCGGGCGCGTTTAATAGGAGAAATACGGTATGATGATGCAATGTAAATATTTTGGGGACCTTATGTGCTTTTTTTAAGATTAATAATCACTCGTTAAAAAGGTTTTAAATAATAATAATAATAATAATAATCTTCTTTTACTATTATATGGTATTTGTGTAGATATGATATGAGATGTAATTAAATACTTAATTCACCTTTTATTCAAATTTATTTTTCAAATAATTTTTTTCTATGCACAAAAGAAGATGACAAGTTGTATGCATATTAAATATGAAGATCAGAGATTTTAGTCATCACTTGTGAACTTGCATCTCCATTAAGTACATTGCACACATCTTCTTCTTCTTCTGTTTCATGCAGGGCCCTTGCAGGGGCATTGTCGCATGTTTATATTATATACAAGAGGGAGGGTCCCAAAAGGTTAAAAACAGGTTTAAAACAGCATGATCAGGGTTAACAGACCTTGAAGGCATTCAAGGAGGGTGCTGATGCTATCTTGTCCAGAAGGCTGTTCCAGAGGACAATTGATGTGGGGAAGAATGATTCTTTCATTGTATTTCTGTTGCAGTGAGGTACTATGAACTTCCTTGAATGGCCTTGTGTAAGAACTCCTTGGGGGTGTAAGAAGGGCTCAGTTGGGATGGCAACCTTGACTCTCTGATAAGTGTGCTTATATATACTAGGCTAAACACTATATAAGAAATATACAGGCTGAGTTGACTGGCCGAGTTCTACACGGGCCGAGTTTTAAACAGGTAGAGTTTTACGTGGGCCAATTTCTACACAGGCCGAGTTTTACACAGGCTGAGTTGACAGGACACCATATGCATTTGAGGTTCCATTGCTGATAATTACTGTATGCAAGTCAAGCTTTGCCTGACTGCATAAAAAGCTACTGAGTGTCATAACTTATGTTATTTTACGCTGTAGGCATAAATGTTGATCCACTGCTCTATATAAGTTTATATTAACACAATGTTCATCTAAAACTTTTGAATAATGGCCTGACAATCATACTTGTGCATAAAAACATCCAATATTGATGGATAAACATTTCGACCCATTTCGTGCTCAGTGGTCCATTTCGTATTTTAAGCCAACCCCTGTCATATTGGTATCTTAAAAATCTACTTTGAAATTAAATATTGAGAGCAAGGGTTTGTGGAGAACTCAATAATGGGCCGGAAGTGGGCTCAAGAAAGAAAAGAAAAACAGAAGAAACAGGCCAAAGAGGCACCAGCCTAATGACAGTCTCTACGCATAGGTAACAGGTAAGTTTTAACAACCAAATAAATTTGTTTGTTTGAATGGGTTTATGCCGCTTTCAACAATTTCGCAGTTATATTGCGGCGGTCGGTGCACCTAACAATGGATTCCTGGTATTTCTTTCACCTGTACTACCATTACACCCTTTCCTAGCCTCCGACTGCTATCTCATATAGGTTTACGATTATCTACCCATTGGTGAGAGACAAACGTCGGAAAGGATATTTGCCGCCACCAGGGATCAAACCCACGACTTCCAGATTGGAAGTCTTATGCCTAACCAACTGCGCTATGGAGGCGGTCCATAACCAAATAAAAGAGCATGAAATTCACTAATATTAGTGATAAAGATAAATCAATTACTCTTCATAAAAAATTCTTTGAATGAAATTGGCCTAAGGTAGACGAGAGGAAAAAAACGGGATACGCTCTTACCTCAATTTTTTACTTTTAAGTCCAATCTAAGCTGAAGTAAGTTTCCCTTCAAAAGGTATGAACCAGTATTCGGATAGAACTAGTTATCCTTAATTTTTGTCTTTCGGTGGGAGTAAAAAGTAACGCTTTATCAGTTTTCTTAGAATCCGTCAAATTCTTTCACTTTTTTTACTATGAAAAAATTAACTGAAAGAAAACTTTTGACTCTGAAAGTGTTAACGTTTCAACAAAGCATGCGAGCACTGCCGATACTCCGTCTCATACGACGCCATCGGATATTTCCTTGCCAACATACCCATAATTCATTGGACTACGGCTCAATTTGCCACAGGTAAATCGTCTTTCATTTCTCTGTACATTAACTATGTAAGACTGAAATACTAAAAAGATGATTTTTTTTATGAAATGTGCAATTGGAATAACCCTTGAGATTTTTTTTCCTATGCTCTTAACAATTGCCCTGAAAGCCGTATACTAAACATTCATCCCAAGGCTTTATTTTGAAAACAAAGCTTCCGCGTGATTGCCAACCAGAAAGGTGGGAAACTGGGATTTTGAGAGAGGTCCGAAACATTTTTAATTTTTTGTCGATCCATCTTGAGGTGGGCGAGACAAAGTGCTCACATTTAAATCTTGATGTACGTGCGTTTAAGCGTCCATACGTTTGTCCGTCAAGCCGTTAGTCGAATAACGTGATTTCGTACCATAACCATTTCGTACCAGTCATAAATATCTTAGTCATTCAAGTCGTTCCATAGTATTTGTGAGTTTGATTCTCACCATTGGAGAAGCAATGCAAATTTTCTTTGCCTGTTGCATCTACGAATTACAGTCAACTCATTCCGCAGTCCACTAGTTCCTTGGTTGTGATTTTGGTCTACTCGTTTCCCTCAAATAGACAACTTGTTCCCCTCAAATAGACAACTTGTTTCCCAGTCAACGCTTTCCTCGTGGCAATTTTGGTCAACTCCTTCCCAAATCAATTTTTCCTTGGTCAACTCATTCCTAAAAAATAATGGTCTTATTTTGAAGAATTTTTATCCCATTTAAAAATTCACCTGCCTGTAATACCAGAAAGGGGAGTTAGGCAGTATATATAGATTGATACATTTATTTGAAGACCAAACAAAAATCCTCTCACCAACCTGTATCAAAGTTGTTCAAAGATTTTGATCCAATTAAAAACAAGGCTTTAATTGGCATGGCTAATTTACATATATGGCAATATGTGACTTTTCTTAGAATCTTACCAATGGATAATTACCAATTTTCACTGGAATGATCCTTGAGAGCATACTAAACTATTTTCATCATTCAGATTTTATCAGTAATTACCCGGCGGGGTGTGCACTGGGCCGATGACGCGTCTTACCAACACAAGATAGATAAAATATCTACATTGAAATAAAGAAGGAATTATTTTCATTTTTATCACTGTTCATTTATTTTTCTTTTGACGGATTTTTTCTTAACATGACGACTAATTTCATTTTATAAGCTTTTCAACGGTATTTGTATTGTATAAGTTTCAATTTATCTTCTTGCTTCCACATTATTATGAAAATGACCATGTTAATATCCTTTTGTACTGTATTGGAATTGAAGTTATTGCCTTGTCGGCCAACTTTACCGCTTATTTTGTATACTTTTCTTAAACAAACGAAAATTATTCTTAATGTGAAAGTAAAGTTTAACCTGTAACAATAACAATGGTCAAAAAATATTTGAAAAACCATTTCATCTTTCATCTTCCATCTCCATTTAAAAACCTTGTAACATGCAACTCAGTCACTAGAGCAAAAAAGATAGAGTTAAAGATAGAGATAGTATACAAGAACGCAGAAAATGATCACAATCTTTCCAAATCAATCTATCATTCTTCTGCTTTACTTAATTATCATATTTTTTTATTCGTATATCTATTTGAATTTTAGTAGTTTCATTTTGACGGCATATATAAGTCGAATTCCCTTATTTGATATGTAGTAATTATTCAAATAATTGCCAATGAAAGAGAAATCTGGTTATACTGGCTCAGACTCTTTCACACACATGTAACAACAAAATAAACTGTTAATTTTAAAATGCATTAAGAATTCAACGAGTACATGGTTTGTTTTTGTTTTAAAACCATCATTCATTTTTTTTTATGTTAACTCAAAATATCGACGCTTTGATTTAAGAATCTTGTAGTTACAGATTGTTACAGATTCGGGGGCTTGCCGAAAAAAAAATTTTATGGCGAATATTTCTCAATTGTACTTGCTTTGACGCAGGGTACGCTGTTGAGTACGACCATGGATTTTAACGTCTGAACCTCGTAAATAATGCCCTAATTAAGCTTTAGTACCGATGTCTAGAACTTAACCGACGAAATCCTTTTTGTCTCTCACCACTGGGTCGATAATCATAGACCTATAAGGGAAAGCAGCTGGAGGCTGGGAAAGGATTTGGTGGTGGTACTGATTTGAGAAATACCACGAATCCATTATAAGCCGCTCAAGCCGCCGCGATATAACTGAAAGATTATTGAAAGTGGCGTAAAACCACATTCAAACAAATAAATCTAATTGGATTATAACGTCCTGCGAATGCCGAGATGTGATTTCTGAATTGGTAAAAAACTTCTAAAAGTGACCCTTACCATTTTTTTATTATACGGAAAAATAACAATTTGGCTAGGGCTTGTCCCTGGCGTGGCCAAAGTTCTATACCCAAATGTTATATTGCCTTCAATAACATGCATGTCACAGCAGGCGTCCGTGACAAAAGAACTGATAACACGCAAATAAGCCAGCTTGAAGTCGTGAAATGACAATTGAATACATATTTTTTGTGATATAATTAGAAAAAATTCGTTCATAAACTGATAACAAAGTATGAGCCGAATTATTTTATACGCAATTGCATTTGTTTTTGAAATATTTTAGGGTCCACTGTATCTGGTTAAATGGTAAAGCTATCATGCCAATGACTCTACCTGGGAGCCGAAACACCACTTACCACAAGCTATCCTCATTGTAGATCAATAATAAGAGAGTACTGTGACAAAGTTCAATGTTTGTTTATCAAAATTGAGCCTTCTGAATGGCGATCTTTCAATATATTTATACTTCAATGAATATATATTTCTAGACTGCAACTTATTTATATGTAATTCAGAAAATATTTACATAATAAAATGTCCTAAACTGGCAAATTTTTGCAACTTTTTCTTGGTGAAATTATGCATAATTAGAAATGAAAAGAATATTTTTTTGTTCATGGAGGTATGAAACTTAAGAAGCAATCAATCTTATGATTCTACTTCTATATTTATACAGTGTGATTATTTTTCAATTTTTAAATTTTTGTGAATTCAAAAAAATTTCTCTTTTATAAAATGTGAAAGAATCTAACCCGATTTGACTACAGTTACTTGGTTTTGTACACCGATAATATCTGCTTTTAGTAGCCCGTGAATACGCAGATGAATTGAGAACATGTTTTGCGCCCTTATAATTAAACATAAAATATGATTCATGGTTTATTATATTTTTGTGAATGAAATAAAGTTGTGTGTAAATTATTGTTGTTATATTCTTTTGAAAAGATTGTAGTAATAAATTTATTTGTCGTAAAACTTATTAATGCGACAAGTCCTCAATTTGAAGATAAATTCAACGGACCTTGTGGGAAATGAAGAAATTGCTTGTTACACAAACAATAACTTCATCGTCCAATATTTTCCCTTGAAAAAAGAGTTATTTTTTTTTAAATTTTTCCGACTTATAATACTTGTCTGCACTTTTTTTGAAAAAGTCACAGCCTACACATTTATCGGCTGGAAATGGACGAAACCGTGAAAACCTATTTTGAAAGTCAACCAAATGTTGTAAACATCTATGCTATTTCTTCAATTCGGACCAGTCTTAAGTAGATCTAGTTGTCCATTCGATAAACTATACCAAAAAGTCACATACATGTTTAACAGCATAAGTGACCATGATTAACGCGAGAGATAAGTAAAACAGTATGTTTTAGATTAACCAGCACGTCCCACATGTACTTTAGATAAGGTAACTAAGGGAAATAATGCAATTATTGAGAATGGCTTTATGCGAGGAGTGAAGGACACGGTTATCATTCATAACGAATGATGAATTTATTTTGACATGGACCCTTTATCAGTCAACAAAAAATATTGTGATCAAATGAAAAATATGTAGATCTTTTTAATGGGCAGAGGTCATTTTTCTTTATGTTTAATAGTGAAACCTTTGAAAATCATTTTCTCAGAATCTAAGTTCTAACAGATGAATATCAACCAAATTTCACTGGAATGATTCTTAAGTGATCCTTTACAAGTCTGTTAAAATATATTGTGATCATATGAAAAATATGTATTTTATGGGCGGAGGTCATTTCTCTAAATGTTATGTAGTAAAAACTTTGAAAATCATTTTCTCAGAATCTTTCAGATGGATAACAACCAAATTTCACTGGAATGATTCTTTAGTGATCCTTTATCAGTCTGCAAAAAAATATTGTGATCAGATGCAAAATATGTCTTTTATTGGCAGAGGTCATTACTTTAGATATGTTATATGGTGGAATATTCATTATAGGGTAAAACAAACTTTTCTCAATGTTTAAACAGATGGATTTCAACCAAATATCAATTGGAGTTTTATTTTTGTGAAGTTATCAGTCTGCAAAAATATTTTGATTATGTGAACAGCATGCTTTTTTTATTGGCAGAAGACATGTCAACATATAAAGTGAATATTTGATCTCCCTTTTGGTATCACCTGAATGATGAATTTCTAGACTTATAAAATTCAATAGGTGTAAAGATTGCAGGTTAGAAGGAAAAAAAACCTTTGTTGAGATCCACATGTGTAGAAACATTAGGTGAAATGGGGAGCCTTAGAATACCCCATGAGAATCTGTCGGTTTAGTTGAACAAAGAGTGACTCTGCACAAAGGGGACAAGTGGTCTAAAGTGCTCAGACCTACTGGGGTTCAGAGAAGGGTAGAAAGTGCTGAGTTGACTGCACTCTAAGGCATTGGGCAGAATAAAATAAATATATTGGATTGAATGTGTTACTTCTTATTATCATTAGTTAGATTTCTATTGTAATGACAAACAATTATTGTGAAGTAAAACCCTCTTAGTGGTGTTGAATGAAAAGCAGAAAGATCTTGGATCAAGATTTTGCGGACAAAGTACCAGTATATTGTGCAGTAACATTCTGTTAGTGTTGAAATTTTTGTATTTGGATGCTCAAAATTATTGTGATTTGCTGAAAAATATGCATTTAATAGGCAGAGGTCAATTTTCAAAATGATATTCATTGATCATGTTTTTTTTCAGACATATTTCAGCATATGACCAGGGGTGTGGAAATACGAGTTTTCTCCACTTGTCCCTGGACAAGTAAAAGCGGATTTTCTACTCGTCCAGAATCAAAATGAACTTGTCCGCTAAAGAATAAATAGAAAAATTTGAAAAAAAAAACATTGCCATTTGATGAATAAAATGCAGGTATGCAGCATTTTCTTCATTAAAAACAATGTTTTCTACCCTATAATATGAACATTAGGATGATTTCTCTCTTAATTCTTTTAAGTAACATTCCAAGATTAGCCCCGGTATTTACTTGTCCTTGGACAAGTGGTTTAGAAAAAATTACTTGTCCTCAAGTACAAAAGCCCGAGTCGGACAAGTCGGGCATGGGAATTCCACACCCCTGATGACACTTAAAGACACTTATTTACTTGAAATAAACATTCACTCATTCATTCACTTCAATTCTCATCTTATTATTATCAGTAGATTCAGGCTGGTGGAGCAAATCGGCTGCTCAAGCAGCTGATGTTTTTAAAATAGGTAATACTAGAATTTTAACCTAAAACACAGAAACACATTTTACCCAAAACTTGAATAGAAATCAAAATATTAAAATATTTTACCTTATAAAAAAGAATAATCAAAAGAATAATGAAGAGCAAGAAAAAATATATTGGAAATGAAAAAAAACACAAAAAGTTCATTCTTGGTGTTGTTGATTTTATTTTTCTTTATTACAGAACTTTTGAATGACCATCAGAAACAAAGAAATAGGCCTTTAACAAAGATATGAAAAATTATTGAAATTATATCATAATCCAAAACTGTAATCTTTTAATAAATAAAGACAAAATACCTTTTATTGTTTTGTTTCATTAAATTTACAAAGTAGTATGTTTATGGGTTGGTCTAAAATATATATTTTACATGCTTTATTTGTCAACTGCATATGAGGAGTGTTGTTTTCCTGAATGGGGGATAATCAATTTTTATCCAGATAATGTCAACTAATCATCACTGATTTATCGCTATGTGAAAAAAGTATACTCATATTAACGGGACACTTTAAATGATCCATCTTGCAAAAGCCTGAAGCAGTTGAACAATGTATATTCATTTCACACTCAAACAAAAATACATGGGTATTAGGTGGTGACACACAGTACATGACGCTAGCGACGTCGTCGAGAATTGAGACATTTGATGTTGTGTAATTTAGCTTGTTATAATTGAAGAAGGATGAATTCAGTGTTCCTGTAATTAAAGTGTGCTTTTATGGTTTGTATAAAGGTAAAATCGAATGGTGCAAAATCAAAGTTCTCAGAAAGGGACCCGTTAGTAAATCGGCTATATCTTCCAGAAACTCGGCAATTGAAGTCTCTACAGTTGCTTGGATAAGTTTCTTTCTGTTTGTTCCTCCACTTTTATCACAGGGCAATGAAGCGTTTTCACCGCTGAGAGTAAAGCATTTGGAAGAATGAACCATTCCCTTTCAGCGTGACAAGTATTTGATTTATGTCTCGATATTTTTGTAGATTTTGAAAAGGATAAGAAGAGATCAAAATTCCGAGCATTCAGTTGTCATTGTCAAGAACATTCCGAAACACTTACCCCGCCTCATTATAAACGAACCTTATAGAAAAATTCTACGGTCAAATTTCTTCAAATTAAGACAAGGCATTTGTAATCCTTATTCCAGCAACTCAAGTACCGATAATTTTCAAGTTTTTCAATAGAAAGAAAATTTACAAACAAAGACCAAATATATGAATAATTTCATCTGCTGTGCCGGGTACTTGTTTCCATGGCAGATGCGCACACTATGTTCGATAACTATATCAATTATACACAACCATATGTGAATTGAATTCCGATAGCAACTGATACCAAATTTGGTTTAATTGCTTCAAAAAAATAAAATGTTGCAAGTCAAAATCCGTTTAATTTTTGAACAACCCTTGTAGCACGAGAATATACAAGTTAATCAATAGAGGTGTGAAATCAATAAAAGGTGTTGAACACACATTTTTGCCTAATTCAAGGTCCAAGACAGTGATTTCTATATATTTGACACCCATATTCCCATGATTTTCATGTGAAAACAAGAGCATGTGTTATATTCAAAAGAGACTTTAGTTAGGGTAGGGGCTTGGAACAGAAAAATGGCAAAGTAGTCTTGGAACAGGGTGCAATGAACGATGATGTACTATAATATTTCATATTGGCCTTGTTGTATACAATGTTATACCTTGGTCAAATAAATTAATTGTTCTGTTCTGTTCTTCTGTTCAGTTAATCATTGTTGTTGTCGGAAATGCTCTGTCAAAAATTATCCTTCTTTTAGCTCACCTGATTACGAAGTGCTCAAGGTGAGCTATTGTGATCTTACAATGTCCGGCGTCCGTCATCAGTCTTGTGTCGTGCATTGTCCACAATTTCTTAAAACATCTTCTCCTCCTTAACTGGTGGGCCAATCTTTCTGAAACTTGGCAGGGATGTTCCTTGGTCAAGCTCTACCAAAGTTGTTAAAATAAATGAAATCCACCCTTTACTCTCCCTTTACCCTTAACAAAAAGGATGAAAATAGAAAAATCTTTAAAAATCTTCTTCTCTGAAACCAGATGGCAGACAGCTTTCATATTTGGTATGTAGCATCATCTAGTGGACCTCTACCAAGTTTGTTCATATCAAGCCCAAGGGGTCATATTTGGGCTCCCCCGGGCACAAACCTTTTTACACAGAATCAAAGAGCGAAAACCTTTAAAAATCTTCTTCTCTGAAACCAGATGGCAGACAGCTTTCATATTTGGGATGTAGCATCACCTAGTGGGCCTCTACCAAGTTTGTTCATATAAAGCCCCAGGGGGTATATTTGTGCTCCACCCGGGCACACCCCTTTTAGCTCTTCTGAGCACGAAGGGTAAAGAACGATAATCTTCAAAAATCTTCTTCTCTGAAACCAGAGGGCACACAGCTTTTATATTTGGTATGTAGCATCATCTAGTAAGCCTCTACCAAGTTTGTGCCGCGGCAATAGTGCAGTTGGTAGCGCACCGGACTTCTAATCCAGGGGTCTATATTCGCACGGGTTCGATCCCCGGCCGCGGCACTTATCCTTTCCGACATTTGTCTTCCACCAATGGGTAGATAATCGTAAACCTATGTGGAATAGCAACTGGAGGCTAGGAAAGGGATATGGTAGTAGTACTGGTGTGAGAAATACCAGGAATCCATCGTTAGGTGCTCCAGTCGTCGCGATATAACTGAGAGATTGTTGAAAGCGACGTAAAACCCCAATTCAAAATCAAACAAGAGCTGTCACTGTAAGATGACAATGCCCCCGACACCGCTTTGATTTAGAAGTTATGGCCAATGTTAAAGTTTTTGGACGGAATGACGGACGGACGGACAGACGGACGGACGGACAGACAGACGGACAGACGGACGGACGGACAAGTCAAATTTATGATGCCTCCCTATCGGGGGCATAAAAATCTACCAAGTTTGTTCATATCAAGCCACTGGAGTCATATTTAAGCTCCACCCCGGTGCATCCCTTAGCTCATCTGAGCACGATGGGAGAAAACAGGAAAATCTTCAAAAATCTTCTTCTCTGAAACCAGAAGGCAGACAGCTTTCATATTTAGTATGTAGCATCATCAAGTGGACCTCTACCAAGTTTGTTCATATCAAGACCCTTGGGTTACATTTGGGCTCCACCCGGATGCATCCTTTTTTACATAGAATCAAAGAGTTGAAAGGCATATCCTTCTTGCTCTTAGCTGAAAACATTCCAGTGTATTGATCTTATGAAGAAATTATCTCCTTGTTGACATCTGCCTATTTAATTAATGTGATGTCACAGGGGTCAAAGAGACTCAGGTGAGTAATCTAGGACCATCATGGTCCTCTTATTTCTTAATAATCTTAATTAAGTTTTTTCTTTAAAAAAATAAAGAAGAAGAAGAACAACAACAACAAACTTTGTTTTTTAACTCATATTTAGGAGGATGTTCCGAAAGATTTAATGGACTGTTTGAAAAGACACAAAACTGTAGTATATTTTTTTTCAAGTTTTTGCAGGTGATAAGCAAAATATTCAATGAGTAAGCAATTTAAATTTCAGTTTTATCAAAGCAATGGCGTAATGGCTACAAGCACTAAGACACACATTGGTAATTCACTACTGAGAAGTGGACTGAAAAACGCCAAATTAATATTTCTTAAACATATTGATTTCATTTGTTTCAATATTTTATTGGTTAATTTTATCCTCTGTCAGAAAGTGGTAAAAACTATATCAAAAAGATAAGGAAATCACAATGAGAAGGCAATAAATTTATCTGGAAAAATTTAATTTTGCATGGGCTATTTTTAAGAAGTCAAGCGATCTTTTGAAGATAAACATAAATCAGGCAATCACCCTAATGCTGATAGGGATGGAAGATGGTTAAACCATAAACTCTTAAACATCAAGCTGTGAAGTAGTTCTAATATATTTTGGTAAAACTCACTTTGAGACTTGATTTTTTTCCACCACAGACAGGCGGATTTGGTATTGGTTGGTCAGATAGTCAAGGGTTTTTGGGAACTGTATATGAGGATTTATTCCCGCCTGCAAAAAATGATGTCAGCCACATCATGTTGTCAAAACAGATGTGAAATTGTTCCATATTTGAAGAGAAAATAACAAAAATATTGACTTTTAGCTGATTTGAATGTAATGAAATGACTGGGTCTAAAAATAGATATTTTTCTTAATTATTATTATTATTTTTTTTTTTTTTTTGAATAATCAAGATACAAGAAAAAAAAAAATATTTTATAAGATAAATATATTTATGCAGAAAGTAAAAATTATTTTCCTTTTGTAACGGGAACAAAATCTTGTAGCAATGCTAATTGGAGATTCCATGCCATGTCATTTGGGACCATGTAAAAATGACTTAAATTTTTTCAATTTAAGCCCCATTCTACAAAGAAGAACATAGAAACCTTATCTAAGTCACCAAAACCATTCATATTAAAGCTACCCAAAGTTATGATTTTTGCTATGGAACATGTCGTATATGACAGTTCTATTTGTTTCTATATTATATCATAATGAACCCTAGATTCTTTGATTTTCAGTATGGCGACTGGAGATATAAAGAACAATATCAGAAAGTTGAAAAGATTACTGACGACTCTGCATTATGAAGGAGACATAGATCTAGCAGGGTAAGTGGCGTAAACCATTATAACATGATCATTTTATCACAGATCCTTACACCCACAACTGCTAATTGAGCCTGTGTGTGACAATGCTGACAATTTGAAATGTTGTTGAGGTTCAAACACTGAGAGGCATAGACAGCCTCAAACTCTAAAAATAAAGTTATGTGATGGTCTACAGATACTTTGAGACATTATTCATCGACTAAGCGCATAGTGAAGATTCTGGTCAGACTGTGCGGATGCACAGGCTGGTCCAAGTCTTTGCTTTGCGGATATTTGGAATTATTGGAAATCTCAAGCACATACTCAATTTAGTTTCAATCAAATGCAAATATTTGGGAAATCTCAACCAGTCTTTATCATGCTTTACTTTAATTAATCAAGTATAAACCAGACTAAAATCAGTTTGAATATCTTAAAAGTCTAATCTTAGGGTACACTGTGTGTGTGTGTTTCTGTGTATTTATCGTTGCTACTGTAGCACATGCCCATATGAGTGTCACACACACCCCCACCCCAGAAGATGGCTAGTTGTTACAGGGGATAGTGCCAGGATACATGACAAAACTTCTGCTGAGATCCGTCATGATTCATTAATGTGCTCGGTATACTGCACCGACTCATGGAGCCTCTGTTTAACGTCTCATCTGAAAGACAATGAGTATTGTGCCAGCCTGGGAATCAAACACACGTGGTCCAACCTCAATGGTTTTGAAGTCCAGTGCACTACGTACTGAGCTTATCAAGCTGACAAGTGTACACTGTTTTCTGATACTTTGTATATATTTGGCAAATAGCATAAGGGTTAAAAGAAACAAACTTTGTGATATTTGCTTGTGGTAAGAAATTCTGGAAACTATGCAAGAAAAAAAGTGCTCTTGAAATTCCAGAGCAAAGGTAAAGACATCCAATGCCCTAGCATCAATAAGATCAGAGTCCTACCCCAAAAATTGCCAATTACTTGAAGGCTATTCAAGATGCAATGATAATATATTTGGCAAGATGAAGTATTGAAATGATGTGCATAGATCTGCAAATGCTAAAGTCAAGGTCATGTGATAGGGGTCATCTGTCTAGGTCTTGAAAAATTGCTCAAATATCCTGTTTCTTCAATTTCTAAATTATTTAATTGACTTAATCTGTTTGAGTAACACAACAATAAAAAAAAATGAGTTCCTGTGAATATATCCATTTATATTTCAGTTTAACAGAGGGTAATGCTACTGTGTATCTACCAATATACCACTACGCTTTCACAGGCTATAGCCCAAAAGTAGCAGAATTTATCCATGAGAAGAATTTTGAACTGTATGGTAAATCAGATGCTAGGTTCATTGAAGTGATCTATAAGGTAATTTAGTCTCTTCTTAACCTTGCACCTGTTTTACTAAACATCTTACAATCATTTTTTGCTTAAGTCAAAGTTAAAGTTACTTCTGCAGTAGTAACTAAATACATGTATGGAATTCTGCTATGCATCACCTCATTGGAATCGTCTTTTAAAGACGATCCCAATGAGGTATTGCAAGGCAGAATCTAACAATAAATGAAAAGAACAGGTACAATTTGTTATTTTGACTTACCATTGATTTTTTCGTTAGAAGTTTAGTTAAAGGGCCCCCTTATCCTGATGTTTCTATCAAATTGTCAAATTTGAGATAATTTATCCAGTCTGACTCAAACTTTCCTTGCAATTATCGAGAAAGCATGCAGTGTTGGCAAAGTTCAGCTTGAAAGCAGACAGTATGGTCTAAGTTCAGACTGTACATTAGTGCATGTTGATCTTAGTCTATTATTGACTGTCAAAGGTATATGCTGTGAACAGCATGGGAAGACTTAAAAACCAAACAGTTGGTTTGAAACCTTAAATCGATGGCGCAGTGTGAAACAGTTGTAACTGCCTATATGTTTTATAGGAAGTTACAACTGTTTTGCACTGAGCCATCAAAATGTCATCACAACAAAAGCTGTAGTTTCCATGTTTGAGTTGAACAATAAAGAAGTTGACAAATTTCTTACAAGTCCCAACTCAACTCAATATGACCTAAAACTGAAAATTACTAAACCATTTCAGTAGCAACCCCAGGAATTCTTTGAATAGGGTTTATTTTTCTATTGCACCAAATTCATATTTTAAAATTTCTCCTAAATGAAGTGAAATAATGTCTCCAAGGGGTTTGGGTGGGATGGAGGTTGTGATTGGATCCAACAGTTGATTTGAAATATATGTTTTAGAAATGAAAGAGTACTTCTTTTTCCACTATGTTCCTCTTTGTTTGTTGATTATTTATGCACTTGCACATGGTACTCCTTCTTACAGAATGATCCTAGTTTACCTTTGCTATTCTGAATTAAAAACCTTAGCAAAATTGCTTTTAAATCAGACCTAAAGCCTTTTCTGGTTTAGAAAGAAAAAATAGTTGGTATAGACCAAGGTCACGCTGCATATATGTGGTGGCTGTCAGAAGATTGCAAGCATATTGTTTTACTGTTGTCCATCTGTCCAACAGTCTTTTTGTCTGTCTCTCTGCAAAACTTAACCAAAAAACTTAATGCCAATATCTTCAAACATTTTCAAGATACCAGCCTCAAATTTGTCATGGTGATAAATCTCAATGAAACACATTTGCTGGTACCAAAGTCAATGTCATGTGTCAAGGTCATCTGTCAAGGTCAAAAAACTAAAAAACTTAACATTGCCATTTTCTTCAATCCTGTTCAAGGAACAGACCTAATATTTGGCATTGTGATAGATTTCAATGATACGCATCTGCTGATACCAAAGTCAGGATCACGTGACATGGTCAAGGTCATCTGATATCCTCAAGCCTATTCGAGGTACAAACTTCATATTTGGCATGGTGATAGATCTCAATGATACACATCTGCTGATACTAAATTCAAGACCATCAAGGTCAAATGTTGTAAAAAAATGACTTTTTGAGGGCAGTTTTGTTTCATTAACACATCTTTTTGTCCATACCTTCAGCCAAAGTAGGAATATTTACAGATTCATCATGACAAGGGTTTGAATTTACTCTTCCTTTCAGATTCTTAGAGACCTATTTTCCTATAAACCGCCTGTAACCAAAGACAAGTTTTTTGCAAAGGGGTTTGCAGAACGAAAGATTATCATGTGCACTGAAATATTACAACTTATTAAAGATAAACACACTGAGTTAAATCCTGGTGCATCTAAAACTGCGATGAAGGTAAGCATCACATGAATAACAATAAGAGTGATTCTTGTCTTTCTCTTTCTTTTTTTACAGATAAGATTATTCTAATTTTGAACAAGTAGTCTTCATTTTACAGCAATTATTTAAGACACTATACTCATAGCACAGATGGTAGCACATCAGACTGTCAATCTAGAGGTCCTGGGTTTGATACTAATGACGGCACTCATCTTTTCTGACTATTTGTCTTCCACCAATTGGTTGATAATCATAGACCTATGTGAGATAGCACCTGAAGGTAGGTCAAGGATGAAATGGTAGTACTGGTGTGAGAAATATCAGGAATCCATTGTAAGTGCTTCAGCTGAAGCAATATAACTGAAAGATTGTTGAAAGCGGCGTATAACCCCATTCAATAGTCAATCTAATTTTGAGTGTAGGTACATCTCATCTTTAAATATGAAGGTGTTATGTATAAATGTAAAATCAAATGTGTCCAAATGGTTTTTCCTGTGTCTATTTGTAGAATTGGTCTAGGAATTTCTGTTTCCTTGACTATTAGGTTTTGTTTGTTTGTTTGTTTGAATGGGTTTTACGCGGCTTTCAACAATTTCCCAGTTATATCGCGGCGGCCGGAGCACCTAACAATGGATTCCTAGTATTTCTTTCACCTGTACTACCATTACACCCTTTCCTAGCCTCCGACTGCTATCTCACATAGATTTACGATTATCAACCAATTGGTTAGAGACAAACGTCCAAAAGAATATTTGCCGCCACTGGGGATCGAACCAACGACTTCAAGATTGGAAGTCTTATGCCTAACCAACTGCGGCTTTGACTATTAGGTAAACATGTATGTAGAATTTTTTACATCTTTCTAGAAAGGACTTTTAGAAAGTGATTCAAACTCTAGAATCTTCTTATGTTCTATGCTATTCTAGATTGTTCTATGGTACTTTGTAAAGGGATTCCTACAGCATTCTTGGTTCACTTGGTTTAGACTAATGGTTTCATTTAGTAGTATAGTTCTGCAAGCAAGAGTGAGGTTCGAGCAACTGTTATCTACTACCATTTTCAATGCCAAATTGATCTTTGATTCCTCACTTGAAATTGTTGGTCTATACTGTGTTAAACTAAATGGGGATTTCTCGTTATCTTAAAAGTGTGTTTAAAAGTGTGTTTAATTTTAAATTCAGATATTATTGGACTTTTTATTTGTGGACCAGGAACTTGATTCAATTGGATCTGAAAAATAAAACTTTAGGATTAAACATTCAATGTTTTTTGAATTAATTTTTTTATATTGTTAATAATTCTATTATTATTGTCAATAAATATTGTTAATTGTCAAGTTTGTTGCTGGCTTCTTTGTTCTTGTTACTTTGGCATGTAACAAGGGTAAAGATTACTGGATAGGGTTCAACACTAAGGGACACTCAGGAGTCCAAGACTCCTTATTTTGTGGACTGGACTCCTTTACTTTGCAAGCAAGGTGTCCAATGGACTCCTTGGTCAAAGAATATTTACTCAAACAAAGAAATGTCCTAAGCTTCCACCCATACACTCTTTTCGTCAAAGTTTTAAATTTTTTGATACAAAAGTGGTTGCATATAACATTTGGTTGTATCTACTATTTATATATATATATTGTAAGGAAACGATCTTATTTTTCTGGAAGAATTATTGTGGAAAATACAGTTGTAACTCTCATCACATAGTTTTGAGGGTCCTGGCTACTTATTTTTTGCGTCTCAGATACACAAAACCCGCATCCCTTAAAACCCTGGATCATTTGCTTTTAAGTTTTCCTTAAACACATCATGTTATTTGTTTGGAAGATTTCTAAATATAGAATTGTCATACTAGCAGACTTTCTGTTCTATATGGAACAACCTGTTTGGGGACTGTTGAAACTTTCAGAAGAGCAGTATCCCTCAATAGATGTGGCTGTTTACAACTTTTGTTTATAAAAAAGTCTACAAATATTATAAATAGGATTAACTTGTAACTTTTACAGAATGATAATAGCACGAAGCAGGGATGTGGAAATACAGAATTTCTCCACTTGTCCCCCCTACAAATTAAAGATGATTTTCTTCTTATTTCAGATAAAAAATAACATGTCATCAAAAAAGAAAATCAATCAATTTTGAGAAAACATTATTTTTCTTCAGTAAATACAATGGTTTTTAACCCTTTGATATTAACATGATGATCAATCTTTTAGATCTGTTTAGTACCATTCTGATATTTGTCCTAGTATTAAATTGTCCACAGACAAGTGGCATAGAAAAAAGTACTTGTCCCGGGGTAGAAAAACTTGTGTCGGACAAGTATAGCATTAGAATTCCACATCCCTGATAATAGGGTCATAAAAACAACTATGTTGTAAAACAATGTTGATTTGCTTGAGAAAATGGAATAAGGGGCCTTAGTGAATATCAGTAAATAATTCCTGGTTTATACATGTATGTAACTTACCAAAATTATTATTTGATTCTTGTATTTTTTTTTGTTGTGTCCCAGTTCACAGTCTGTCATTGAAAAACACAAAATTTGGTCCAATTATTGCCTACTTTTTCTGACAATGCTGTGTTTGTGGAATGTTATCTAAACTTGAAAATCTTTAGTTGCATAACAGGTCATTGATTATATTTATTTTTATTACAGACCAGTGTAAGACCAAGATCTTCAATAGAAACAAGGACACAAGGAGGTAGTGATATTTTTTTGATCTTAACCCTTCTCTAGCTGTGCATGACATATTTCGGCTTTACACAAAGCTTTTGTAGATAATAGATTGATCAGCCTGCACATACATTTAGTCTGATCTCAGCCTACACTGTCTGCTTTCTACTTTGTTATTGTGGGGGCTGTACTAGTTGAATTGTTCCAGAAGTAAGGAATTCTTTTGAAAAAATATCCAATTACAGCAGGATAAGGTTCAAATTGTTTCTGAAATAATACAGAATCCTTACAAACACTGTCAGAGCAGGGGACGACACTAACTCCTGAGATTAAGGAGTCAATTGGACTCCTAACATCTGAAATCAAGGTGTCCAAGCTCAAAGTAAGGAGTCCAAATTTTCACAATGGGAGAAAATTGTGGAAAAGAAGAAATTGCTTATTACAACAATGTTCTACCAAAGAGGAGTGTTTTTTTCTCAAAACAATACAGGATCAAGCAAATGTTTTCTTCAACAAGTTTAGTGCATTTGTTTTTCAAAATATTTCCTTTCACCGCTTGGAGTCCAGCGGACTCCTGACTTGCAAATCAAAGGAGTCCAGACTCCCCTTCGTGTCGAACCCTGCAGAGGCAGAGAAATCCCTTGTTACTTAAGATCTTTTTTGCACAGCATGACTCTTGCTTTTCTGTATTTTCAGGGAGCAAGAAACCTATTCCAAAATTAGCTAGAAAAGAGTAATATACTTTTATGGAGCATTTCTACTATTAACCTTCAATACAAACCCTTTATAAAATTCACTTCATGTCAACAACTTGTTTCACTATCTATGAATTATCCCATTGCTTGCACCTTTTTATGGTCAAGATCATGTGACAAGGTCAAGGGCAAGATAATCTGTCAAGGTCAAACTTCGAAATAATTGGCTGTATTGGGGGCATCCGTGTTTCCCAAAATTTTCTTGTTGTTTCAAACATAGAATTACAAAAAAAAAAAAAATCATCTGCAATATCTTTTTATTTGGATCAAATCAATAATTCTTTATGAGAAAATAGGTTAAAATTGTTATGATTTACGATATATATTGTGAAATTGTAGCTGCTCTAAAACCAAAGAGACCTAGTACTGCCCGTGTTTCTCCGAGACTGACTGAGGGGTACCAGGTGACACAGACTGCCCAGGTAGTTAATGAACTGACCACAGCAGCAGTAGCGCCCCCTGTTAGACACACGGCACACATTCCAGAACCAAGATCCATGCCTCGACATATTGCAGAAAGAGCAGGTAGGGAGCCAGTGGACTAATAACTTATAAAAATCAAAAAGTGCAAGCAAACAGAAAGAGACAACCCCATTAGTTCAGTTTGTGGAGCACCACTTTTCAGAGTTCAAGATTATGGGTTCAATTATTGTCTTTCACATGATATATTAAATAGAGGCACCCTTTATTGCTGCTTCACATCACATCTACTAAGGGCCTTGGCAGTATTTTTGTACAAATTCTCAACAATAACATATGAGCCTGTGCATTAGATTTCCATCAATTTCAAATATGCACAAAGCAAAGAGACTGGCCAGCCTGTGCATCTGCACAGTCTGACCACAGTCTTTTCTTTGAATTTTATAGATAGATAAGGTCTCAAATCACCTGTAGAGCATTCAGTTACTCTATATTTACAGTTTGTGGCTGTTTGCGCTGCTCTTTGTTTACACACCCCTTAATCTCAGGAAAAGCCTGGCTTGTGACAAGCACTTGCTGGGAGTATGTGTCAGTTTACAACAGCACTTGTTCAGATAGTTTCAAGGTCACAGATCAATGCCAAATGTTGTTTTGTGGGCTCAACACCAAATGCCTTTGGATAACCATTCTTATTAAATCCAAGGTGACAGTCTGAAGGCCCTCTTGCTTCTAAAATGATGGCCAAGACTTGGTCTTTCCATCTTTCCATCCTACTCTTGTAAAATTATGGTTTCACTTCATTAATTGACATAATTATGGTGTCATGTTATTGTAGTATTTCTTTAATTTTGGCTAAAATCTATGTAAACATTTAAAACAACTGTTTATTTTAGAATAAGAATCTTTATTCTCAATTTCATCCGAAACAAGCTGATCTTAACCTCTTCTAAAAAAGTAAAGTTATTAATGTAGTGGACCCATAAAAGTTCAGCAACATTTTAGACCCCACATTCTTTCACAATGTTAACAGGGGTTTCCTAATGAAATTCATTAGGAAACCTGGTTTAACACTGTAAAAGTTCATCCAAGATCTTTCAAAACTATTACAGGTCCAATACCTTAAGCTTACCAAGACTAGCTTAACAACTTTTCTATTTTAATCTTGGTTAAAACAAGCTTGTCTAAGAGAAGATCTCACGACAGATCCTACATATGTCATGCATAGACTGATATTATTTAAAATATGACTGATAAGTCTTGCATTATATTTTATACAGAGAGTGTGAGTTCACAGCCAAAGAATCTCAGACAACCACCAGAATATGTGACTGTCAGATCATCTGTAACAGACACGTGTGAAAATGCATCACAGATAGGACTTAAGACAACTCTTACGTCCCCACCAGATACAGCAGTGAGAACAATTCCTCCTGGTGAGCCCTCCACAAATATCAGACCTGCCTTTACATCCCCACCCACTGCAGCGATGAGAAATATACCAACTTGTGATACATTCAATAATATTAGACCCACCTTTACATCTCCACCTACTTCGGCATTGATGACGTGTCCTCAGTCCCAACCTACTCCATGTATTAGACATTGTGAATCTGATCTCGTGGAAGTAGTCACCATGCCCAGACGTAAGTCAATCATAATACAAACTTATATCAATCAATTTTGATTTTGTTTAAATTTGATATAACATTGAATAATAAAGGCATCCACAGCAAGCAGAATTTTTAATGTCTGCATAAGGCAAAGCCAACTTTAAAATGGCTCATCAACACAAAATCAGTCTGACATTTTAACCTCCCCCCCCCCATTATTAAAGGCCCTCACACAACTTGATAAAGACCAGAGAGATAAGATGAGAAATCTTTTTAACATACTCATTACAAATTTAACAAGATAATTTGTTAACTGTTTAGCTCAACTTAGCATGAAGTGCTCGTCAAATGACCTCTGTCTGTCATCAGTTGTCTGTCGTCCATCCTCCACAATTTCTTTAAACATCTTCTTCTCCTGAACCTATTTTCCTATTTTGTATGTTATACATCCACATACTCAGATGAGCGGTATAGGACCATCATGATCCTCTTGTTGTCTAATGCCTACAATCTTGACTTGACAAGTGACAATATAATATCTGAAGAGGTCTTCCATTATAAGGTCGAGGGATGGAGCCAACGATCCATCAATTAGTGGATCACAGGCCCTGTCCTTTGAACTTCATCATGGCACATCACCTCAGAAATTAAATTGAGCCTGTGCATGATATTTCAAACAATTTCAATTATGAGCGAAGCAAAGACTCTGACCGGACTGTGCATCTGCACAGCCTGGCCAGAGTCTTCACTATGTGATAAGTAGATAGATAAGTTCTCAAAGTATCCGTAGACCATCAGGTAACTTTATATTTACACGATGTGGCTGTTAATGCTACTCAATGTTTGCATCTCACGAACATTTCAAATTGTTGGAAATGTCACACGTAGACCCAAATGGCATTTGCTTCTGGAATATATGTTCATGGAGATGAAACAATCTGATGATGGCAACCTCAATTTTGTATTTACAGCTTTTTTTTTGTCCCCACATGGATAGATTGGGAGCATGATTATTCTTTTGACCTACCTAGTTGTCTGTTCATTTGTCAAAAAAAACCCTTACCCGTGTACCATAACTTTTGATTGGACTGGGATAGAGCCTTCAATTTCACATGAGTATTGCTTGTAACAAAACTTTTCTGTTGGTACCAAGGTCCAGGTCATTTTTCAAGGTCAAATTGTTAAACAATTTATGAAAATGGCAGTGGCAGTGTTTAACATCATGTTCAAGCTGTAGTTACAGCATTTAAGTTAACTATCCACAAAAAATGTTTGAAACTTATTCGCAGTAAAATTAGCATTTAATTGGTCTGTTGATTACTCTTCTACAGGTCCAAGTAGTGTAGCCCAAGATATCAGTATAGTGGATGTTCAAGCTAACACCAATACATCAATGCATGATCCTGCCATAGATACACAACAACTCAGATCAATGTTACAGGTAACCTAGACTTAATGCTGGACCTTGATTACTCTTGCTTTAGAAGGAGGTGTAGACAAAGATCAGTCTGCACACATGTACGGTCTAATATAGTCTAAACCACCTGAATTTCCTTTCTAAACCATAAAAGTTTAAAAATTGTACTTTAGAAATTAATTCTGACTCAAAATTTTTGAATGTCAGTGCTTTCAGCACTTTGATTTCAATGCAATTTTGCCAAGCTTTTTATGCAGCATGACAAGTTTAACGCATTACAATGCCACTTATTTTTTTACACCCGTCAAAAGATGGAACTTATTATGGGATCACCCAGGGTGTCTGGTGTCAGGAGCATAACTCTGTCCCCTTTATGTCCAACTGACTTGAAACTTGGCAGATATGTTCCTCTCATGATTATGGAGTACAAGGTTTAAGAACCACAACTCTGCCTAGTTTAATTTTTGTGTTATTTCCTTTTGTTGTTGTTCATACTTGGGTATCCAACACTGCAACAGTGTATCTTGCCACAATTTGCCGCCTTGTTTGACTACTTAAAACTGAAAGGAGTTGCTGACAACAGTTTAAAAATGATGAAATATTTTTTAGTTTTACTTTTTGGTAGAAAATATTGGAAATAAAGAAAAAAGTTCATCATTTTCCACAATGTTTTCATCAAAAGGAGAGATTCTGTGGTACACAGACACATAATTTCTTGTTTCACTTCCCAAAGAATTTGGAGACATTATTAGAAATATATAAATTGGGATGAAACAGAGAGTTTTTCTTCATCTCAGTATTATTTTTGTTATGTCCCACAATAAGATCAGGGGCATATTGTTTTTCTGGTGTCAGTCTGTCAGTATCTGCCCATACCAAGTTCAAGGTCACCTGACAAGGTCGAAGTTCTATCAAGGTCAAATTTGCTGTTTTCAGGGGCATAAGTGTTTGATTACACTTATCAAGGAAAGTCTTAGGTGTTGATTTCAAAGTGTGACCAGATGATTTCAATGGGTACCAACAGCATAGGATATGTGCTCAATGAAATATTTAAACTTGAAATCCCAAATATTCCCTCTACTGTATCTCTCTTGTCCTACTTTATTTTCAGCATGTTGAGAGTTTAACTGACTGCTTGACAAAGCGGTTTGAAGACACAGTAAAGATAATTCATGATAACATAGAGAACGGTGCTAACTCACAAGTTATGACCTTAGAGAACAGAATATTACCTCAACTAGAGAACTTAAAGGCACAGATGGTTCTCATGGATAACAGATTACAGATTGTGGAAATGAAGGTTTGTCTTGTATTGAAGCTTTGATGGCTCAGCATGAAACAGTTATAACTGCAAATATGTTTATAGGCAGTTACAAATGTATCCACTGAGCCATTGAGTCTTGCTTGTTTTAAATGCTGTCAAAAGTAGATGTATGTTTGTATCATCTTCCAAACATCAAAGAGGTGCTTTATTTAGGGTCAGCTGAGCACAGTTGGTCGTGCATTGGACTCAATCATGAGGTCCTGGGTTCAATCCCTGATGGTAGCACTCATTCTTTCAAAATATTTGTCTCCCACCAATGGGTTGCTAATTGTAGACCTATGTGCCATAGCAGCTAGAGGCAGGGAAAGGATGTAATGGTAGTTCTGCTGTGAGAAATACCAGGAATCCATTGTTAGGTGCTCTACCTGTCTTGATATAAAACATATATGAAACATTGTTGAAAGTGGCATAAAACCCCATTTAATGAATCAATCAATCAAATTTTGAGTTAAGGCACATCTCAACTTTTTTACACAGAGAGTGTGGGTTTACAGCCACAGAATCCCGAAAGTTGGCATGTGTATTTACCATCAAAAGAGCTATCCAGGCCACCAATGGAGATAACTTTGAATGCAGTTTTGAAATAGTTAAGCCACCTTTTGACTTAGATTTTGCAACATCAAACACCTATAGCTGAGCATAGGCACCCATAGGTGGTGCTTTGTTTGATCAATATGAGCCTCATCTGAGATTTCCAACAATTTCAAATATGCACAAAGCAAAGACTCTGACCAGCCTGTGCATCTGCACAGTCTGACCAGAGTCTTAGCTATGGGCTTAGTGGATAGATAAGGTCTCAAAGCATCTGTAGACAATCAGGTTACTTTATATTTACAGTTTTTGGCTGTCTAGGCTTCTCAATGTTTACCTGTCACGAACATTTCAAATTGTTGATAATGTCACGTAGAGGCTCATATTCTCTATATACCATCATTCTTGTTACAGGTTGACAGTATTTATAAACCATCAGCCAATCTGCCTCAAGTTTTATCAACTTATACAGACCTATCAGTTGTCCCTCAACAAGTCACCATCAATGATAATGGATCTTCTTTTGGTAGGTAGACATTAAACTGGCTATATAGCTATACAAAAATAGGACTTAACATGTTGGTTCATCCATCTGTTGATCCCTTTTTCATCTGGTAAATGTCTCAGAAACTTTTCTTTGAAACTTACCGATGTATTTGATTCAATCTTCAAGCAGAGATATGCATATTATACATTTGTGCTTACATGATAATCCATTTAATTTTGACACACTAACAGCTCTGAACATTTTCAAAGAAAGTATCAATAAAAAGCACAGATGTGTCTATTATTGTATACTGATGATCATTCAATGTTTAATGATGGCATGAAGCTCATTGATGAAAGATTATGTCCATTCAATTTCAAGACAACTAAATGATCCGATGCTGAGGATTTTCACATTTCATTTAAAAGACTTAGCAAGGGGATATCTTAATGTCCTGTTTCTATCAATCAAATAACTTTTGACATAGTCATGGCCATTTGATGAAAAATTGTGTAATCTAAATTTCTAAGCAACTAATGAAGTTTGGTTTTAAACTTAACAGACATTTATACATTCCAGTATTAAGCAAAGATGGTCATATCGTGTTTTGGTTATAGTTAGACTATTGACAGAGTTAAATGTCTTTTGATAAAAAATTGTGTCAACTCAATTTCTCCACAAGAAATGAAAGGATTTGATAAAAAAGTCTTAGAAAGATACAGTATCAAGCAGATATGTGCATGTAATCATCAAATTTAGGACCCAACTATAATTTCTTGCTGATTTATTTCCCTATAATTGCAATCCAATAAAACAAAAAATTCTGATTGGTTTAAATCCCATCACGAGGGGAGATCCATTGCACTTTATTAGTCCCCCACTAGTTACCGGTTGGGGGACTATAGGTTTGCTCGATTCCGTCTGACGGTCTATCTGTCCATCTGTCTGTTTGTCTGTCCGTCACACTTTTGTCCGGGCTATATCTTCTAAACCATATGTGCTAGCAATTTCAAACTTGGTACACTTATAGATCTCATTGAGGAGAAGTACCATGTTCAAAAACCCTAACTCTAACACGCCTACTTTTTGAGTTATTGCCCTTTGTTGTTTTTACCCTTACATTCTTGTCTGGAACGTATCTCCTAAACTATGTGTGCTAGCACCTTCAAACTTTGTACACTTACAGATCTCATTGAGGAGAAGTGTCATGTTCAAGAACCATAACTCTGCCACATCCACTTTTTGAGTTATTGCCCTTTGTTGTTTTTACCCTTACATTTTTGTCCAGAACATATCTCCTAAACTATGTGTGCTAGCAACTTCAAACTTTGTACACTGATAGATCTCATTGAGGAGAAGTGTCATGATCAAGATCCATCTCTGCAACACCCACTTTTTGAGTTATCGCCCTTTGCTGTTTTTAGCCTTATATTCTTTTCCGGATCATATCTCCTAAACTATAAGTGCTAGCAACTTCAAGCTTGGTACACTTATAGATCTTATTGAGGACAAGTGTCATGTTCAAGAACTGTTATTTTGCCATGCCCACTTTTTGAGTTATTGCCCTTTGTTGTTTTTACCCTTACATTTTTGTCCGGAACATATCTTCTAAACCATAAGTGCTAGAAACTTCAAACTTTGTACACTTATAGATCTCATTGAGGACAAGTGTCATGTTCAAGAATCATAACTCTGCCACATCCATTTTTTGAGTTATTGCCCTTTATTGTTTTTACCCTTACATTTTTGTCTGGAACATATCTCCTAAACTATGTGTGCTAGCAACTTCAAACTTTGTACACTGATAGATCTCATTGAGGAGAAGTATCATGTTCAAGATCCATAACTCTTCAACATCCACTTTTTGAGTTATTGCCCTTTGTTGTTTTTACCTTTACATTTTTGTCCGGAACATATCTTCTAAACCATAAGTACTAGAAACTTCAAACTTGCTACACTTATAGATTTCATTGAGGACAAGTGTCATTTACAACAACTGTCACTCTGCCATGTCCACTTTTTGAGTTATTGCCCTTTGTTGTTTCTATCCTTACATTTTTATCCCATACTTATCTCCTAAACCCTAAGCCCTGGCAACTTCTGGTAGATCTCATTGAGAAGAAGTGTAATGCACAAGAACTGTTATTCTGCCACATCCATTTTTTTAGTTATTGTCTGTTGTTGTTTTTTATCCTGACATTTTTGTCCGGACCATATCTCCTGAGCCATCAGTGCTAGCAACTTCAAACTTGGTACACTTATAGATCTCATTGAGGACAAGTGGCATGTACAAGAATCATTTTTCTCCACCCACTTTTGGAGTTTTTGCCATGGGTTGTTTTTACTCTTATATTTTTGTTTGGGATATTTTGTTCAAAACCTAATGTGCTAGCAACTTCAAATTTTGTATACAATTATAGATCTAGTAAGTAGGAGATATATTATAAGGAAGGATTTTTTGTTATCCGGTGGGGGACTCCTTTATTGCATCGCAATACGACATGCACTTGTTTTTGTATAAAATGCAATAGGTCTTTCGGGAAACCCTCGACCTTCGATCTGCAAGTCCTGTGTTGTAGGAACTTAAATTAACCTGGTTTCCGATCATCAACGCAACATTGCTATCTAATCTAAATTATAAATGAGATACATGTACTTTCGAAGGAATTTACAATTTCAAGCATGCAGTTCTGATTCTCAGCCGACGTAAACTTAAAAAATCAGCGAGTCGACGAAGACCATCAAGTGACCCTCTCAACCAAGACCGACCACGCCGTTTTCGTTTAAAAATACAGAATAACTTAGCAGTGACACGTTTTTTGTCATAAGTACCTCTACGATTTTCCATGTTGTCATTTATTTGTGTTTCATTTGTTTTACTTTATGACATTTCACTGCAATAGCAAGATAAAAATACACGATCTAAAAATAGATTATGTAATCTATACTCGCAGAAGTAGACTTGAAGCTTTAATGTTTATCCAAGTATTTTAATGGTTTCTTCGATCTAGAGGATTGCAATCATAAGGGACAACTGTCTTTTTCACTGCGTTTATTGGGGTATAAAGTGCAATTGCCTTAGCACATGGCTTAAACATAACGCCCTACGGGCATAATTTGCCATGTGCTAAGGCAATTGCACTTTATACCCCCATAAACACAGTGAAAAATACACTCATCCCTATATTGAACTTGTAAATATTTCTATTTCTTTTGTTACCTGGAGCATAATACTTTTATTTTTGCTGTTACTGCTTTGCATAGTCTGCTGTGCAACAGCTCTAGTATTTTGTTTGTGGCTCAATGGTTTTTATCAGAGTAATGGCCCTTATTTTGTCCGCACAATATCTTGGCAGCTATTTGATTCAAACTTTAGAAAAGACTCGGTATTAAGTAGAGATGTGATTATCCTACTTTGTTATTAGCTCACCTGGGCACGAAGTCAGAATGATTGTCTTGTCTTATATTTTGCCCAATCAACCTGAAATTTAGTCGGAGTGATTGTCTTGATGAAATCTCGGACAATTTTGAAATTGGGTCAAGTGGGGTCAAAAATGAGGTCACAGGGTCAAATCTTAGAAAAACCTTGTAGACACTCTAGAAGCCATGTTTTTTGCCCAATCAACTTGAAATTTGGTCAGAATGATTGTCTTGATGAAATCTCGGACAAGTTCGAAATTGGGTCAAGTGGGGTCAAAAATGAGGTCACAGGGTCAAATCTTATTAAAACCTTGTAGACGCTGTAGAAGCCATATTTTTTGCCCTATCAACCTGAAATTTGCTCAGAATGATTGTCCTGATGAAATCTCGGACAAGTTTGAAATTGGGTCAAGTGGGGTCAAAAATGAGGTCACGGGGTCAAATCATAGAAAAACCTTGTAGACACTCTAGAAGCCATATTTATTGCCCAATCAACCTGAAATTTGATCAGAATGATTTTCTTCATGAAATCTTGGACAAGTTTGAAATTGGGTCAAGTTGGGTAAAAAAAAGAGGTCACATGGTCAAATCTTAGAAAAACCTTGTAGACACTGTAGAAGCCATATTTTTTGCCCAATCAACCTGAAATTTGCTCAGAATGATTGTCCTGATGAAATCTCAGACAAGTTCGAAATTGGGTCAAGTGGGGTCAAAAATGAGGTCACGGGGTCAAATCCTAGAAAAACCTTGTAGACACTCTAGAAGCCAGGTTTTTTGCCCAATCAACCTGAAATTTGGTCAGAATGATTGTCTTGATGAAATCTCAGACAACTTCGGAATTGGGTCAAGTGGGGTCAAAAATGAGGTCATGGGGTCAAATCTTGGAATAACCTTATAGACACTCTAGAAGCCATATTTTTTGCCCAATCAACCTGAAATTTGGTCAGAATGATTGTCTTGATGAAATTCTCGGACAAGTTTGAAATTTGGTCAAGTGGGGTCAAAAACTAGGTCATAGGATCAAATCATAGAAAAGCCTTGTAAGCAGTGTAGAGGCATCATTTTTTGCCTAATCTACCTGAAATTTGCTCAGAATTCTTCATCCTTTCTAAATCTACGTTAAACAAATTTTGACAGTTCATTCAGGTGAGCGATTTAGGGCCACTATGGCCCTCTTGTAGTTATTTGACCTTTGACTTTTGAAAGAGTTACAGTATGGCCTTAAGTGTAATCTCTTATCCAACCCATTTCTCCACAACCTATTGAGGGATTTGTCTTACACTTTACAGAAAGTAGAGCAGAGATATATAGAGAACAACATGTTAGTGCCTTAAAATATCAATGCTATCTGGTCAAGGTTGGGAGAATTTATCATTAAGAGTACATCATGTTTTCTATTTTTTCAGCTACTCAACAAAAGTTTTTAGCAGACCCTAGAGTAAAAAATCTTTCAAAGGAACCCATAAATGTTTCTCTAGATTTCTCTCCAATTCGTAAAACCACAAATGGTGCAGCTGGTAAGATGTTCTCTGGTAATGAAGACACCTTTGTATCCCCGGACACGGAACAAGAATCTCGTAGATCCAGCACACCAACTGGACATTCTAGACATGAACCCAGCTTTCTGGGAGCTGCCTCCAGAATAGAACAAATGTAAGTACAGAGCTAATACAGATTGAGGGGGTAATTTGGATTTGAGATTAAAATATTTCAATAATATTAAGGATATGATTATTATATGGATGAGTGTCTTTTTCCCTGCGATTATTGGGGTATAAAGTGCAATTGCCTTAGCACATGGCAAATAACGCCCAAAGGGCGTTTTGTTTAAGCCATGTGCTAAGACAATTGCACTTTATACCCCAATAATCGCAGGGAAAAAGACACTCGTCCCTTAAAATTGCAATCCTCTAGATCAAAGAAACTATTAAAATACTCGGCCAAACATTAAAGCTTCAAGTCTACTTTCTGCGCGTTTAGATTACACAATCTATTTTTATGCCCCCGATAGGGAGGCATCATAAATTTTACTTGTCCGTCCGTCCGTCTGTCCGTCCGTCCGTCCGTCTGTCCGTCCGTCCGTCATTCCGTCCAAAAACTTTAACATTGGCCATAACTTCTAAATCAAAGCGGTGTCGGGGGCATTGTCATCTTACAGTGACAGCTCTTGTTAGATCATGTATTTTTTATCTCGCCATGGAAGTGAAATGTCATAAAGTAAAACAATGATACACAAATAAACGACAACTTTGAAATTTGTAGAGATAGATCTACTTATGACAAAAAACTTGTTTCTGCCAAGTTAGTCTGTATTTTTAAACGAAAACGGCGTGGTCGGTCTTAGTTGAGAGGGTTGCTTGATGGTCTTCGTCAACTCGCTGTTTTCAAAGTTTACATCGACTCAGAATTAGAACTGCATGCTTGTAATTGTAAATTCTCTCGAAAATATCTTAATATATAATACATTAAATAGCAATGTTGGGTTGATGATCGGGAACTAGATTAATTCGAGTTTCTACAACACAGGACTTGCAGATCAAAGGTCGGGGGTTTTCCGAAAGATCTATTGCATTTTATACAGAAATAAAGTGCATTGGATTTCCCCACATGATGCCATTTAAACCAATCAGAATTCTTTATTATATTGGATTGCAATTATATACATTTAAACACAACTAATACAGGTGTCTTAAAGGTTTCGAGCCGTGTGTAAATTTTTATTTCTGTATTTGTAGATTATTATGTAATATTTATATACACAGGTCACTATACTGAAATACTGTGATTCTTGTGATATAAGAAAAAACCCTATGTTGTAGGTTAAATAATATGTTTAATAAAACTAATGTTTCATGATCAAAAATTTGATCCTGAATTCGAATATGATTCAAATGTTTATGATTATTGATGTAATTCTTGGAATGCATTGATAAGACTGATAGTGAAACATTGAAATTAAATACAGTGTATCACATACTCACTCTTGTCTTCTAAAAAAAAAAACAGACATCAAAGAACCTTGTCTAGCACATGTCATGTGTAGGATCCCATTCTTTTATTGATTGAATTGAGTTTTACGCCGCTTTCAACATTTTTCAGTTATATCGCAATGGCTGGAGCACCTAACAATGGTTTCCTGGTATTTCTCTCACCAGTACAACCACCACATCGTTTCCTAGCCTCCAACTGCTATCTCGCATAGGTCTATGATTATCAACCCATTGGTTAGAGACAAATAGTCAGAAAGAATGAGTGCCGCCGTAGGGTATCAAACCTGGGACCTCTAGATTGACAGTCCAATGCGCTACCAACTGCGCTATGACTGCGGACTAGGATCACATTCTAAATGACGGCATTACTTTCAGAGCTACAGACAGAGGGGGTATTTTGGTTTTCAAATTCAAATATTTCATCATTCTTTACCCAAACCCTATCTTGTTGGTACTCATTTGAAACGTCTTACTGAGACGATTCAAATGGGTACCTACAAACTATGGTTTCTTACGAAAGAAAGATTTTAGACTAGTTTTATCCCCTCTTTTCTGGACTCCTGACTTTAACGCCTAATTCACATTATCACAGTATATTTATCATTATAGCATTCTGAAAATAGGCTTTGATATGCAAACCTGTTGTTTATGAGAGAAGCTGATCTTAAGAAAACCTTGCCTGTTAGAGAGACGAATTTAATTTCATGAAGGCACACGTAATTACTTAATTTTCTAGACTCAAATCAAGGTTACATTATCCCAAATAAAATTGAATGACATATTCTATATTTATAAGTAAAAACATTTGCATCATCGAGTCTGTAGGTCTTTATTTTCATTAATAATCAGATTGAGGTTTCTTTATTTTCAGGATTCAGAACACCAATCAGACTCTTAAAGACAAGGCAGATATACCTAGTTTAAGAAATAATGTAGACTGATAATTAATACATGACTTTACAAACTTCCACAATATGCTAGTCTGTTTGTTAAACCAGGCATGTGTTCACAATTACAACATTCTCAAGATGGTGAAGAAATTGTACCCTGCTTTGCGCAATGCCATATGCTCATGATTGCTGAAATCATGATGTATAATGTAATATCTATATTACCGTAAATATGGTTGAAGAGTTAAATAAATTGCATTAAATATGCCTGTCAAAGTAGAGAAAATGCAATGCTAGAAATTAAGATACTTTAGATTCACACAAGCCTTACACCAATTATTATGTATATTTGAAAGGCTACAGGCAGTCTAATATATTATTTCTGTATAATTATGTCTGTAAAATTTAATGTCACATGCTTCAACCTGTGGCATGAGAATTCCAAGTCTCAATCTCTTGTTTTGTAGGGGTTAAACTTATGAATTTATGCTATATATATATCTGTACTTAAAAAACAACAACAAAAACATGGGAATATTCTTTTACTGTTGACTGTCCACCTGTCTGTCTGCGAAACTTGATCAAAGGTGCATATATCGAGTTATTTCAGAACCTTTATAAGATGAAAGACTTATAGATGGCATTTGAATAGATCTTGTCAATGTGTATTTGCAGATGTGAAGGTCATTCTTTGAATATTTATTAATTTTGGGGCTTTGGTAAGCATATCTTGTTTGTAAATACAAATATCATAGTTGTACTCATAGAAATTTTGATATTTATTTATTTTTCCTTTTTTTTTTATATTAAATTGTTAGGAAACAAAACTTTGTATCTTATTATTCATTTCCTCTCAATAGTCTAATGTTATTGGTAAAAGGGGTCCTGCATGGCCTAGTGGTTAGGGCATTGACTTGTGATCCAAAATAAATCAAAGGTTGTAGGTTCAAATCCCGGTCACGTAGGTATGTCCATGAGCAAGGCATTTCAGAGCAATAGCCAAAGCAACAGATAGAGCGGGTATCTTCGATTTGAAATTATATTTTTAGCTCCACTGGATAAAGTCCAGCGGGGCTGTTGTTTTGAGTGCCTCCGTCCATGCGTCTGTTAACTTTTTCTTTAAACATCTTCTTCACTGAAACCACTAGGCCGATTTCTCCTGAACCACTGTGAAATTTCAGAGAAACTGTACCAGAATGTTTTTGGTTGACCCTTTTCAAAGATTGTTCGCTAAATTTTGATTGGCCCAAAAATATGGGCAGGGCTTATTTTGAGCCTGTAATCTTTGAACAACATCTTCTTCTGAACCACTGGGCCAATTCCTTGAATGACCCTTTTCAAAAATTGTTTGTGAAATTTTGTTTTGTCCATAGATATAGGCATTGCAGGGCAGGGCTTATTTTGAGTCTCGTCAGTAATGAATGGGTAGGCAGGGTCTATTATCACTTTTAATTCTTGGAATAACATCCTTTCTTCAACAATTAAGCTAATGTAAATGAAACTTTCCCAGCTACTTGGATGAGATCCAATGGATCAATAAAATTCAGGTGAGTGGTTTAAGGCCATCCTGGCACTCTCGTTTCTTTGTAGTCTGCTAAGACTCCTTAGAGTTCAGATCAATCAAAGTCAAAATTGCCAGGTAATGGGTGAAATTTTTTTTTTTTAACAATTTGAGTTTGATAAATGTGATTTTTTTTGAAAGTGATAAATGTAAATAGTCTTCTTCCATGTAATTTTACATATATGATATGTTGTATGTGTTTACTTCTGATAGCTTGTTAATAAGTATCAATTTGGAAAAAGTCAGAATTTTCTCTGAATGATGGTGACTCATTACCTTCTATTTTCAATATCTCTTTCAAATCTTGAGATGTTTAAGCCAATGGAGCGATACAGGCCTTCCTGGGCCTCATGTTTCAATCATACTTGTGCAAATCTTATATTGTTGGGACTCATTGGAATTGTCTCCTTGAGATGATTCAAATGAGTACCAAAACAAAGGATTTCAATGGGAAATGAATGTTTTAGAATGTTATCACACCTTCTTATATGTACCTCTGCATAGCCTATTATTGGTGATACTCAGTTGGCGCATGAATTAGTTAACTTCACCGTGATATGACTGAAAGACTGTTAACAACGGCGCTATACAGTAATTAAAAGAAAATCTGTAATTATTGAAACAATACTGGATATGTATTATTTGAGATATTGTATGACATTTCTTACAATCCTACCACATATTAATATCTTTGAGCAGCATTGACAGCTGCACATTTCAATTGAAATGATCGCCTCAAGTATGGTAGAGTCCTTACCCATCGTTCGCATGATGAAGACTCTGGCCAGACTGTACGATTGTATAGGCTGACAGGATTCTTTGCTTTGTACTAACGTAAAATTGTTCGAAATGTCAAACACAGGCTCATGTTTCTATCATTTTGTGAAGCTTGTTCAATGCGTGCAATACCTAGTTGTCTTAACTCAGGTACGCGGATCTATAATAATCGATTGGTCTGTTAATCCGAATTTGATCTTGGCATTACTGTTACATTTCTGCTTCACATATATTTTTATATATATATATATATATATATATATATATATATATATATATATATATATATATATATATATATATATATATATATATATATATGAAAAATAGTGTGCGATTTTGTACTAAGAAAAACATTATTGGCATAGTTTAATTGTGTCTAAATGGCTGGAGCTGACAGTGCGTGGTAACGAAACGTTCATATATTTCCATTAAGCGTATTTCTTATAGACCATTCATGGTTATATATTGATTTTTGGAAAAACATCGCCCTTGAGTAAACTAAAAGATTTATCGAGAAAATTGTATGTGTGGGGGGGGGGGTACACTTTGTTTTCCTTATTAATTAAATTTGATATGGTTTATATCCATTTGACTCTTTTAATCGAACACTTTCCTAAAAGGGGGGGGGGGGCTACGCGTTACATTGTCTCTGTACTGTTTCGCTTTGTCATCGAAACAACACGTAATTAGTGACACTGTAACAAGGAATTATCTTGATATAAACGATGTTGATAACATTCCATCTCGTTACCTGCTCATAGTTACAAATAGATGAGAAAACAGCCACGTGTGTTCTAAATAACTGAACGTTCATGAGCGTTCGTGATAGACATGTATACTAGTATACGTAATGAAATATACGTAATGCGTTTTCAATATAAATGCGTTCGCGCGCTTTTTGTTACACTTATCCAAATCCAAATTTATTTTCATTATTCAAAGCTTTAATCAATATTTATGTAAAGGGAGATATAGCTTGCACAAAGCTATTTGAACCCGTTGTTTATTTCGTAAGACGCGGGTTATTAATTTGGGTAAGGTGTTGGGATGGAGAGTTCGAATCCCACCTGTGCAATGGAAAAAATACTTTACTTTTACTCATCACACACGATTATTTCGTGATGAAATGTTTAAGATTGACTTAAACCAACTGAAAGTCTTGTTATCATTCGGTGACTATATTTAGTAGTAAGACCGTGAATTATAGTCAACTGTCAACCGGCGATTTACCTCTGAATTAATGAGTTTAGCCTTAAGTCTCCTCGTTATTTACTCATGGGACAATATATCGTGATAGGAGACGTACCACATATTCGTACACCATAAATAAGAAAATCCACTGTCCAGAAATATTCGTTATCATAGGATTAATTACTTGTACTTCAAGTATAGACGTCTACATATTTGGAGCGAGTCGAAAATAAAGGGACTCGGATATTTATAATAAATCTGGTTCTAGTTCTAGAGTCGAACCAAAAGGTGCCATCTGCGACTTGTGTAGAAAAAATGTCAATTAGGGATCGATCAAGATGTTAAACATTTAAAATTAAAAAAAAAAAAAAAATCATCGTTTATAGTAAAATGGGAAAATCATTGTTTCATGAACTCGGTAATTGTATTACGAAAAGTTTCGATCCTGTTCATCCTGTAACCAAATTACTTCATTATAGTGAAAAATTCAATCAAAACTTTGAAACCAAAAAAAAAAAAAAAAAACACCCCTCTTTTTAAGCTCACCAGAGCACGAAGTGTTCAAGGTGAGCTATTGTGATCGTATAATGTCCGTCGTCAGTCGTCCACAATTTCTTTAAACATCTTCTACTAAACCAGTGGGCCAATCTTGATGAAACTTGGCAGGGATGTTCCTTGGGTCAAGCTCTACCAAAGTTTTCAAATAAATGAAATCCACCCTTAATTTTCCCTCTACCCTTAACAAAAAGGGTGAAAATATGGAAATCTTCAAAAAATCTTCTTCTCTGAAACCAGAAGGCAGACAGCTTTCATATTTGGTATGTAGCATCATCTAGTGGACCTCTACCAAGTTTGTTCATATCAAGACCCTGGGATCATATTTGGGCTCCACCCGCGCGCAACTCTTTTAACATAGAATTAAAGAGCGAAAATCTTAAAAATCCTCTTCTCTGTTACCAGATGGCAGACATCTTTCATATTTGGTATGTAGCATCACCTATTGGGCCTCTACCAAGTTTGTTCATATTAAGACCCTAATGTACAGAGTTTGAGCAATTAGTCCCATACTATCCCTATCTATATATAAAGGGATACTATGGGACTAATAACTCGAATTGATGGCCGAAATGGAATCCCCTATATAGAAACCATAGATCGCCGCTACAGACTGTCCTTCTTTAGTGTGACGAACCTCATATGTATACATTTACAAATGGAGTCTGTTGACGTCACTCTAACGCTAAATTACTTCGACCTTCAGATTCAAGTAAAGGTCAGCTATTAAAGCAGTAAAATGTAATAGTGGGTGTTTGGGTTATGATAAGTATGAATTCAACTAGAAGAACGAGGGTGAGGCATTTTTGAGAAAAAATACACGACCACGAGTAACTTCTGGCGAAAGTCCACCTTTGTTAACTACTTTTGCGATTTACACTTGAGTTAATTTCGAGCCGCTTTTTAGCTCCACTGGCCGAAGGCCAGCGAGCTATTGTCATGGCGGTGTGTCCGTCGTGCGTGCGTCCGTCCGTCCGTGCGTAAACTTTTTCTTTAAACATCTTCTCCTCCAAAACCTATGGGCGGATTTTGATGAAACTTGGTAGAAATGTTCCTTGGGTGACCCTCTTCTAAAATTGTTAAACAAATTTTGATTGACCCCCAAATATGGGCGTGGCATTTTTTCACTTTGAAATCTTTAAAAATATTCTCCTCCAAAACCGTTGGGCCAGTTTCAATGAAACTTGGCATGGATGTTCCTTGGGTGACCCTTTACCTAAATTGTTCAAGAAATTTTGATTGACCCCCAAATATGGGCGTGGCAGGGCGGGGCTTATTTTGAGCCCAAAATCTTTGAATGACATCTCCTCCTGAACCACTGGGCCGATTTCAACCAAACTTTACAAAAATGTTCCTGGGGTGACCCTTTACCTAAATTGTTCAAGAAATTTTGATTGACCCCCAAATATGGGCGTGGCAGGGCGGGGCTTATTTTGAGCCCGAAATCTTTGAATGACATCTCTTCCTGAACCAAAGGGCCGATTTCAACCAAACTTTACCAAAATGTTCCTGGGGTAACCCTTTTCAAAAGTTGTTCCTGAAATTTTGATTGGCCCCCAAATATGGGCGTGGCAGGGCGGGGCTTATCTGAGCCCAAAATCTTTGAACGACATTTCCTCCTGAACCAACTTTACTAGGATGTTCCTTGGGAGACCCTTCCAAAAGTTGCTCTCAACATTTTGATTGACCCATAAATATGGGTGTGGCAGGGTGGGGCTTATTTTGAGCCCGAATTCTTTGAAGGCCATCTCCTCCTGAATCACTGGGCTGATTTCAATGAAATTTTACCAGAATGTTCCTTCTGTGACCCTTTTCAAAAATTGTATGCGAAATATTAATTAGCCCTTAAATATTGGCATGTCAGGGTGTGGCTTATTTTGAGCCTGAAATCTTTGAACTACATCTCCTGATGAAGGTTGGGCCAATTTCAATGAAACTTGAGAATTTTAGTGCAATGTGAGCCATACCCAGTTAATTAATATAAAATAGGTCTTAAGAGATTTCAAAGTGTTGTTTTCATTCAAAGAAAGATTCATTTAATGCAAGTCTAATGACGTTAAAGCCAGTGGAGCGATACAGGCCCTCTTGGGCCTCTTGTTGTCTCCTCATGATACAGTTTACTCGTGGGACAATCTATCGTGACCATAGCAAAACCATATATTCAAATAGGGTTAATTCACATTTTTGAGGACGATAACATTTGCAGAGACCCGAAAAGTGGTTCGCACTCGGGCGTTAATGCATTTTGAGGGTCTCTGCAAATGTTAATGCCTGAAAAAACGTGAATTGATGCTATTATTGCATAAAAAGAAGGCTAGAGTATTTATTCAGCGGAGATTGCGAAATAATTCATAGAAACGCTTCAAAACAAGCCATAATGCCACGAAAACGCCGGCTTAATAGCGTCACTTTTGTTTACACCGCCATTGCTTGGTAGATTCAAAATTGAAAGCGGGAATTAGATAAACGTCTTTAGTTACGCTCTACAATAAATGTGGCAGAAAAAAGATTAGTATCATTGAAATCGATGAGCTACATAGGCCCAAAATCGAGGATATTTAAGTAAAAAAGCCGGGCGTTAATGGCGCATGAATTTACTGATTAATCCACGTTTTCTCCCGTTAGCGCCCGGGTTCAGTCCGTTAACGTATACAAATAACGACCCGATAACGCACATTTTATGCAATAATATACCATAAAGAAGAAAATGACTAACAAGGATCTCTAAATCTTCTTGATTAATCTTGCATACAGACAGGCTCTATCGCTTCCTTGTGTTTCTAAACCCATTTTCAAACTCAGTACTGGGCAAGGGGGGGGGGGGGGGGGGGGGGGGGCTGTAACTCCACCTTTTTGCCGTTCGTGAGTTGGGAGGTTAGCTTGTAAAGATGGACTCGTCTATAGGTCTGAAGGTCCAGAATATGTGACCAATATAACGGAATTTCAAGTGATGTAGCCCATGAGTAGAGCCCCGCCCCAAAGAAACTGACAATTCTAGTAAACACCCGGAAACTTAAGATATTTACGATATAAATCGACCAACCTTCGAGGTATAGGAAATACATGTTTATATCTAGTTCCATCCGAACACCCATGTATTCGCCCGTGTCCCTTAAGAGGAATCCTTTCCATTCTATGATTGAAACACTTTTTAGCTCACCTGAGCACAACATGCTCAAGGGGGGCTAATAGGAACACCCAGAGTCCGTCGTGAGTTGTCCGTCTTCAACAATTTAAAACTTTTTCTCTGAAACCACTGGGCCGATTTAAATAAAATTTTGTCAGACTGTTTATTGGGTGACCCTCCACTAAGATTGTCCGCGAAATTCTGATTGATCCATAAATAAGGGTGTGGCATTTTTTCACTTTGAAATCTTTGAACGAAATCTCCTGAACCACTGGGCCGATTTCAGTGAAACTTTGCCTGGATGTTCCCTGGGTGATCCTCTTCAAAAATTGTTCGCCAATTTTTGATTGACCAATAAATATGGGCTTGGCAGGGTGGGGCTTATTTTGAGCCTGAAATCTTTGAGCGGCATCTCCTTGAACCACTTGGCCAATTTCAATGTCACTTTACCAGAATGTATCTTGGATGACACTCTTCAAAAATTGTTCACGAAATATTGATTGGTCCATAAATATGAGCGTAGGTGGGCAGGGTTTATTTTGAGTCTGTAATCTTTGAACATCTCCTAAACCACTGGACCGATTTCAATGAAACTTTAAATGAATGTTCCTTGGTTGACCCTCTTCAAAAATTGGCGCCAAATATGGGCGTGGCAGGGCAGGGCTAATTTTGAGCCAAATATCTTTAATCTTCTTTTCCTCAAAAACCAATGGGTGGACAGGGTCTATTTTTACTTTTTGATTCTTGGAATAACATCTCCTATTTAACAACTATGCAAATGTAACTCCACCTTTTTGCCATTCGTGAGTTGGGAGGTTAGCTTGTAAAGATGGACTCGTCTATAGGTCTGAAGGTCCAGAATATGTGACCAATATAACGGAATTTCAAGTGATGTAGCCCATGAGTAGAGCCCCGCCCCAAAGAAACTGACAATTCTAGTAAACACCCGGAAACTTAAGATATTTACGATAAAAAATCTTTGAGCGGCATCTCCTTGAACCACTTGGCCAATTTCAATGTCACTTTACCAGAATGTATCTTGGATGACAATCTTCAAAAATTGTTCACGAAATATTGATTGGTCCATAAATATGAGCGTAGGTGGGCAGGGTTTATTTTGAGTCTGTAATCTTTGAACATCTCCTAAACCACTGGACCGATTTCAATGAAACTTTAAATGAATGTTCCTTGGTTGACCCTCTTCAAAGATTGGCGCCAAATATGGGCGTGGCAGGGCAGGGCTAATTTTGAGCCAAATATCTTTAATCTTCTTTTCCTAAAAAACCAATGGGTGGACAGGGTCTATTTTTATTTTGGATTCTTGGAATAACATCTCCTATTTAACAACTATGCAAATGTGAATGAAAATTGCCAGAAAGTTACTTGGGTGAGATCCACTGAACCAAAAAATTCAGGTGAGCGATTAAGGGCCATTCTTTCCCTCTTGTTTTATTTAGAATTACATGTATTCAATGTTTCACAATAATTTATAACCCCACCTCCACAGTAGATTGAGTATACTGGTTTCACTATATCTGTCTGTCCCTCAATTTTTTGTTGTCAGTCTCTCACTCAAGAACCAAGTGACAAAAAATCATTAAAATTTATACAAATGTTTCCCTTGACCAAAAGAAATGCGCTATTGTTTTATAGAAGGTCAAGGTCACAATTAAACTTTGTCCGAAAAACCGATTATGAACTGTAGTTGAAGAATCAAGTTACCAAAAATCATCAATTGTTGCCCATAACCCGAAGTAGTGCTCTATTGTTTTTATTGTCTTGGCCACAATCGAACTTTGTTTCCGAATTTAAGAGATAGTCAGCCTTGAACCATATACCTCAATAGAATGGATACATATGGCCCAAATGAAGAAGTCTTTTCATGGAACATAGTTCAAAGGTCAAGGTCACAATTGAAGTTTGAAGGCCACCATAGTACTTTTGTCTGAAAACTGAAGATTCAAATGACCTAAAATCATGAAAATGTAAGTACAGGCCCATAATCAACTTAAACTGCTTCGCACATAATTTATCAATACACGTTGAACACCATACTTCCATTTGTTGCCGTACTATCTCCCCCTAAAATTCCGTTATCTCCTGGTATCAAACACATCATGCACTGATAACATCTATACAAGAAAAAAAAAACTAGCGGAATACAGCATTGGTCTGGGTATTAGTACGATTGACATCAAGGGACTGTTTTACTTGGCTTCTTATGACAAAATTAAATGTTAGTCAAAATTTCAAATCGTACCTGTTTTTTTTTTTTTTTTTTTTTTTTTTTCATTTATAGTTGGATTCTGTCTTGCAATATCTCATAGGAATCGTCTTTCAAAGACGATTCCAATGAGTTGATGCATGGCAGAATTCCATATTTAGTTACTGCTGTAGAAGTAATTTAAATTTTTGACTTAAAAAAAATGATCGTAAGATGTTTAGTAAAACAGGTCACAGGTCTAGTTATATTGTTAGAGATAGCCTAGAGATATACTTTTTGTGTAACTTAAATTCAGCTTTTGAGCTCTTACTCATAAACCACTTGATTTATGCCCCTGCAACTCTGCTGTCCAAAACAACAAGAAAGTGTCCATGAGATTTCCGAGGTCAGATATGTATAAGGTAGAGGCCACAAATCGTAGTTTGTCTCCGTAAGAGACCCCATCTTTAAAAGGCACTCTATTTTGGACAAAACATTGGATATATATGTAATCTCTACGACACAGTTCTACTACGGTTTTAATTTGTGACCCGTCAGGCGAAAGGATTTCTATCTTGGAAGTAAGAAAAGTATTGACCCTATTCATACTGCGCCGATGGCCGCGCAGAATGACTAGGGTCAATACTCTGCGATTTCTGTATTTTTTCTAAATCTACAAAAATCGAACTACATTTGAATAATTTACATTATATACAGTTTTTTAAATGCGACGTCTGCCTGGTTTCGATCCCCTTTTCAAATACTATTTTACGGAATTTCTAGATTTGCTAATTGTACTTATTAGCGGGACGGGTCATAATTATAGCTTTACCAGATACAATTAGCATTGACAGCGTAAACGTATTATTGATGCTGTTTTCCACAACGAAGTATTTTAAAATATATTAGTGAGTGTGAAAATGTATTCGCTTCAGAATTAATAGTTTCTATCTGTGCCTATTTGACCGATTCGGTCTTAATCTCAATCATTTGAATATTCCCATGGACAACTCCGGTTTTTCTGATTAATTATCTCTCAGCCTTTTCACAGACGAACAATTTTTAAGAGGATCGCCGTCCAAATCAACACTTGACCTGCCCTGCTTTCGGGATGACAAAACGGCGCAAACTGTTTGCTTATTATTTACCCCGCTTTACACGTGTACTTGCGTGAGAAGAGGAGTATTATTTGCAAACAGTTTGCATCGTTCTTTCACCCCGTAGGCCGAACAATTCCCATCTATAAAAAACTAATTTTTAAGAAAACCGTCCTGAAAAAATAGGCTAATTGGGTTAGTTTTAACCACTTGAAATATTTACTTCTTCTTTAAAGACTTGTGTTTTTTCTGTGGTAAATGTTTAACTCAAATCCGAAACCATGCTTAAAACTGGATAAGATTCGACTTTTTAAGAAGTTTATAATAAGCGACAATTCAAGCCTAAATATTTTTTTTTATCAATTAATGGTGTAAAAGGCTAATCTGTTTTGTCTTGCCAACTATCATTGGTCGATGTATAGAACCTGATATTGTATTGGCTCTAGAGCCTGTGACGTCACTGAACACATTCTCCTCGCCTAGTAAACAGCGTAGCCCGAGAAAGGCAAAGATCAAGGCTTCCTTAAAGTTAACTGTCATGTCGTCTGCAACATCAAACTCGCATGCATCGCCCTGAAGATGAAATTTAATCCGTTCGACTAGAAACTTGTTTAATGCACCCCCGCCAGAGAGAAGGATATTGGCTGGATTGTTCTGCGTCCGTCTGAGAGTTTTCAATTCTGTTCTACAAGCATCGGCGACTTTACAAGCAATATGTTCTGTGGTGGTTCTCAATACGTCCTCCGCCTGATAGCCACCGGCCTGTAAGAGAATATTATTAGTAGTGAATCATGTATGCCAGATGAAGACCCCATGTTCATAGCAACTGCATATCTCACGGAGAATCCTTTTGCTACAGCCTTACCCGAAAAACAACTACTTATTCAAATAGATTTTCAGTTAAACGAAAACTAAAATATTTATAAATGGAGATTTATTTTTTTCTAAATCATATTGATCCCCATAATTTATAAATAAAAATTCAATAGGGAAAGTTTAAGGGTTGATTTATTGCAACAAAAATAGTTTTGTTGTAGTATTGTTTTAATAAGTGTTGATATGATGCCAACCTCTAGGATGGGACACACTTCTTTTTCAATGTATTCCCTCCAGAGACTTTTAGGTGGTGACTTATGGTAGAAAGACAGCGACTCTAGTTCGTCCATCATCCTAGGAATCAATTGTCCTCGTTTAGCTATTTTTCCATCTTTGTCATAGAGAAGTGTGTTATCATACCGAGAGGCTAGTCTATTTAGGACAATGTTACATGGACTTATATCATATCCGCTCGTTCCTTTAATACCGATGTTTGATATCCCGCCTAGATTCACACAAATATCATTATTCCGGAACAAAAAACGTTCCCCACATGGCACCAAGGGCGCCCCTTCGCCGCCTAGACTCACATCCTTACACCGGAAGTTACATATAAACGGTACGCGAAAGTAAGTTGACGTCACTTCCCCTTCACCGAGCTGGAATGTGAATCTGTCCGCTGGTTGGTGAAAAATCGAATGTCCATGAGAAGAAATGAACTGTACGGAGTTTTCTAGGTCATGTTTTGAGATAAATTCTGACACAGTTTTACCAACGAAATGACCGTAATCTACGTGTAGTTTTATCAAATCAGCCCCCGATAGAGTGCTCGCTTTTGTAAGTCTATCTTTCCATTCTCGTGTATATTCCACCGTGTCCACAACGTTAATTCTATATCCCCACAAGTCAGATAGAATATCCCCAGTAAATTCCACACAACATATATCAAGGCCATCCAGCGAGGAGCCTGACATACAGCCAATGCCCACAAACGAGGCCATGTTCACTCTACTAAACCTCAACTACTACTGAATGTTTACTTTAAAGTGCTTGTTGATTTATGATAATATCAACAGATGGGCATCGACCGACAGTATAGTGTACAAACGATACATTTACAGCTATAACTGACTAAGTCCTGATGTAGCACAGAGCAGATACACTATTACCATTACAGTCTGATCTTTGGGTTAGGCTATTTCATGACTATCCGACACTCATAAATGGTATCAGCTGGGATATGATTTTTTAACTATTAGACATTCTGAATAATCAATAAATGACTTCATCTGGGTTTAGGTTTTTATAAGGAAAACCAAGCAATTCGAAAAACGCACTGAATAGTCACTAATTCCATTTTCACATTTTTATATCACTGTCGTTATCCAAAGATAAAAGAAAAAGATAACACGAATGAAAAAATGAAGCGCTTACTAATAATGCGTATCAATTCGTCATGAAACAGAAACTAAAAGATGAATATGAAATCCGATCGCTACGTTGAATTTATGTTTTCTTTTTTTTATAAAAGAAATGTTGAATGTAAACATACTTTATAAACCGCTGAAGATATCTTTACCTAGTGAGCATTAAATCAAATAGCTCATAATGTTCCGCGGTCTGTAAAGATGGTCTGTCGAGGCCGATAAATGTCTTGTGATGACGTTTGAAGTAATTTTCTTTCTTTATGTCTTAGGTTCCTAATGGAGAAATAGACTAAGTTATGAATTATAGCATATATATTGCTTTAGGGACCGCAGAGGCGGAGTCCTGAGGTAATATCGCTATATATATATACTACTCAAATAAAATAAACATCATTTTGTAGCTCGTCCGGGACGAATGGCTAGGATGAGTTATTGTCATAACCACAGATAACTTTTTTTTCTACTTTTTCTAAAATTTCATTCAGTATTTGCCATATCTTTATATTTTACAAAAACACTCTCTAGGGTATGGGCTTTCATTTAAGACCAACGCCCATGTCAAAATGATTTTGAGACAGTGATTTTGACTCTTTAGAAAACTTTAACGAAAAACTTTAACTAAAAACTTTACCCAAAAACAAACTTTAACATTGCTTTTATTTTCTTAACTCTTTTACAAAGGCACATCATCATTTCCTCATACAACCACTCAAAAGCAGATATGCTTTCACTAGTGACCAAGGTCCTTGGCAATTTGACCTCGACCTTTTATGAGCTTACAAAAACTTAAATCAAAACATAACTTATATTTTCTGAGTGCTTACACCTAGGGCCATTATATTTCATATCCCTACTCAACAGGTGATATGCTTTTAACCATTTTACCTTGACCTTTTACGCGTTTTGTTCTTTTTGTTAGATCTCCAAACTAATAAAGGACTTTTAGTGATATTTACATAATAGTTCGATTCGTCAGTGAGCTGACATGGGTACGCTTTGAAAGAAACCATCCTACGCGGGGGTGGGGTAGGGGATAAAAATGGGGAAAGAAAAAACAGTTACAAGAAATTTCCCAAAGATTGAAATCACAGAACCTGTACAGGGAAGGGTTGAGAGACCACCCTTATAATAACAGCCATAAACAACAAATGGTTTTTAAAATGTTTTTTCCTATTATGTAGGTTCGATTCCCGGCGGCAACACACATCCTTTCAGACATTTGTCTCCAACCTATGGCCGGGAAATCGTAGACCTACCTACAATGGTTAGGTGCTCAAGTCACCGAAGTGTGACTGAAAAAATGATTATCAGCGATGACTAAACGCCATAAAAATCAATGCATAAAACCAAAGGGTCCTGGAAACAAGTGAATTACAGGAAAGTGTTGATATATGCGGATCGTCCGAATGAAGCTTACTGCATTTTTGTACTCCGGTAGCCTGATAAATAAAGCCCTTTTTTACCCCTACTGAGATGAGATAATAAGCCATGATTAATCACGTTTGAAGTTTACACGTGATGAGAGGAAGTGATAAGTAGAGACTGCATTTTGACGTCGCTCTGCATTAATAGTATGTGCTGTGAAGTAATAGATGAATAGGTATTTATTGATGCTTACTCTGCTGAAATTGAAGTTTGTTGAAATTTAAACCAGTCAGGCTCAGGAATTTCCATCAATAGTTGAGTAGAAAATTGGCAGCGTGCTAAGATCAGACTGCGCGTCTGTGCAGGCTGATCTTAGCATATTCTGTCTACCAAAGCTTTGTAAAATCAGTAATGTGCCGTAAAAAGCAGGAGAAGAGCTCAAACGTAGTTAACTGAAAACTGAAATGTCCACCCAATAGGTATTATTACTAGTCTTCATTGCATAAAGAATACAATTCTTATTGCAAATATAAATTACAAACATAAAAATGACATTATCTGAAAAGTACATGATGTTGTAGAGCAAATAGAGAAATAAATATGTTACTAGTCACACATATAACCTATATTATATAAATTGATTCTACAAGATGAGTCCGCATTTCCTTAATACCAGTCAAGAATATGAGGATTATATTATTTACCAGATTAATGTTAGTTCTTATGCCTGATGACTTAACGCCATAAAAATCAATGCATAAAACCAAAGGGTCCTGGAAACAAGTGAATTACAGGAAAGTGTTGATATATGCGGATCGTCCGAATGAAGCTTACTGCATTTTTGTACTCCGGTAGCCTGATAAATAAAGCCCTTTTTACCTCTACTGAGATGAGATAATACGCCATGATTAATCACGTTTGAAGTTTGCACGTGATGAGAGGAAGTGATAAGTAGAGACTGCATTTTGACGTCGCTCTGCATTAATAGTATGTGCTGTGAAGTAATAGATGAATATGTATTTATTTATGCTTACTCTGCTGAAATTGAAGTTTGTTGAAATTTAAACCAGTCAGGCTCAGGAATTTCCATCAATAGTTGAGTAGAAAATTGGCAGCGTGCTAAGATCAGACTGCGCGTCTGTGCAGGCTGATCTTAGCATATTCTGTCTACCAAAGCTTTGTAAAATCAGTAATGTGCCGTAAAAAGCAGGAGAAGAGCTCAAACGTAGTTAACTGAAAACTGAAATGTCCACCCAATAGGTATTATTACTAGTCTTCATTGCATAAAGAATACAATTCTTATTGCAAATATAAATTACAAACATAAAAATGACATTATCTGAAAAGTACATGATGTTGTAGAGCAAATAGAGAAATAAATATGTTACTAGTCACACATATAACCTATATTATATAAATTGATTCTACAAGATGAGTCCGCATTTCCTTAATACCAATCAAGAATATGACGATTATGTTATTAACCAGATTAATGTTAGTTCTTATGCCTGGTCAATATCTATTATCTTAACTTGTTGGCAAAATAGGTGAATTTTGCTAGATTGGATATAATTTATCAGATTTTGAGCACATCAAGTTAATAATTTTTTGTTATGAAGGCCATGATTACAACATTGTTTACAAATACTTTTCTTAAATTTCTAAATTTCGGACAGATGAGTAAAAATGTTATTCGTCTTCGATTTGTCCATAGTTACGATTTTGAACACATTAATTAGTTTTGCGTTATATTATTGTGACGGCCGACTTAAATCACGAGAAAAGGTGCGAAATCTGGCGATCGCGTTTCTGAAATGTTTATATCGAGTTATTCCAAATACTTTTCTTGTTCAAAACAGTGTTTAAATAGACTATACTTAAATATGTATGCACTCGTTAATTATTAATAAATGCGTACCATTCTTGTATGTAGATATCTATACCCCAATTTTGATAACATTATGATTCAAAAAAGGTAAACAATTTGTAGGTCAATCCTATTTTATCTAAAGTGCATTTTATTTAAAAGGCCCAGTTATTTCCATTGTATGTGCGGTTATTATCTACGTCATTTTTCAAGCATTTGATAAATTTTAAAACATAATAGACTGTCTATCCATATAAAGAACTTTCAACCAATATTTGAAGATAACAAGATACCTTTGAATATTCATTGGTATGCGACAAAGTTCTCCGCAGAGTGCTTGATGAATTGTAGGTGATTTTAACACAAAGAAGTATTTTGCAAAATAATGGATTTTCTCTACATCAGAACAAAAACTAAAACCCCATACTACTGCTGAGAAATTTAGAATGGATGAAATAGGAGATTCAAATAAATTAAAAAATTTTTAAGTAGGTAGGTGGAGTTGGTTACATGAGATGGATAAATTATGCAAAGAATATGAAGCATGTAGAGCTCTATTTTTTAACGTACGATGCTACGACCCATTTTTGTATAATCCCAAGTTTTTAAATGATGTTATAATTTCGATTTTAGTTCTATTTATGAAAATATCACAGGCCCAAGGTTTTCAAATATCATTTTTTTTTCATCTCTGCTCTTTAATATAAAAACAGAACTAAGATAAAAGATTTTATTCATTAAGCGAAATTACGATCTGGAGTAATTTTCTTTTATAATTTTCTCAACATTATAATTTTCCATTCTCATCAGTTTGATCAATGGTCTCGAAGGAAGCAAAGCAAGAAATATGCTTCATATCTAGACTGAAGTGGCCCTTTTGCTTTTGCGTAAATAATAGATCACTGCTGCCCATCAAAACAAGAGGCCAAACTATGGCTTGTATCGCTCTACTGGCACTTTCCAATCAGAAAGTATATTACGAATCAACATCAGATTGCTTAAATAAGATAAAAGTTAGGACTAAGTAAAGTTACAATGAGATCATCGCCAAAGGCCAGTGTGGAGGTTAACGTCGAAAGGTTTACACGAAAGGGAACATTCTGCGAAAGTGTAATGAGTTATTTTCATCGATGAAGGAGGAGTTTTAATATCTTGGAAGTTTACACAATTATGTCCCCTTTTCCGTGGCACGGCATTACTTTGAAGCAATAATACAAGTATGGTCAATAACAGAAAGACACTATGAAAGACTCAGGTAAATCCAGTATCAATTCTCTGATGCAGTGTGTAAGCAAGTCATTCTAAGTTAGTTTATATCATTTCATTAGGCCTAACATAAATAACATGTCAGATGATGAGGAACCCAATTAAAAAAAAAGGAGTCAGATAGTTAACGCCGAAATCTAAAAGGGCAATAGACAAGTTATATTTCTATGAACTTTTATTGAATTTTGATCAGCAGTTTCAGAAAGGAATTTTATATGAAATCACAAGAGACCCTTCTTGGTGACTCGACTGCCCGTAGAGCCATTCTTTAAAGATTAAACATGAAAGAGCATGAACTAAACTCATTAACGTCAAGTTTAGTTGAATTCTAGGCAGTAGTTTAATAAAACCCCTTTTATAACTAGCACAAAGTAGTCATTTTTTTACGATTCGTCGGAAAGACAACGGCGGGTTGCATTCTGTCATTAAATTGTAACTAAGTGAAATTAAGTGATTGGAAGTATTATTACTGACGCCTAGTTAAGCAATACCCCAAAAATAATTTTACAACAAAACAATCAATAAGCGAGTTTAAAAATTCGAATGTTAAAAAAAAAAAAAAAAAAAAAAAAAAAAGATAAAGAATCAATTTTTTGCAAAAGAAAGCTGCTAAAGTTGTTCTATCACCAGACAGGATGTAAGGACTTTTGAACGCCTGATGACTGGTTTGTGTTTTGAATATCCCGACGCCAACAACGCAAGTAAGAAACAGTGGTGTTCGCCGCTCGGTCCATAGTACATGCTTTTGGTCATTCCACACATTTGACTTTATATTTTCATACGATTAGTTATATTTGCAATACAGTGTTAGTCCACGATCTTCTGGAACATCCCTCGTATACAATTCTGGTTGCAATTCCTTTCTTTATGTCTCATTTTCTCTTCAATACTAGCAATAACAGCACTCCTTTGGTATAATGTTAAGACATCTGTTGGTTGAATAACTGGTTAGGATGTAGTCTGGTTGTATAATTTGTAAGGATGTGGTTTGGTTGTATAATTGGTTAGGATGTAGTCTGGTTGTATAATTTTTAAGGCTTTAGTCTGGTTGTATTATTTGTAAGGATGTAGTTTTGTTGTATAATAAGTTAGGATGCAGTTTGGTGAATAACTGGTTAGGATGTAGTCTGATCGTATGATTTGTCAGGATATGGTCTGGTTGAATAATTGGTTAGAAAGTAGTCTGGTTATCATACAATTTATACGGTTGATTTGCGATGCCAAGTTGATGACGTATCATGTAACGTTTATACTTTATATCTTCCTCGTGACGCTTTCTTTTCCTGAAAAAATGAAGGTATATACTTGTGTACGTTGTAGGAAAATAATTTTAATGTTTAATTTTATTATTCTTAATTATTCTTCATTTCCTCCATATTTGAAGAAACATGATGCGACAAAAATTACACTAACATAAGAGCAAAGAATTGATAAATGATAAACCCCCACTGTCTTACTTAGTCGAGATTCCTTCTTTGTCCAAAGTACATTGCATGTATGCAAAAATGTACACTGTTAAATTTCGAATATCTAGAAGCTATGTACCATCATGAAATATTGCATGAGATTTCTGAGATTCGTTACTCTTATGTTTCTACTCATTTGCAAATGCATTATTAGCAAAACTCTTTTTCGTCTTGGTTGCATGATATAAGTGCCCCAAACTTTTAATAGACAATGAAATGTTCAAAGTTTTAAAACCGTTTGGACAAATAAAATAATTCAAGCCAAAGTTGGCGACGAAAGCCATATTTAATCCGTAGTTACTAGATTTTAGTCGCTCGCCGACGTTACGTACCTTCTATAGCAGTATATACCCAGTCCTATGAGCATGGCCAACAGACAAACAAACGCTCCAAGACCACCTAGAACAGCACCAACCATTGCCAATGTACCATGGTCGTGACCAGGTGGACCAAACAGGGACTGCAGGCCTTTACCTAAATAAATTCGAATATTTCGTTAACCATTATCCCGCGGAAATTATTTTTGTTTCATGCAAATTGTTATTCTTATGGACATTTCAATTAGACTGTCTTAAAAGTAAACATAATTTTTCAGGAGAGAGCTAGAATTATATGCAACGTTAACCATTATCCCGCGGAAATTATTTTTGTTTCATGCAAATTGTTATTCTTATGGACATTTCAATTAGACTGTCTTAAAAGTTGACATAATTTTTCATGAGAGAGCTGGAATTAAAAGCAAAGATAAGACTACACGTCTGTGCAGGCTAATATTATGTAGAATATACTGGCTGCCAAAATCAGTGTGTACAGCAGGAATATAGTGTGCATAGCATTGGCACAGTCAAATATCTAAATCAATATCAATATTGCTACCGTGCAGTGGGACCATCGTTTTATTTTACTGGAGTACAGAGAGGGAGATTTAAAAAAAAAAACCGAACTGTTTGATTGATTCAAAAAAAAAAATCACAGACATGGTCTTTGAGCATCCCTTTACAAAATCCATTCCAGCTTTCATTAGTTGAAAGACAAATATGTCTTGATTACATTGGTTTGGAAACTTTATGGACACTGGTTTTTAATAACGTCAAAACTTTCAATATAAAATGATCTCATAACAGAGTCTTCACTTCATTTGCGATAAATCTCGTATGTGATGGATTTCAATTCTTCATTGAAGTTTTAGTACAGTATCTTTTAGCGTTTGTTGATGAGTTTTTATTCAAACAAGAGATGTTTGTAAAACATTTATGTCGGCCATAACAGTAGGTAAATGACCTATTCTTTGTCTATTAACAAATGGCAATAACTAAAACTGATGAGTAGAGTTGTTATTCTTGTTCAGTGCACTTCTCCCCATTGTCATCTATCTTCCGGTGAAGTTTTATGACTCTAGCCTGCATACTTTTTGAGTTTTTCTCCGACCAAAAAAAAAAAAGGTCTACGGACGGACCGACACACCGACCAACAAGTGCAAAGCAACATACCCCTTCTTCTTCGAAGGGCACATAACAATATTACCTGTGTCAATAAAGCTGTATATGAGATGTGATAAGGTGCTCTAAAGACACTTCATTCGGTGACATTCAGTAAAGCCTGTATTTCATAAATAACACAACTTACACGGCTGGCATTAATTCACAGGCAACTTTTAAATTTACTTTTAAATTACCTATAATGCAATGGTCTCCAATCCAATCTGGTTTGCAGCCATTTGTGCAAACCCCGGTCACGTGATTACATGGTGCCCCGTCTTTACAGTGTCCACATGTACCGGTACAGCTTTCCCCATAACGACCTGGTAGACATTCTGTAAATAATCAAACAGTGATACATCCAACAGAAATACTTCTCCGGGGTCTATTTATATAAGCATCTACATCTATGTTAAAGATCTTAACTTTTACATATTTCAGTTGCAATGGCATTTGAATTTTAATCCATGACACGTGATCAATACATGGGGTTTCAGTTGGTTCAGTGGAAAACATTATGAAAAGATATTTACCAACTAAATCTAAAACATGAAATATGAAAGGTTAAACCTTAAGACATTGGTCCTGAATAAAGACAAATGTATTCGTCTATGTTTAAGTACCACCCACCTTGTCTACAAAACGGAAGCTGGTAACCAGGCTGACACGCCAAACAATATCCGGTCAGGTGATCACATGCTCCGTGACATCTACCACATAACTTGCAGTCAGGACCGAAAAATCCGGCTTCACAACCTTATGTACATGTACATAACAAATTCACGTAAACAATTGGGTAATAGCAGGACAAATTTATGTGAAACATACTGTTCATATATTCTAAATGCCATGCAAAAATAGCTATACGAAATTAATAATATGTGATTTTAATTTAACTACCAGTTAATGGAATTCGGATAAATGAAGAAACGTTTTTTAATCTAACCATTTCGATAAAAATGTTAAGAATAACCCCGACTGTTCCTGTCCATGTCTACTCGGAGTTCACTGATAGCAGAAGAGACGCTGTAGAGCTGCTTCGAACTAATATGTCTTGTTTAGTCGAATATGACCAACTAAATATTCATGTCCAATAATAACTTATAACGTAAATCCTCAAAGAAATCCTAAAATCTAATTCTTAGAATAAGCAATGCTACTTACCTCTATCACAGAGTGGGGTATCTTGAATTCTGAAGCCACATCCGGTTGGGCAATATCCGGTCACTAGGTCACATGGTTCATTATTTCGACATTTACCACAAGTCATATTACAGTTGACGCCCCATGTGTGAGGTTTACAGGCTAAGAACAAAATATATAACTTAAAATTAACCAAATCAAAACTTGCAATGATTATTTAAAAATATTGTCAGAAAAGGCTGGTCGTGTTTTTACAATTCATCTTTAACAATAGTGGAAGCAGCGTAAGATTTCAATGCATCTATTGCGTTATAAATCTATACTGAAAATTAGATATCACTTTCCAACAAAACTAACGTGGGAATACCAAATACATTTGGAAAAGACATTTGCACCCTTGGAAATAGGACAGCACGGAAATTACCCGATTTTCCCTACCTGTTTTACACAATGGAAACTGGTACCCCGGTTCACACTGCTGACACGTTCCAAACATCCCTATACACGGTTCGTTACCCGCACAGTGGCCACAGGTCTGATTACAGTCTCTCCCAAATAGACCGGTCTCACAACCTTGATGAATTATATTTATGTACATAAAAACGTGATATACACAACATCGAAAACCAACAGTTTTAAATGTAACATAGAAATCAACAGTTTTATGCACAGCAAATAATTAAAAGTTAGATTTAATAGAATTACGAAATGTTTATACACAACATAAAAATCAACAGTTTTATACAAACAAAGAAACAAGCAGTTTTATGCACAACATAGAAAACCAAGTTTAAGAGATAAATAGCTATTGATAGGAAACACGTTTTTTTCTATAATAACTATTTCTACAAAACTGACATTATTATCCATCCCACACAAATACAAGGGAACGTTTCTTATTGGCCTCCTATTAGTAAACAAGCAACCTGCAATCTTTGAGGCGGGATATAAGTTGGCCAACATTAAGCAATCACTTGCTTTAAGAAAGCAAATTCTGTGTTCTGTGTCTTAGCTGTCCACTTAATATCGGTAAAACTGAACCAGTTTTAAAGATCGAAACCCAGTTAATGCTAGTTTTGAAAATGGAGTTTAACGCCGATTTCAACATTTTTTCAGTTATATCGCGGCGGCTGGAGCACCAAACAATGATTCCCTGGTATTTCTCTCACCAGTACAACCACCACATCCTTTCCTTGCCTCCAGCTGCTATTTCACAAAGGTCTACGATAATCAACCCATTGGTGAGAGGCAAATAGTCGGAAAGAATGAGTGGGATCGAAACCGGGACTATTTTTGAAAGAAGCATTTGTACATATCTTAAATATATATATATAAATATATCGTACTTGTTATCGCTTATTACAATAGTATAAAAAATGAATTACGTTACAAGTTAAATAATATTTAAAACTTTACTGTGAGATTGAAAAACGGGCTTACAAGTTCCCGGTATATGTCGAGGAAATGGCATAAACCTTTTTTTCTAAATTTTGATCGAATATGGTTTTCATTAATCTAATACAAACTTTTGGCGATCAGTTTAGACTCGGATCGGCCTGCACATACCTGCCGCCTGACCTTAGCCCACACTATCTTTAATTATTGTGGAAACGTAAGACAGATCTCAGAAATTGGTAGTTTATTTGAAACAAAAAGGACCAAAATGAACGAAATATAATATTAAGTATAAGTTACCATCACTACATCGAGGTGTCTGTTGAAATCCCACTGGACATCCACCGGGACAAACCCCAGTCCCGACGTCACATGGTGTTTTGTTCAAACAATTACCGCATTTTTCTAAACATTTATCTCCCCAGTGATTATAATCACAAACTGAAATTAGGTATAAACACACTCAGATGAGAAAGATGACTTATCATTTTGTTAGAAATGTAGATGCGCTGTCTTGGAGCTGGTAGGTTGAAATTTAATCACAATTGCAGAAAGAAAACCCGGACATGATAGTACTTCGAGGTATTGGAGAAATAAATATTGAACCTAGCGTTCTCAAGATTATGTTTCGACCTGAAACATCATCACAAATTCAGCCTATTTACAGTGATACGTGTGTTCTATCATTGAGTTTACGTCCGTCACACACAAACTCAAAGAAAAAACACAAAACTCAGTTCAACTAAAGGATTCCTTGAGATATTTCCGGCAAAAACTGAATATTACGTTAGCTTGTATCTTAGTTTGAGTTTATTTTACCGTCGTTGCATCTATTTAGGGATCCGGTGGTCCTTCCTTTACATCCATAAGGACATGTGTTGTTTATTTTATGGTATCCGGTGACTGTTGTGTTGCAGAAACAAGTGTATTGACAATCAAACCCACACTGGTCAGCCAAACAATCTGCGAGAACCAAACGCAATAGTATAAAATCTCGTAGTAAAAAGTCAAATATAAGATAAAACAAGAATTATTTCTTCATGGATTATATCGCACTAACCCCTTTTGATTATACTATTGATGTCAGCTCTGCAAATTTACTTTTATAATCACTATTTTCTCTTCTCTTTTGTGTATTTATAGAAAAAAATGCTAAACTAAACGATTGCTTACCGAAAAGATGCATAAGCACGAGTTACTCCTGGCTGAGAAATAATTGACTCTCATCACTCTCAAATGTTAATTTATATATGATCACTTGAACTTGTACATTATATTATGTCTAAAGCTTTAAACATTGCATTTGGGCTAGTAACATTTTCGTTAGATTTCATGGCTTTTTAGGATGTTGCTGATTAAATAGTTACATTACGGATGAAAGGGAATCATTTGGTAAATGATATGAATTAATAATCTATTTTACATTTAAGGTAAAATTATGAGACATCTTAGGATGCATACCGCCGTATATTTCAACTTCACATAAGGTAAGTATTCTATTATCTCCGGTCAAACTAACCCGAACATATCGCCCTGTGACTGGTGACTCGAATACAATACGGATCTTCTTCTGTTTGGTAGATTCTTTGTGGTTATGAGCATACAACATTATGCTATCAAATGTAGATGTGCGATCAATCTCGAGTAAAAATCCATGTAATAGATCTGAAAATACAATTCTTGAAACGTTTTGTTTCTATATGATTCATTCATCCACGTGAAATATATATGAAATATAGGAAGTATAACATTTTTCTTTTTCTAAATGAGTAATAATTCACTAAAACTACCTGAATGGAAGCAATACACATTTTTCCCGTAATGTGCTTGTTTGTTTTAAACAGGCCAATGGTTTTGACTAAAATATACCCGTAAAAATATTTTCAAAACCTGTTTAGTATGTTCGTAAGCTTTATCGAAACCATTCAACAAGTAACCAAACCGTCCCATGTCCATATTTGCTATTCCCAAATACGAGATTCATATTTATTTTCTATTTAGAATTCTTCTTTAAACCTTTGACTTTCTCCTAAATTGATCCATTCAAACTAGAAAAGTGTGTTATGGCGTCAATAATTACATTTATTGATTTATTAAAAGAAAAGATAAAACTAGATTAATGTTAAAACTTAAAAATAATACTTTCAAAAAGCAAATCAATTCTATTTTTAATACGACTAGATCACACTGCTGGTGTATTTTCAAAACTGAGCTCTGGTGGAGGGGCCGAGTACATCACCATAGGTAAAACGGGTATAATCAAAAAGCAAATGATAGGAATTTTACTTGATCCCTTCACTATGACATTATGAAAGTATTATGGTTGAGTGAACCTTACGTTTTAAGACAAGCAACAGCGTTGGTTTCAAATGTAGATTTTTTCTAAATTCTAAACTTTCTTAATGAATTATTAAAATCCGTTTTATCTATTTCGAACAAATGGCACAAAAATCTACCTATACCTTGTAGACTTATGTCCTCCCTATTGTGAACTATGATAGAATATATTTTATAGTCACGTCCCAAATCTATCCTCCACCATGGATCACGTGATCGTCTTGTTTGGCTACACCTGAACTGTTCGGTATCTCTGGTAATACCATCCACTGCAGCTGTAGGGCCCTGACTTGGTGTGAAGCTAGAGGATTGACTGGCGGGTTTCTTGAAACCAAGTTCACGACCTACGGTACATATATGTGACCCGTCACGCGGAAAGGGACCATCTGGTAAGTGTGTAAAGTTTCGACCCTTGTCAGGCTGCGTAATCCGCACAGTCTGACAAGGGTCGAATCTTTATGCACTTTACTAATCTTCTGAATCCAGAATTATCAATCTACCTTCCGTTGAAAGAATTTTTAAAATGCGATCTCTATTTTGTCTGTTTTAGAACCAATCTCTTCTTAAAATATTTATTTTACGAAGTTTCCAGATGGTCCCTTTTCGCGTGATGGGTCACTACCAAGATACACAGCCACGTTTAATTTGAAACTATGGACAATTTTGTATTCTAAAATGTCATGAATAAATACAGATTTAACAACGCGTCACACGTTGTTAAATCAACATTCATTCGCGAAGTTTCTCGAATATATAGAATTTCCCAAAGCACACGTTGCTCTAGCTGTGTATCTGAGAAATTGAAGCGTTATATTTTCTTTCATCGTGAAACATTAACAAGACCAACTGGTCCTTTGTTGCTCCCCTGTGATGAAGGCCTTCAGGAAGCCTATGATATAAATCTTATAAAGACACATGCTATAAACCTAAGTGATCAGATGAGCTAAAATTGTTTCGATACAAAAGGTAATGATCCTGTGCTTGAGATTTTCAACAATGTCATATATGCGCAAAGCAAAGACTCTTACCAGTCTGTGCACCCGCACAGATTGACCAGATACTTCACTGTGCGTTCAGTAGATAGATAAGGTCTCAAAGTATCTGTAGACAATCAAGTAACTTTATTGCTGTCTGCGCTGACCTCACGAACATTTCAATTTGCTGGAAATGTCACGAACAAGCTCTAATCGAATATTTAATTTATGGTTATTTTCAACATAAGTGAAAAATGCAATGTCAGAACAATTACCTCCATATATTTGGACCTCACAAAGCTGTAATTGATCAAGTTCTTCAATATTGATCTCGATGAACTGACCAATAACAGGTGAGAAACATGTCGATTCTAGGATTGAGTCTTCTGTCAAATCAATTCTTTCTCGGTAACACACTGATCGATTCACTGAATTTCCTGTGCCGTTTGTTATATAAATAGTAAATGTACTTTTCGAAGAAGAAACCAATGGCCTGACTGTATCACCTGCAAGATGCGTACAAAAAAATGCATAACATGCATTCACCGGGAAAGCAACATTTTAATCTGGGATAGTTTAATAAAATTTAAAAGGGTCAAAATTATTCGGAACATTGCTATGACTTTTCCGTAAACTGAAAAATACCTCAGACGAAAGAGTAGTAATTTTGGGTCACATTTTTAATAGGTAATTCGGTTCTGGTTGTTTAATACGCTTAAAGAAAAAAACAACACAACATCTTGGTAATTCTTTCCGAGAGTCTGTGGAGATCTTTTGGGCATATTATAATTTGATGACAAAACGCAGTAAAACACTGCGTTTTGTTATCAAATTACAATATGCCCACCTTGATTCTTTCGTTGACTCTGTTAAATGCAAAATCATCCTCAGTGGGATCGTTGATGTAAGCTCGCGTGCGAAGTGACGCGCTTTCATGGCTGCGCCCGTATTAATTCCGAGGTCTATGCCGTAGAATAGCCAACGGTTTCCGATTGGGACAAAAAAAATGTCGTCACCAATCCCCGTTATATTTGCGTTTTAAGAATACATCAATGATGCGGGGCCATTGCACATGTATGCAAATGTCTCGGGTAAATTATGATAGACCGAGGATGGCTGACTATTGTAATTATGATATGGATATTTGAAAACAGCGATTTAGGTAAGAAATCTCATGACTATTATTGAGCCTGCATATACATTTTCCAAAAATTTCACACTTCATATTCTTTTCATGGGCTTCAAAACAGTGCTTATTAGGAATACCCCCATGCTATGGCGTTTTTGTTATACTAATTCTCATTGATCAGAAGTCAGACTTAGGTTACACTGTGTGAACACCGTGACAAACTGACCCGAATAAGAGCTTAGTGTTAATATAAACTTGTAACAGCTGGAAAGTTCGTTTTCAGTTATAAATGATATCTCGTCACCTTTCTTGAGATAAATCCTCAGCCCTATTATATAGTGCCTGACTCCGAGATCTACTCGCCACCAGTTATTAATGTTTCTCTGAGTTTTACTGCACGTCTCCAGTAGTCCATCTATTGACATATTTGCAACATACGACAACGCGTCTTCTACAGCAGTAGACTGTTGTACGGTTGTCCTGCTTACTGCTAGGTTTTCTGATATAAAATGTAAATTAATGATTGACTTTCATTTATTATATATACACAACAACCTAGATGATGCGACATGGGTATTTCACTAATCTTCGCGTCAATGTTTATAGCAAGTGGAAAAATGTCATCTGACTACCGTGAATATCTGGTTTACGCATAATAGACATTGTTCGCGCTGCAAGAAAATTCACACGGGAGTCAAATGATGTGTGATTGAAATATAGAGGAATTGCCGTATCTTGTTATTCACGTGAGACGTTTATTTTGCGTACTTACGTTCATTCAACGATTTCGCATGGACGTTGGAAAAAATTGACAATGAGTTGGACAGCTAACTTACCTTACTGGTCAACATAAACCATATTTATTTTTAACATAACGAACAGGAGACTTTTGCCACAGTAGGATACCGTTTGATTCTCAACAATAACAAAGATAGTAAGTGGTCTTGCTTGACTGTGCTATCGTTCTGACTCCAGGTACATCTGCATGACAACGTCATGCCATTACGTCGCTTATCATCACGTTTCACATATAGAGAAAAAAAGCTTTGCACGGCATTATATGTTGCTTTCATTTCAGAATTAAAGCATAGTGGATTTCCCTTAAAAGCAATATCACCTATGGATGAGATAAAATATATACTGGTACATGTAGGAAATGCATATACACAAATAATTACCGTACTGACACCCTGGTCCAATCATTCCTGTTTCACAACCATCTGGACAGTTTCCGGTATTAAAATCACATTGTACGTTATTTTTACATCGACACCGTAAGTGGCAGTCTTTTCCAAATGTGCGGATTCCAGAAATTTCAGGGCAAACTGAAACTATTTCAGTAATTTAAGAGTCAAATTGTTCAAATCGTTTGACTAACAGTTTCAAATTTGGCTCTATACAATTACGACTTGTTAGGATATAGTGATGAAGTAGCCATATATGTCGCTTTAAGTTTACTATTTACTTTAATATTTATTAAATAATTAGAAACAAACAGAAAAACCCCTTCACGTAAAAGCAAATAAATTGTTTGTTAATTGATTCTTTTCTCAATTCATACACATATTTTTGTTTACTACTGTAACTGTACTTTCCAGAGTATCTTACAAATATTTGATAAAATCGTAATTCTCCTAGATATTATTATCCTCTTAAGAGTTGTTTGCTAAAAAAATGTTGTTGTTTTTTAAAATAAGAAGAATAGCTTTTAAACCCTTTGCTGTTTAATCACTGCTTTTTACGTGCCTGTGATTTTATGATTGAGAAAACATTGTGAAAAAAGAAGAAATTGCTTCTGCCAAGCAATTTCTTCTTTTTCCACACTATTTTCTACCCCACTGAATGGTTATTTTTCAAATTAAATCCACTTTAAATTTTCGTCTGCAAAACCTTTGAATTTGGACAGGTCCAAAATTTTGTAAAACAGGAAAGAGTTAAATACACTTATACTTACTTACGACATTAACTAATGGTCCGACAAGTATCAGAAGCCTAGTACTAATGACCGAACTGGTCATTGTTTCAGTGTATTAAACAAGCAAAACTATAAAACGTAAGACAATATATTCGTTGATTATTCATGATTTTGTCATCCGCTAGCTACAGGGGGTATGAATCAGTAACTAATTGTAAAGATAAAATTCATGCTTGTTGTTTCTAGATACAATTAAAAGAAGAAAAAAAAGCAACTTAGGTAAAATACATTCTTTTAAAATACAAACTTACTTGTGATGTGTCTGATTGCACAAAATTATTTATGGATTGAAATCTGTCCTGCGTTCAGGATGAAAACGTTAGCGAAGCGCTTTCGAAATGATACCTTGCTTTGCACGTATGTGCACGTGCAAAGCAGGGTATCATCGCAAAGCGTTCACAATACGCTTTTACCTTCTGAATACAGGGCTGTAGCTTAACGTCTACATCATATTTAGTTTGTTTGTTTGTTTTTCAGAAATTTTAACTGTGAAATACTCGCTTTAAGTTCTTGTCATTAAGCAGCATTTATAATCCACCAGCAAATCAGACAGGGTTTATGGCACAATTGCCAGTGGTTCTCGGGCTTTAAGGTTCATGTAAAGTGTTTGAGACCAAATATTTAGGGCACTTCATTAGCCAAGAAAAAGCAGTATGTCCAGGTATATTGTATATCAAAATGAAGCTATTCGTGAGTACAAGCAGTTAGGCAACATAAGACCGCCATAGCTATAGCGGTATAGCCAAAACATTGTGGAAAAGGGTCATTTTGTACAGAACAAGCAACTGCATGACGGTTGCATAGAATTGCCCCGTATTTTAACAAAGTACAGTCTGAAGTACCATCCAGGTAGTGCTACAACCTTAGATATAAAACTCAGTCTCAAAAGGCTCTTTTGAAACAATCAATTTCCATTTATTTTGTCAACATACATGTCAAACCGGTTTGGTCTGTTTTCAAAATAGATGTAAGGTATGGTGCAACATCACACCATAATATTGTGAAATATTTTCTGCGATTTATTTCAAATTTTAGTTCTTTTTAATTCAATGATCTACAATATTACTATATATCTATCATTCTGTGAAACAAAAATTGATATATTGCAAAACAACCTTACAGGTATATAGACAATTAATGTCTATTTATGTTGTGATAACACACCATACCCTAAAAAGATCTACACGTTTTCAAAATTAGAATGACATATATGACATATGTGTTTATAGAATAAGTCAAAATAAATTGCTTGCATAACTACGTTTTGGGGCTGAGTTTTATACCAATGGTTGTAGCACTACCTGGATGGTACTTTGGGCTAGACTTTGTTAAAAAATGAGCCAATTTTATCCATCAGTCATGCAGTTGCTTGTTCTGTACAAAATGACCCTTTTCCACAATGTTTTGGCTATACCGCTATAGTTATAACAGTCTTATGTTTTTCAACTGTTTGTGCTCATAAATAGCTTCATTTTGATATATAATATTCCTGGACATACTGCTTTTTCTTGGCAAATGAATGCCCTTAAAATTGGGTCTCAAACACTTTACATGAACCTTAAATTCATTCTTCTGGATTTCGCTTCTACTTGCGCTGAAAGAATGGGCAAGCGCACGACCCACGATCGACAACCATCCCAAAAATGTAGGACCTATTGGTCATGCAGTCGACAGGCGTTCTCACAGCCACACATTTCCAATACATGTTAGTCTGTGAGTGACATTTTCAACATTTTGACGTGCCCGCAAACTGAGAGCATCTTGAGCAGCCTAGAAAGCCACGTATTACAAAATTAAGATTGCCTGACTGCCTCTTGATACTTTGAGACCATACCTATCTACAAAATGCATAGGCTGAACAGAGTCCTTACTTGCCGCACTTTGAAGTTATTGGAATGGTATGCACAGGTTCATATATATCATTTAATAATCTTATCCTTCAAGTGTAATTTACACTCGATTTAAAGACAATAGTAATTTTTATTCATTATTTACTAAATTTTTGTAAAAAGAATTAACAGAAGTAACGACAAGCAATGAAATGTACAAAAGAAAAAAGTAGTAATGGTATCATTAGCATTTCATCTAATGAACGTAAGAAAATAATTCAAATCAGTCTCTGCATCAAAGAAAAAATGTTGACGATAAAAACCTCGTGACCTCAGCTTGAAAAAAGGTCACAACAGCTTGTTAATTCTATGATATTAAAGAAATGATAGATTTGATAAAACAACAACAAAAAAAGCCACACTGTAAATACAAAATATTATAATCAAGCAATTAAAGAGACCATTACATTGTCCTTTTATTTAGCATTGAAATTAAAGTTAAAACAATTTGGAAAATAAATTTACTACATTCGACTCCGTGCGGGTTCGAACCAGGTCCGTCAGTTAATTGACTCTAATTGCCGAACGGTTTAGACCTCTGCGCTATGGACCCAATTATAACATATGCATTATTTTATTTGATCTGCATGTTAAATTCTGAAAGAGACCTCGCGGATATTACCGAAAGGTAACATTACCGAAAGGTAACGAAAAATAATGAATGACCGGTTAACACATAAGTTTAGGCTTTAGCAATGTGCTAGATCTTTTACAAATAAGCGACTTTATGGTGAGCATACTCGATGCGAACAGTCTTAATTTAATGAATGGATAATATCCTACTCAGAATTGATAAGGACCACTTGTATAGACCTACAATTTCAAGTGAGTGATCAAAGATCAATTTTACATTGAAAATGATAGGAGATAACGGTTTCCCGGACCTCACTCTTTCTTGCGGAACTATAACAGTTTTTTACCCTGGAATGAAATATCAATTGTTTGTTTTGATTCAGAAAATATATTCATCGTACTTTAATTTGGTGCTGAAACAACAATGAACTGATGAGCCTTGAAGCGGAACGGCGCTTTAAATTTGGTAGGGACAACTCGGAAATAACTCAAAGTGGGACAAATGTTATTTTTGTAGGAAATACCATGAAATTCGACTGAATTTGACTGCTTGTGTATGCTATTCTTTTAGATTTGAGATCAAGAGTGTTTTCTCAGATTTCTAACAAGCCTTCCTGTGCTATCAAAATGGGATTTAAACCGACCAATCCAGTATTGCATGCTACAGCTACAGAACCATTGTCGTCTTGACCCGGTTGATATCAGTTGGAGTCTATTGCATGTTCAAGTCGTAGTGAACTGAATGAAAGTCTTTGGACTTTGGTAGACAGTCCATTCTCCTCAAGCTGCTTACTACAGATATTCGATGATGACCCTCTACTTTCCGAAATCACTTGCTAAATGTCATTTGACAAGACATTTCTTTGAAACAAGTTAGAAAACGTCAACATAGAGCCTTAATGACAACCCAACGACGCGCATTCCAAATCGTGTTAAAGAAAACACAGCTCTGCAAAATTCATTTCATTGACTAAATCAATCCCTTTTACAACAAAATTAAACCAAATTACTAGATATTTAAAAGAAGTATTCCTCACCTTTCGTTCCTGTTAACCGCAGTTATTGCATCTACTAGGTTTAAACTGTTCTTCCTCTTCGATAATTTGCTGACACTTTCGCTTTTTAGCACAACCATTTTGTCAAATGGACAAATTTTCATAAGCAGCAGAAACGTTCGTGCCTTTCATTCTAAGGTTAAAGCTAAGCTCGTGCAATGCGAGGTGTAATTGCAAACAGTTTGTACTGTTTTGTCATCCTGAACTCAGGGCTACATTCAGTTTAAATTGTACCCCGATCAACTGGTGTGCTACATTACAAAGCGGGAATCATTTTTGAACATTCGTGAACGTTTTGCACAATGAATACCGGGGAAGAAATGTATGGATTGTCATCCTGTCTTGTTGTATGTAAGCCTGTATATTTGTAATGACAACTTTTTTGACCTGTGCTAAATATTATCTGATTTTACTACAGTATCATGTTACGCACGACCGGCTTTAATCATCTCTGTGATAAGAGTGCTCATCTCTAAAACAAAAAAGTTTCGAACAATCCCTGCGTTCCAGATAAAAATGCTTGCAAATCGTTTTTTGCACGTGCAATTTGTATCAAAAACGCAGGTGCTATTCAGACTTGAAAAGTTGTGTCGTTCTGTGCAGTTTTATTTCTATAACCGAAGCTTGTCACATAATCTCATCTTCAAGGACCATCCAATACTCTTTTCCACTATGGTATCTGAAAGATTGATCCCGGTTCAAAAGTATGATCCATGGATACTGCTGGTCTAATCTGTGTGAGCCCGGGGGGCATTTTGTGACGGATGAAATTATGACCAAATTTCACCTTACCAAGGTAAGTCTCATGTTATCATTTAATTATACGGTATATAGTAAAACACCCGAGAATGTAGAAAATCGGTAATCCTGACGGCCATCAACAATCGTATTTCCCGTGTTGTAAGCAGCTAACCATACTGACTGACCCTGCGTGGCCTGGAACATCACTGTGTTACCACCCTGTACTTCCTGAAATAAAAATAAGGAAATGTGTGTTGAAAGATTTGATGACCTAAATATATTCGTTAGCGTAACTAGGATAATCGGGTCTTTAAAATGACGAATAATTCGTCACTATTAGGCCTTTTGACTGAATTGTCCGCAACCGAGAAAATTTGAAAAAGTCCATCGCGAACCGAAGTTGAACCAACGAATTCCAATAGAAATATTGAGATTAATGATTGGATTCAAATAGTCAACGAAGTGATGACGTCTAATTTTTGGTGAACGTTCACCGGTGTTATACAGTGTGAAAAATACAACAAAGTAAAATCTTAATGTAAGGAGTTTTTGAACCAATTATAATGCTGCTTCTATTTGCAAAAAAGAAAGTTTGCTTAGCTAAACAATATATCAAATTGAAGCTGAAGATGAGCACAAGAAGTTGCACAATATAAGAGGCCCAATCTCATTACAGAATTGCACTTTATGGAAAAGGGATATTTTTAAGAGAACCATCAACTTTAATACGGCTGGATAAACACTGTCTACTGCAACCTTAGATATAAAACTCAGTCTCAAAAGGCTCTTTTAAAACAATCAATTTCCATTCATTTTGTCAACATACATGTCAAAACGGTTTAGTCTGTTTTAAGCTCACCTGAGAACGAAGTGAGCTATTGTGACCGGTTGCTGTCCGTCGTCCGTAGTCTAGCGTCCGACGTCCATCGTCCGTCGTCAACTTTAACCTTGTGTGCACTCTGGAGGCCACATTTTTGGCCAAAGCCAAAATGTCTTGGACTTGATCAGAATTTTTTTCTTTTTTTTTCCATCAAATCTCGGTCAAGTTCGAAATTGGGTCAAGTGGGGTCAGAAATGGGGTCAAGAGGGGGTCAAATTTTAGAAACACTTTGTGTGAACTCTAGAGGCCTCATTTATGGCCGAAATGTCTTGAAACTTGGTTAGAATGTCTGTCTTCATGAAATGTCGGTCAAGTTTGAAATTGGGTCAAGTGGGGTCAAACATAGGGTCATGGGGTCAAATTTTAGAATAACCTTGTGTGCACTCTAGAGGTCACATTTTTGGCAAAAAGGTCTTGAAACTTGGTCAGAAATTTTGTCTCCATCAAATCTCGGTTATGTTGAAACTTAGTAAAGTGGGGTCAAACACGGGATCAAGGGGTAAAATTTTAGAGAAACCTTGTGTGCACTTTAGAGGCAACATTTTTGGTTCAAATGTATTGACACTTGGTCAGAATGTTTTGTCACCTTCAAATCTCGGTCAAGTTCGAAAGTGGGTCAAGCGGGGACGAAAATGGGATCAAAGGGGCAAATTTTAGAAAAACCCTGTAATCACTCTAGATAACACATTTTTGGCTCAAATGTCTTGAATTTAGTCAGAATGTTCGTCTCCATCGAATCTCGGCCAAGTTCAAAATTGGGACAAATGGGGTCAAATTTTAGAATAACCTAGTGTGAATTCTAAAGGTCACATTTTTTGCCAAAAGGTCTTGAAACTTGGATAGAAATTTTGTCTCCATCAAATCTCGGTTATACTAAAACTGGTGAAGTAGGGTCAAAAACGGGGTCTCAGGGTCAAAATTAGAAAAAAAACCCAACTTGTATGCTTTCTAGAGGCCACATGTTTGGTTCAAGTGTCTTGAAACTTGGTCAGAATGATTGTCTCCATCAAATCTCGGTCAAATTCGAAAATTGGTCAAATGGATCCGAAAATGAGGTCAAAGGGGCAAATTTTAGAACAACCTAGTGTACTCTCTAGAAACCACATTTTTGGTTCAAATGTCTTGAATTTAGTCAGAATGTTTGTCTCCATCAAATCTCGGCCAAGCCAAGTTCGAAATTGGGACGAGTGGGGTCAAAAATAGGGTCATGGGGTCAAATTTTAGCAAAAAACCTTTGTGCACTGTGTAGGCCGCATTTTTTGTTCAAATGTCGGTCAAGTATGAAATGGGGTCAAGTGGGATCAAAATTAAGGTCAAATTTTAGAAAAACCTTGTGTGCACTATAGAGGCCACATTTTTGGCTCAAATGTCTTGAAACTTGGTCAGAATGCTTGTCTTCGTCATATCTAGGTAAAGTTCCAAATTGGGTCACGCCACCTTTGTCAACTATAAACATCAGGTGAGCGCTTAAAGGTAAATGCCCCTCTTGTTAAAATAAGTGTTAGGTATGGTGCAACATCATACCATAATATTGTAAAACATTTTTTTTATATTAATTTCAAATTATAGTGTTTTTGAAGGCAATGATCTATAACAAAGAACTATATATTTATCTTTTTGTGAAATAGATATTGATATATTGCTGAACAACCTAACAGGTATGTAAGCTATTAATGTCCATTTATGATGTGATAACACAGCATACCTTACATAGGTCTACACGTTTTCAAAAAAAGAAAAACATGTATAACATAAGTGTTTAAAAAATAAGTCAAAATAAATTGCTTGCAAAACTACGTTTTGAGTCCGAGTTTTATACGGATGTAGTAGTTCCTGGGTAATACTTCAGACTTTATTTGGTTAAAATATGAGCTAATTCTATTCAACCGTCATGCAGTTGCTTGTTCTGTAAAAATTGATCCTTTCCCATAATGCTTTACTGCTATAACTATGGCAGTCTAATGTTGCTTAACTCATTGTGCTCATAAATAGCTCCATTTTGATATAAAATATATACTTGGACTTACTGCTTTTTAGCTCACCTGAGCACGAAGTGCTCATGTGAGCCATTGTGATCACCTTTTGTCCGGCGTCCGTCCGTCAACAATTTCTTTAAACGACATCTCCTCCTAAACTACTTGACCAATTAACACCAAATTTTACAGAAATGTTGCTTAGGTGGTCCCCTTCAAAAATAGCTAAAAGAATTGAAATCCATGAAAAACTCTGGTTGCTATGGCAACAAACAGTGAAATTTTAAGAAAATCGCTAAAATTCTTCTTCTTCTCAACCAGTAGTCCTACAGACGGATCAGTTCATAGACCTGAATAAAAATAGCTAAAATCATATCTTTTGGGCCACTAGATGCAGAGCACCAGGGGGGAGGGGGTAGTACTTTTAATAAATTCAGGCTGTCTACCGATTCCTATATTCCTATTAAACTCCTATATTTTTGGTCCAAATCCTATATTTTTAAGCACCTCCTATATTCCTATAAAACTCCTATATTTTGAAAATATTTCCTATATTTTTAGCTCACCTGAGCCCGAAGTGCTCATGTGAGCTATTGTGATCACCTTTCGTCCAGCGTTCGGTCGTCCGGTGTCGTCTGGTGTCCGTCAGCAATTGCCTTAAACGTCATCTCCTCCTAAACTAATGGGCCAATTAACACTAAATTTTACAGAAATGTTGCTTAGGTGGTCACCTTTAAAAATAGCTAAAAGAATTGAAATCCATGAAAAACCTGGTTGCTATAGCAACCAAAAGTGAAATTTTAAGAAAATCTTAAAAATTCTTCTTCTCCTCAACCAGGAGTCCTAGAGACTTAAAATTTGGTATGGATGATCAGTTCATAGACCTGAATAAGAATAGCTAAAATCATATCTGTTGGGCCACCAGGTGCGGAGCACCTGGGGGGAGGCGGTGGTACTTAGGGGTAAATTTGATAATCTTAAACCTACTTCTTCTTCGGAGCCAGGAGCCTAACAGACTTGAAAATAGGCATGGATGATCAGTTCATAGACCTGAATGAAAATAGCTAAAATCATATCTGTTTGGCCATCAGGTGCGGAGCACCAGGGGGAGGGGGGTAGTACTTTGGGTAAATTTTGAAATCTTTAACCTTTTTCTTCTTCAGAACCAGGAGCCCTACAGACTTGAAATTTGGCATGGATGATCAGTTTATAAACATTAATTAAAATAGCTTAAATCATGACTGTTGGATCACCAGGTGCAGATCATCTGGGGGGAGGGGGTAGTGCTTTGTTGAAAATTTTGAAATCTTTGACTGTCTTCTTCTGATGTACCAGAATTCCTAAAGCCTATATTTTTGACTTGAATGATCAGCTCATAGACCTTATCTGAAATAGCTTAAATCATGAATGTTTGGCCACCGGTCACAGAGCACCGGGGGGCGGGAGGGTAGCTTTTCAGAGCAATTCTTAAATATTTAACCTTCTTCTTCTGATAAACCATGTGCCCTACAGACTTGAAAAATGGCAAGGATGATCAGCATATGGACCATAGTTAGAATATGCTCAGATAGCAAATATTGCTTTGATACTGCTCTTTGCTTCTTTATTCTTCAGGTAAGAGAATCTCTATGTCTTCCATAGCATCACCATCCTGTATAATGCTTTGGTGCACTTCATCTGTTCCTCGTCACCTGTTAGGTCAGCTACAAGGCAGTTGAATAGGACACCAGCCTTTAGTGTGCCAATTCAGGTGATGATGATCATGATGATGCTCTACAGCAGCCTCCTGTCTGGACTGTGATGCTATGGAACTGAAAGGTTACTTTATCTAGACATTAATTAACATAGAAAAAGCAATAGTGGAGGTAAGGATTGTTAGTATAAGAGCGTAGGATAAACAATTTTCACTGGAAAAACTCCTATATTTTTACTCTATATGAGCTAAAAACTCCTATTTTTTTTAAAAATATTCCTATTAAAACTCCTATATTTTTTAGAAGACCTGGTAGACAGTCTGTAAATTTTGTAATCTTTAAGCTTCTTCTTCTTCTGAACCAGGAGCCCTACAGACTTGAAAATTGGCATGGATGATCGGCTCATAGACTTGAATAAAAATAGCTAAAATCATATCATTTGGGCTGCCAGGTGCGGAGCACAAGGGGGGAGAGGGTAGTACTTTTGTGAAAATTTTGTAATCTTTAACCTTCTTCTTCTGATGAACCAGGAGCCTGACAGATTTGAATATTGGCATGGATGATCAGCATATGGACCTTTATAAAAATAGCTAAAACCATGACTGTAGATTCACCAGGTGTGGAGCACCAGGGGAGAGAGGGTAGTACTTTTGTGAAAATTTTGTAATCTTTAACCTTCTTCTTCTTCTGAACCACAAGCCCTACAGACTTGAAAATTGGCATGGAGGATCAGCTCATAGACCTTAATATAAATAGCTAAAATCATGACTGCAATGCCACCAGGTGGGGAGCACCAGGGGGGAGGGGGTAGTACTTTTGTGAAAATTTTGTAACTTTAACCTTCATCTTCCAATGAACCAGGAGCCCACAGACTTCAATATTGGCATGGATGATAAGCATATGGATCTTAAATGAAATAGCTAAAAACATGAATGTAGGGCCACCAAATGCGGAGCATTAGGGGGGAGGGGGTAGTACTTTGGATCAATTTTGAAATCTTTAACCTTATTCTTCTCCTGGATCAGGATTCCTACAGACTTGAAAATTGTAATGGGTGATCAATATATTGACATTAATAAAAATAGCTAAAATCATGACTGTAGGGTCACCAGGTGCTGAGTGTCTTGGGGAGGGGATAGTACTTTGGATCATTTTTGAAATCTGTTAACTTCTTCTAATGAACCAGGAGTCCTACAGACTTGAAAATTGGTTTGAATGATCAGCATATGGACATTAATTGAATTAGCTAAAATCATGACTGTAGATTCACCAGGTGCAGAGCATCTTGGGGGAGGGGGAGTGCTTTGTTGAGAATTTTGAATCCCTACAGCCTTTATATTTTACAAGGATTGATCAACTCATTAAAGAAAACTCAGTCTCAGACTCAGTCTGTATATCTGGTATAGATTAGCTGATCACAGACCTTTTATGAAAAAAGCTTAAATAAATAATAACCAGGGGAGGAGCAGAGGGGGGGGGATTATTTCAAATGTTATCTGATTGAATAAGTGAAAATCTCTTTTTCTGTGGTTGCATGGACATACCTAGGTAATGAAGCTTTTTTCTCAGGTGAGCGACCCAGGGCCAACGGCCCTCTTGTTCTTGGCAAATGAAGTGCCCTTAAAACTGGGTCTCAAACACTTAACATGGACCTTAATATCATCGAGAGAGAAAAAGTGTACACTTTTTTTTCAAGACTTGTCTCCTTCAAACAGCAGAGCATTTTGGAAATGGCGTGCCACAAGGAGCCTATACAGAATGTAGACAGCGTAAAGACCCGTTATAAATATGAAATGGCCGATCAATCTTAGAGCACGTGATTTTTTGTAACGCGGAGGGTTTTCAAGTTGATTCTCCGTTTTTAAGTTGGAATGCGGAGCAATTCCAACTTAGATATAACAAAACCGCAAAATGAACACAAGATAATTTCATTTCGGGTTTTTTGATAACACATATCACGTGAACAGGATGTTAATACACTTCGGTCTATTTTGTATATCTCAACTTGACATAGACATAGTTAATTACACCAAAAAGTAATAATGTTGTACAATTATACAACTATCACTTCATGTATATTATTAACACGCTTATTTATGTTTTAAATGATATTTATTAAAAGTTGCGTACGAATTTACTAGTATCACATGTTTGCATTACTATATTTGGAAATCATGTGATAAGTCAAGTCTAAAAAAGTCAGCTATTGACAATAGCACAAGCCAATCACGTGATCTACTTATTTGGTAATGTCGCAACTTGTTTTTCGTAGAATTATAGCTTCTTTTAGAGGTCTAGTTTCTCTTTCTGGACGACCTTATCACGCAACAAAATAGATAAATGCTTTGTACCTTACTGTTTCGTAAAACATCACGAGAAACGCGCAACATCTACAGATTATTTATCTGTATTAAAAACCCGATCAAGCAAAAGTTCTCTTTTTATTTCTCTATGCACCGTAAAATCTTTTTCCCTGTGTACTCCCCATATGACACGAGTTGACCTTACGCGTGTGTAAACAAAAGCCGTTTTCTGATTGGTCATACCGCAAGTGATAACCTACTACGATTTTAGGTGCCCGCTTTTATGAATGAAATCTGTACTTATGAGTTACGAAAGGTCAAGTTTACAAACGAATGGAATGTTCCTATAAAGACCAAAATCTCATAAAACATACGAGGGTTGTCCGGAAAATTAGTAGATAGTCTGAAATTCTCATCAACTACTTCCTTTCTTCCTTTCTATTAATAATTCTATGTTAATCGCTACCCTAATTATCACTGACTTCATACCCGAAGAAAAATGTTCAACATTTTATTGACATGTATATGTCAGTTGCCTTAACAGTCCCACTTAGCGGTACATGGAGCACGTCAAGTTATAAACGTTGACCGATAACGATTGAATACTTAAACAACTTTTTCAAAGGTTAGAATCTATATCGTTTGAAAATAACAAAATTAGCATGTATTTTTGTGCCCATTTTATGAGTTTTGTCTTTTAATATTTTCAAGATGATCGCTTCATAAATTATATGAAGATTATCATAGCAAACCATGCGCCAAATTTTACGGAAATTAACGCCGTAAGACGTTGCGGCGGCCTGAGCAGCGTCTAATCTGCATATTTCCTAACAATCTGAGAAACGCGAAGAAATATAGATCTGGGCCTTTTCTTTTTTGAAAGAAAAAAAATCATTTAGATAATAAACAATACAAATAAATGAGTTTTGCGCATTTTTTGGTATGGCTTTAATGAAAACAAACGTAACAAGACTACTGTTATCTAGGATACACATGACCTTGATTTGCCTCAGCAACCAACCAGCATTGTTTGAAACATTTATTGTTAATTGGTTGCTTCTTGAAATTCAGTTGAATTCCTTTGATCTTGGATTAATGTAATAAGTTGAAAAACAAAGCGGCAAAATTTAGTGTTCATTTTTTTTGTTCATTGGTTACAAGCAATACACATTTTTTTTCTAAAAGTGGACAAGGCTTGCTCTTTTTAGCTCACCTGAGCACGAAGTGCTCAAGGGAGCTATTGTGATCGATCGTTTTCCGGCGTCCGTCTGTCCGTCTGTCCGTCACGGCGTCAACTTTTTCTTTAAACGACAATTCCTCCTAAACTTATGAGTCAAAATCAACCAAACTTGGCAGAAATATTTCTTGGGTGGTCCCTTATGAAAATTGCTCAAATGGAAAGGATCCGTGCCATATCACGGGAAAAGGGGCCTTAATGACAAATTTCTTGTATACACTCTATAAGCCACAAATATGGTCTTATCTTTATATAATTTGGTCAGAATGTTTGTAAGGTCATGAGGATGAAGTCTATTGAAAATGGGAAGGATCCGTGCCATATCACGGAAAAAGGGGCCTTAATGACAAATTTGTCAACAATTTTTTTAAACGACATCTCCTCCTAAACTTATGAGTCAAAATCAACCAAACTTGGCATAAATACTCCTTGGTTGGTCCCTTTTAAAAATTGCTCAAATGGAAAGGATCCGTGCCATATCTCGGGAAAAGCGGCCTTAATGACAAATTTCTTGTTTACACTCTTGAAGCCACAAATATGGTCCAATCTTCATGAAATTTGGTCAGAATGTTTGTTAGGTCATGAGGATGAAGTCTATTGAAAATGGGAAGGATTCGTGTCATATCACGGAAAAGGGGGCCTTAATGACAATTTTGTCAACAATTTTTTTAAACAACATCTCCTCCTAAACTTATGAGTCAAAATCAACCAAACTTGGCAGAAATATTCCTTGGGTGGTCCCTTGTAAAAATTGCTAAATTGGAATGGATCGGTGCCATATCACGGGTAATTGTGCCTTAATGACAAATTTCTTGTTTACACTCTAAAAGCCACAAATATGGTCCAATCTTCGTGAATCTTTGTCAGAATGTTTGTTAGGTCATGAGGATGAGCTCTTTTGAAAATGTGAAGTATGCGTGCCATATCACGGGAAAAGGGACCTTAATTACAATTTTCAAGTAAGAGCTCCAAACGCCACAAATTAAGTCCAATCTTCATGAAACTTGATCAAAATGTTTGCCAGGTCACAAGAATGAACTCTGTTGAAAATGGGAAGGTTCATGTCATATCATTGGAAAGACTTAATGATATTTTACTTGAAATATCAGGTGAGCGATTTGGGCCCTCAGGGTCCTCTTGTTCTATCATGACATTGCATAACGGGTAGGTTGAAATTTAGGCAAAACGTCGAAAATAACTGTTATTGGTACTTTAATAGATTCGACTAAAAGTAGCCGTAGTTTTACGTCGACGCCAGATTGTGCGTTACGTCCTTTTGTGCTCCGCGACAACTAACATGCCTTTACGAAAATTCATTATTTACTAGAGAATCTCCTTGAAAATTTGCATAATGGTTCTTTGAATAAATTTGAATATTAACGTGCAATGTTAAGAAAAGCTAGATATACTGTTTTTATGTACTGGACGATGTCTACGAACTTTCCGGACAATCCTTGTAAACGCGCACCAATTGACCGTGACCAACCTTGATATGAAGTAAAATTTAACCCATTACCAGACGACTAATGTTCTCAAATGCCCCGGCAATTTACACCTCTCGTCTATACCTTAAACGTTGTTGTTGCATTCTTGTGTAATATAAATATTTTGTTTCGGTTACGAGTATTTTTGTATCATATTCCCCAAATCCTATACCTTGTTTTTTCGCTTCGAACATGGACGGAAAAAACAGGGGATATAGCCATCTCGGCACGATTTACTTTAAAGATATATGCATGTCATTGTTATTTTGAACTCATACAAATTTAAAAAAAGTAAATAATTATCCCAAAGCAATTGATCTAATTTCAATTAATAACATAATATTATATAACTAGCATACTTAACCTGTAGCTGCGATATTTCACTTGTGCAAAAATACGCACGTGCGCAATCCTTTAAGTATCATTGAAGATTATCACAAGTTAAATAAAGCCTTTGTTTTTATCAAATATATGAACGAGTCTACCAACCCAACGTGTTTTGCCTTTAGGTCCAGTCTGTTCTACTCCCACCGGAGTACCTACACTACTCATGAGCAATTATGCTCTTTTCTCTTCGATTCGCGAATGGTAATCATATCATCTGCGTGTGCATTGATTTAAAGTGAGCACCAATATATTTTCTTGGTTTACTATATTATATACTATATTCTTTTGGCATACTTAAGTAATCCTTTATCAGACTACAATAAATATTGTTATTAGATGAAAAATATGTTTTTTATAGGCACAGGTTATATCTCTATATGTAAAATAATTTAAACTTAATCATTTTCTCGAAAACCTAAAAGATGGATATTGACCAAATTTCCCTTGAGTTATCATTTGGTGACCCTTTACCAGATTACAAAAAAAATATTGTTCTTGCACATGAACACGTTTAAGAGCACAACATACCCCTAACTCAGAAGTAGAGGAGCATATATTGATTTCATTATGTATGTCTGTCAGTCCATTGATCTTTTGCTTTTCGCTGGCTAAACGGAGAAGCAATTGACCTGCAATAACGAAACTTAAGAAAAATGTTGTCCTGGACCTAAAGAAATGTCTTATTGTTTCGTGGTCATACACGTCAAGGTCACAAGTAAACCCTAACTGTTAATAGTTTCCACTCTAACTGAACAACCAATTGACCCATATCAGAAAACTTGACATAAATGTTGTCAATGACCCAAGAAAGTGACCGATTTTGGAGTCACGAAGGTCGAAGTCACAATTGAACTTCGTCAAAATATTGTCTTGAGATTCCAACGCATGAAGAAAAAGAATTTCCTGCGAAAATAGCATTTCATCAAAGACAAAGCGCTTGTTGAGGTCCACTTTACGATAATTCTAATTAAAAATGTAATTGATAACCCAAATAGAGCAGAAGTCATTGAAAAAGAAAAAAAACAACTTTGAAACTATTTTGAGTGTACAAGTGTCCATTTGAGTCCATTAGTCGGCTGTATGGTCCATATCATTTTCTTCCTTTTTGTCATTTTTCTTTCATCAGATTCAGGCCTGTATAGCGATTCAGGGGGTTTGGCGAAATACATTGATTTATATACGCCCGTCAAAAGACGATACGTATTATGTGATCACCTGTGGTGGGCGGGAGGCGTGCGCTTCGTAAGTGGTTTTAGGTCACCGTCTATAATAATAATAATTATAATAATAATAATAATAATAATAATAATAATAATAATAATAATAATAATAATAATAATAATAATAATAATAATAATAATAATAAAATCTTTATCTAAAGAAGGTAGCCCATTAAGCTATCACCATACAAATAATACAATGAATATCTTATTTACAATGAGGCCTTCTGAAATAATTCAATGTATAACAAAACAAGTAAAGCAAGATTGGTGATGACAACATATTCATGATATTATTATGATCTGGCGAATTGATTGAAAGGTTAATGACTTGCACTTTCAGGAAATCATTTTGCATCAAATGGAAACAAGTTCTTACAATAATAAAGTTTTGCAAATAATTTCTATTCAGTTGCAAAACTATTTGCGTAGAGTTTGTAGGCTAAATGAAGAACTGAAGAGAATGCATGTACCTTTTCAAGAAATAAAACTCAGATAAATGATAATGATAGGTGGAACACCCCGCTATAAAATCATGCAAAATCATTATATGAAAATTAACACATTACAATGATGATGATGATGATGGTGATGATGATGATGATGATGATGATGATGATAATGATGATGATGATGATGATGTTGATGAAGACAATGAAGATTATATTGATTATGGTGAAATGAAATTATGATACAACAACACTATTGTTTGAAAAGACATACACAATTGTAAATGGGGTAACTTAAAGAATTATATCTCATACAGACATCAAATAATTTTTCAGCGATCGTTTAAAAAATGAAATATTTTCAACGCTTCTTATAGTAAGAGGAATGTCATTCCAACATTTCATCCCATTAAAAGAAAATGTGATTTTTTTAAAAAATATGGTTTTGGAATGCACTTTTGCGATATCTGATTATCTAATTTTGATCTTAAATCATAAAATTTGTTGTTACTTATCATAAAATTTGTTGTTACTTATCTCTACAAATTGTGACATATATGCCGGAGCTAATTCGTGAATAGTTTTATAAACCATCTCTTATCTCTTATAAATCGTCTCTTGAACGCATTCCAACTTATCTGTACTTTCAGTACTTTGATTGTTTTCCCGTTGTGCAGGTCAATAAACTGTTGTCCATTTATGGTGTAAGGTCACCTGGCCAAGTACTTCCGGGGTCGTAGGGTGCTGAAATAGTCCCTAAAAAAATTTAACCCCATTTTCAAGTGTGTAAATAGGCATATAAAGAAGAACTTTCTGCTCTTTTATGGTTAGATCTTTGACAATGTATTCTTTTGCAGTAAGTAAGCCAATATTTTCTTCATTTTTCAGGACTACTTTTTGTGTTCAGCTGGTTGGTGTACTCCAGGGGGTGTAGATTAAGCCGACTGTTTTGTCTTGGAATTTAGACGGTACGTGTGTTTGAGTTGATTTTGCGGAAAATCCAATGCATCATGATCTAGTTTAAATGGGATTTTTCAAGAGTCCTAGGGGCAATCTATTCACATTAGACACCCATATAGCCCAACGAATGTCGTGGAATTTGTGTCGTTGTGTTGAAAATGTGGAATTTACATGTATTTATATAGGAGAAAAAATGAGTGAGCTGCAACCTAAAGGCAGTTCGTACTCATTTTTTTAAAAATTCATTATCTTAGCCAATTTTCAACCTTTCTGCCTCAAATTTGGACTACAACACAATCATGTTATGAAAAATAAGATGTGATTGAAATTTTATTCCTGGTGAGTCAAATTTTGAATTCAGAATTAAATTTAAATTAATTTAAATTAAAATTCAATTAAATTGACAGCTACTGACTGGTGCAAGCTTCATATTGTGGCCACACTGCTTCTACAAACAATGATAATCAACTGAAATAGTTTTAAAAGTTTCAAAGCTACTATTTGCCTTTGAAGACTGACTTTTATAACAAATTTCATGTTTTAAAATGTTTGTTTATATTTTTGAAACTTTTGAAAATGACTATTTATGGCCTATTTGACAATGTATCTCAGGGAGCATCATGGTATAAGGAGAAACTGTTCATAACAATCAATTTCTCCTTTAACCACAATGTTTTCCACAAGTTTTTACACCTTTTTTACAGTTGCAACTGTTACAAATCTTCTGCAGATGATTCTTAATTGGATGTTTTTGAAATTGAATATTAACCATTCCGACAAGATACGCATTATATAGGTTGTCGCTAAAGCCCCGCTTATACGGTAAATTTTTCATTAGAATTGCTGTCCCACCAATTCTTATGGCAAATAACACCTTTAAACATTGAGGATGAATTAGAATTCACTGCGGTTGAAATAGTTTTCTTGTTTTAGAGCAAAATTTGGAGCTACAAGGCAAGTCCGAAGAAAGGCGAAAATCAGTCGCGGATACAAGTTTAGTCGCGAGACATGCATCTTTTTGAGGAGACATCATTTGCTTGAAACCGCACACTCTGTGGCTATAATTGTATTTTACAGATGTTCATGTACTAGATAGCTAGAATAAACTCTTTCTTTGAGTTTTTAAAAAAATTAAGGTTTCATTTAGGTGTAAGGTCACCTGGCCAAGTACTTCCGGGGTCGTAGGGTGCTGAAATAGTCCCTAAAAAAATTTAACCCCATTTTCAAGTGTGTAAATAGGCATATAAAGAAGAACTTTCTGCTCTTTTATGGTTAGATCTTTGACAATGTATTCTTTTGCAGTAAGTAAGCCAATATTTTCTTCATTTTTCAGGACTACTTTTTGTGTTCAGCTGGTTGGTGTACTCCAGGGGGGTGTAGATTAAGCCGACTGTTTTGTCTTGGAATTTAGACGGTACGTGTGTTTGAGTTGATTTTGCGGAAAATCCAATGCATCATGATCTAGTTTAAATGGGATTTTTCAAGAGTCCTAGGGGCAATCTATTCACATTAGACACCCATATAGCCCAACGAATGTCGTGGAATTTGTGTCGTTGTGTTGAAAATGTGGAATTTACATGTATTTATATAGGAGAAAAAATGAGTGAGCTGCAACCTTATGCACCTACGCGTAAGTTGATGTGTAGGAGTCGTGATATTGATACACAGGTTTATGCAATGAGCCCTTATGCCATCAGGTTTTACACAACTTTTCAATATGCGACAATCAGTCTCGAAGCGGGTTTCAAGAATTATTCGACACGTGTTTTAAATGTACAACATTTCTTGTACATTTTGTTTTAATAGAGATGAACGCCTCTTAACAAATTTTCTGTAAAATCGCGGTGGCTGGGGCACAGGCGATCGATTCATAATCCGAGTTTTGTCATATACGTTAATATATAAAGACGGTCTTATATAATCTATAGAACGAAATTGGATTGCGAAAAATTGAGCACCTAAACATGGATTTCAGGTATTTCTCCTATCAGAACTATTATTTACCTACATCCTTACATGACATTCTTCTTCTACTCTTTTAAGTTTTTGATTATCCATCAATTGGTAGGAAGAACAGTATTTAAACTACGTCATTGTCTGGACAATCCATTACCCGTACAAACTACCAAGATACATAAATCTTGTTGTCTTTTCTCTTATTGTTCTTTTCACAATGTCATCAGATAATCATTTTTACAGCGTTTATGTTGAAGACCAACGCTATATGTAGTGAAATGCAGACTACTAAAGGCGATTGTTCAGACCTTTGTCCTTTACTGGTGTGCGACATTAGTTAGAGAAATACCAGTCTTTTAATTCGAAGGAACCCAATTCTGATCATAAAATTTCCATCACGGATTACGTTTCATATTAAGAATGTAGTAAGACAGCTGTTGGTTTGGTCAAATATGGGTTCGGCGTGTTGAAATTGAATAACCTGTTTGTCTTTTTTTTCAAGTTAGGAAATGGAAAGTCTAGACGCTATAGTTGCATGTTATTACCTCCCTCTCTCTCTCTCTCTCTCTCTCTCTCTCTCTCTCTCTCTCTCTCTCTCTCTCTCTCTCTCTCTCTCTCTCTCTCTCTCTCTCTCTCTCTCTCTCTCTCTCTCTCTCTCTTTCTCTCTCTCTCTCCCTTAACTTCTTTTGTACTGTTATATTTGAGAACAATTTGGACCTGCAAAAATAAAAAAAATAAAATAAATAAAAAAAAAAAAATAAAAAAATAAATAAATAAATAAATTTACAGTGAGAATTCTCGATATTTCCTTGACTATTTTTTACACGTTAAATTCTCTTCCACGTCGAATTCAATTTATCACTCTAGAATGCCATCAGAAACGTTCACCATCAGTACTTTCAGTGCTTTGGTTTGGACAGCTATGATGAAGAAATTACTCGATTAAATTAAGTGCGCTCTCGAAACGAGATGTCGTCGACTAATTGCCGATAGCCGCCGAGACGTCGACGGAAAGTCGGCGATTTCTAACTGAAATGAAAATGTCATAGAAGGGCATAATCAAAGTACTGAAAGTACTGATAAGTTGGAATGCGTTCAATAGACGGTGACCTCAAACCACTTACGAAGCGTACGCCTCCCGCCCACCACAGGTGATCACATAATACGCATCGTCTTTTGACGTGCGTATATAAATCAATGTATTTCGCCAAAACCACTGAATCGCTAAACAGGCATGAATCTGATGAAAGAAAAATCAAAAAGGAAGAAAATGATATGGACCATACAGCCGACTAATGGACTCAAATGGACACTAATACACTCAAAACAGTTTCAATGTTATTTTTCAAATGACTTCTGCTCCATTTGACTTATCAATTACACTTTTAATTAGAATTATCGTAAAGTGAACCTCAACAAGCGCTTTGTCTTTGATGAAAAGCTATTTTCGTAGGAATTTCTTTTCTTCATGAGACAATTTTTTGACGAACTTCAATTGTTACTTCGACCTTCGTAAATCCAAAATCGAGCACTTTCTTGGGTAATTGACAACATATATGTCCAGTTTTATGATATGGGTCAATTGGTTGTTCGGTTAGAGTGGAAATTGTTAACAGTTAGGGTTTACTTATGACCTTGACATGTATGACCACGAAACAATAAGACATTTCTTTAGGTCATGGACAACATTTTTCTAAAGTTTCGTTATTGCAGGTCAATTGCTTCTCCGTTTAGCTAGCGAAAAGCAAAAGGTCAATGGACTGACAGACATACATGATGAAATGAATATATGCTCCTCTACTTCTGAGTTGGGGGTATGATGGTGCTCTTAAACGTGTTCATGTGCAAGAATGTGAGGAAAACAAGTTGAACTAGTTCAAAGTTTTCACAGAAGTAACAGTCAAACCATTTTGAAATTAAGCTGTTTGTAGAGCAAAGGAAATCATTTTTCTTCTGAAAAATTCAATAAGTAAAGTGGCTTTAGCAGGTGATTAGCTTCACAGGCCTTAGATTTGGTCGATATCCATGTTTTAGGTTCTTAGAAAATGATTTTGAGAGTGTCCACTATATAACATACAGAGAAATGATCTCCGCCCATAAAGGACATTTTCATCTAATCACAATATTTTTTGTAATCTGGAAAAGGGTCACCAAAGGATAACTCAAGCGAAATTTGGTCGATATCCATCATTTAGGTTCTCGAGAAAATGATTAAGTTTAAATTATTTTACATATAGAGATATTACCTGTGCCTATAAAAGACATATTTTTCATCTAATAACAATATTTATTGTAGTCTGATAAAAAATTACTTAAGTATGCCAAGAAAATATAATATATAGAAAAGTAAACAAAGTAAATATATTATTGCTCACTTTAAATCAATGCACATGCAGATGATATGATTAATTTGCGCGAATCGATGAGAAAAGAGCATAATTGCTCATGAGTAGTGTAGTAGGTATTCCGGTGGGAGTAGGACAGACTAGACATGAAGGCAAAACACATTGGGTTGGTATACTTGTTCAGATATTTGATAAATACAAAGGCTGTATTTAACTTGTGTTAATCTTGTATTTAACTTAAATCTTCAATGATGCTTAAAGGATTGCGCACGTGCGTATTTTTGTACAACTGAAACATCGCAGCTACAGGTTAAGTATGCTAGTTATATATTATGTTTTTAATTGAAATTAGATCTATTGTTTTGAGATATTTATTTATTTTTTTCACTTTGTAAAAGTTCAAAATAACAACGGCATGCATATATATTTAAAGTAAATCGTGCCGAGATGGCTATATTCCCTTTTTTTCGTCCATGTTCGAAGCGAAAAAACAAGGAATGGGATTTGGGGAAAATGATAAAAAAATACTCGTAACCGAAACAAAATATTTATATTACACAAGAATGTAACAACAAAGTTTGAGATATAGACGAGAGGTGTAAATTGCCGGGGCATTTGAGAACATAAGTCGTCTGGTAATGGGTTAAATTTTACTTCATATCAAGGTTGGTCACGGTCAATTGGTGCGCGTTTACAAGGATTGTCCGGAAAGTTCGTAGACATCGTCTAGTACATAAAAACAGTATATCTAGGTTTTTTTAACATTACACGTTAATATTCAATTTTATTCAAAGAAACATTATGCAAATTTTCAAGGAGATTCTTTAGTAAATAATGAAATTACATGGAATTTTTAAGGGCATGTTAGTTGTCGCGGAGCACAAAAGGACGTAACGCACAATCTGGCGTCGACGTAAAACTACGGCTTCTTTTAGTCGAATCTATTTTAAAGTACCAATTACAGTTATTTCGACGTTTTGCCTAAATTTCAACCTACCTATTGTTCAATGTCATGATTGAAAAAGAGCAAGCATTGTCCACTTTTAGAAAAAGTGTAGGCCTATTGATTGTAAGCAATGAAAAAAATGAACACTAAATTTTGCCGCTTTGTTTTTCAACCTATTACATTAATCCAAGATCAAAGGAATTCAACTGAATTTCAAGATGCCACCATTTAACAATGAATGTTTCAAACAATGCTGGTTGATTGCTGAGGCAAATCAAGGTCATGTTTATCCTGGATAACAGTAGTCTTGTAACGTTTGTTTTCATTAAAGCCATACAAAAAAAAAAAAAAAAAAAATGCGCAAAACTCATTTATTTGTATTGTTTATTATCTTAATGATTTTTTTCTTTCAAAAAAGAAAAGGTCCAGATGTATATTTCTTCGCGTTTCTCAAATTCTTAAGAAATATGCAGATTAGACGCTGCTCAGGCCGCCGCAACGTGTTACGGCGTCATTTTCCGTTAAATTTGGCGCATGGTTTGCTATGATATTTTTCATTTATTCGAGTATTTATGAAGCGATCATCTTGAATATATTAAAAGATAAAACAAATAAAATGGGCACAAAAAATACATGTTAATTTTTGTTATTCTCAAACGATATATGTTTTAGTATTCAATCGTTATGGGTAATCGTTTATAATTTCGACGTGCTCCATGTACCGCTAGGTGGGGCTGTTAAGGCAACTGTCGATTAAAATGTTGAACATTTTTCTTTGGGTATGAAGTCAGTGATAGGGTAGCGATTAACATAGAATTATGAATAAAAATGAAGTAATTGATGAGAATTTCAGACTGTCTACGAACTTTCCGGACAACCCTCGTATGTTTGTATGAGATTTTGGGCTTTATAGGAACATTCCATTCGTTTGTAAACTTGATCTTTCGTAACTCATGAGTTCAGATTTCATTCATAAAAGGGCACATAAAATCGTAGTAGGTCATCACTTGTGGTATGACCAATCAGAAAACGGCTTTTGTTTACACACGCGTGAGGTCAACTCGTGTCATGGGGGAGTACACAGGGAAGAAGATTTTACGGTGCATAGAGAAATAAAAAGAGAACATTTGCTGGATTGGGTTTTTAATACAGATAAATAATCTGTAGATGCTGCGCGTTTCTAATGATGGTTTATGAAATAATAAGGTACACAGCATTTTATCTATTTTGTCGCGTGATAAGGTCGTTCAGAAAGAGAAACCAGACATCTAAAAGAAGCTATAATTCTACGAAAAACAAGTTACCATTACCAAATAAGTAGATAACGTGATTGGCTTGTGCTATTGTCAATAGCTGACTTTTTTTGACTTGACTTATCACATGATTTCCAAATATAGTAATGCGAACATGTGATACTAGTAAATTCGTACGCAACTTTTAATAAATATCATTTAAAAAATAAATAAGCGTGTTAATAATATACATGAAGTGATAGTTATATAACTGTACAACATTATTACTTTTTGGTGTAATTAACTATGTCTATGTCAAGTTGAGATATACAAAGTAGGCCGAAGTGTATTCACATCCTGTTCACGTGATATATGTTATCAAAAAACCCGAAATAAAATTATCTTGTGTTCATTTTGCGGTTTTGTTATATCTAAGTTGGAATTGCTCCGCATTCCAACTTAAAAACTGTCTGCAGTTCGTACAAAATCGACCGGATCCCAGTCGTTGATCGCCCGTAGCCCGCTCGATCGACGGCGATTACTCGTCAATATAATTCCGACTCCCAAAAAATGTATAAGACTACAAGATAAACTATACTATAAAAGTGGTAACTCTGCACGCATCGAATTATGACCCCTTTTCTAATACGATTTTTACCCACTATCTAGCAACTAGCAGACGAGCGTAGGTACCCGTATGTGGTGCTGTAGTTTTTCAGTCACATTAAACGTGCAAGAGGAGCAGAAAATGAGAGTAAATGAAGGACTAATATTGTCCTACAACGTACCTGACGATCATGGAACGGATCTGACGTACCATCTGACATGTTGACACCATCCCTCACGAGCTTCACGACCAACTGGTAAGCGTCGACCTTGGTATTAACAGTGTATGTGAACAGATAGACACCAGTCACGGGGACAGTGAATATTCCTAGAAAATGTCGAAATTTCTATGTTATTGTGTTTGAAGATTACTAGTACAGGTACGTTAAGATTTCAAGATGAAATTTTTAACAAAATATGTTTATAACCCGTATCTTGTTGAAGTTTTTTTTTTATTATTTCGATAAAACTGACATTTTTGACATTTAATAAAACACTCAGTATTCAATATTTCGGCAAAAATTGCCTTTTTCAAGAAAACGAAAAATATTTTAACACTACTACATAATAATTTTAACTGATACAGCCATTTTAAATTTATCTCACAAAGGCAAAAAAGGCAATTTTTTCCGAAATATTGAATACTGAGTGTTTTATTAAATGTTTATTCTATTCCCTTCGGAATAAAATTGTGATATGACATTTTTGACATTTCAAGCAGTCTGGATATTTCCCTTTTAAAAATAAGCAGATAAAAGGCGAAATAGGCTGAGATCAGACAACACGACTGTGCAACCTTATATATTAGTCTATGTTGCCTGACATATACTGAGAAGGGTTCATGTTTCAATACAAGAAAATGGGTTTTCTGCACGCAGTTTAGTCCGCGACCATTGTTAGGTTAGCCTAAAAGTTTCATAGTACAAGTCTGTCATTTGCTAAGTTGGTGGAGTGGTCTTTTTCAAACATTAGGTCAGACCTCTGTACTAGCACACTGACAGAATATTTTCTTCGGAGGAGACGTAAAACCCAGATGCCGTGTGACGTTAATAGATTCGCGTTCTTAAAACAAGTACAAATCCGATACTTACCTGTGATAGGGTTATAAGCTCCACCATCATTCAATATAGCTTTGTTAAATGGTATGATAGCGTCTATACCCACATGTTCTACCACGTGATCTAGATAGGCTGAGAACGCAACTTTAAGGACTGGAGCACGGCTTACTGCAATTACATTTTGTAAATCGTCGATTTCTTCCAAAACCCGTTACTACAGCTTTTAAGAAGCTTTAATTACGGGATTTCAGCAGAAAACCGACGAATCACTCTGTACGTGAAATACATGCATTAGAATTATCTGACATGGTCTCTATTTAGGATGAATACGCGAATCGTTTGAGAATTTATTCCCCGCTTCGTGCGTATCCTCACGTGCAACGCGGGTTACTATTTCCGAACAATCGCAAATGTTTGTAGATCCTGACCACAGGGCTGACACTTTGGAAAATATTTTCAACGATTGCACAAATACGCTTCAATGTTAATTGAGTCATAGGGTCCGAATTTAACCCTTGACACCGTATAGACTATAACATTGGTCTATAATGTGGAGGGGGTTAAATTCGGACCCCTATGACTCGAGTTATGTAGCTCTAGGAAAATTGCAAGACATTTTTTTTCTTTAAAAGTGAACATGTCAGCCGTCAGAGCTGATGGTATCATGTCAGACTTCCAATCATGGGTCCGATGAGTTTGATCCCCGACGGCGGCGTACATTCTTTTCGATACGTGTCTCCCACTTATTGGTCCAATTAATCGTAAACCTATGTGGGATGATCAACCGATGGCTCAGAAAGGATGCCGTGGTAATACTGGTGAGAGAAATTGCAGGAAATCATGGTTTGGTGCTTCAGCCACCGCGATATAACTGAAATGTGTATTAGTAGTTTGGAATTTGAGTATACAAATTAAATGTTAATTTAAAATAAAACTGTATATACAATTCATAAGACAAAAAACAGACGAAAAACAATAGAAAAATAAATATGTATAAACATAAGATAAGACCGTCTAAATTCTCACGTTCTTTAATAAGATAATAATTTACCTCGCAAACTATGTTTGTTTTGAACGCTATCATTTTTATGATATGTACGGTAAAACTCCAATTCTTCATTTGCAGTTTTAAGCAAAGATTCCTGTGTCGCCACCTGGTGTTCTAGTGCATTTATTCGACTATTCTGTCTTTCAACATGGCGTTCCAAGTCTTCAAGGCGTTGTAATAATCTTTCTGATTCTTCACCACTAACACGATTAAGTAAACATGTATATAAACAGAAGAATAAAGATACTCCAACGACTTTCCTTGACATGATGTGTCCTCTTATATGCAGCGTGACCTTTGATAAAGGTAATATAATACCGAATTAGATTTAAATACATGTATTTACAACTAACTCTTTCTTAACTTTTTGTATGGTGACTAGCAAAATAGTTCAAACGAAGCAGAATTTACTTCTATCAAAATAACGAAAAAGTAGGTAATCAAAAAGGACAGTGTTCTGAATAAATGACTTTTAAAGATATGAGAATATTCTTGTTAAAAAAATAGAATTCCGAGCCTACTTGCTTTGACCCTATTTCGTTATCTTTTTCTTTTTAATCAAATCGAAGCACCGAAGAATTCAAGTGCTATAAACATCTCTTCTTGGCAAGATTTTACCTATTCTTCTGTAAGACTAGACTCAATTTTCGACGTTTGGTATTCATATTTTATTTGATATTTGACGTCAAGAAAAAAACACCTAAGTGAAAAATTGTCATTCAATTTCTTTTAAGCATATCAAACAGTAAAAATTATAGACTAGCTTAAATAAAACACAATTTACAGGTGCAAAATTAAAAAAAAAAAAAAAACAAAAAAAAAAAAAAAACCGTTTACGTTAATTTTCTATGCCATCTCGTGAGTTTGGGTCACAAAGTTTCAGAGGTACTCGTGCACATTCCACGCAATGTTTTTTTTTTCAAACAAAATTACACATGTAGCTTCGACATTCGATATGCAAGTGATTCACGCAAGGAGTTTTAAAAAATCCGACTTCTTTTGTTGCAAGGACGCTGTTACGATTATTGTCACTGTTTCTTTTGACTCTTGAAATAGGGTCGATCCCAGGCAAAAACGTTTTTAACCTTACAATGATTCATGTCCGAAAATTCTTAAATTATTGCGTCTTGGAAACGCTAGCCAGAAATAATCCGTTAGGTTAGGTCAAGGTTGGCTGCTTGAGACGTCTGTACGACGAGGCAACTTCATCGGAAATCGACAATGACGTTATCAGTATGTGATAACAAAATCATCGGCAAAATCTTTTATAGGGTCTAATGGTCAATCAGTTAGTCGAAATATTTTTTTAGGAATCACATCGGAGATCTCGGAGTCTCAAGATCGTTTGATCATTGTCCATAGTAAGCACAACTTTACATCAACGCTATTTCTCCATCTTTCTTGAGTCTATTAAAGCCCATTCGTTCAAGACACTTGTTACTTGAGAGTTTTTCACGACGTATCGAGCCAACAACATACCCCTGAGCTTCTATTATAGTTTGTTATCAAAGAAAACACGTGAGCTGCATCTTTCGAACAAAGTTTTCTTAATCGTCTTTATATATCTTACACCGTTAACATATCAGCAGTTGCTCTTCCAGCATAGAGGAATGGTACTTGCCCCTACCTTGTGTGCAATTTTCATTGTTCAAAGGGTAAAATAGACCTGGTGCTTTGGCTACCAGTTCATGTGATCAACGCTTTTATGCCTTGAATGAAGGGTACTCACGTTTGAAGCTGGATAACCACTCTACATCTTTCGATTGAAACACAGTTTTGTCTGGTCTTAACTGCAGTGATTTAGAGTTCAAAATGATGGAAGATGCTTTTACGTGTGTCGCTTGTAAATTACTGTCCTAACTACATGACCTGGGCGTTTTTTATTGGCGACAGTATAGTATGATTTATCCCGATATATTTCAAAGTGGGGAATTACGAGACATGAGAAGGTAACACGTACTAAAAAATGGCGCCTTTTTCAGGCATATTATCTTTCATGCAAAGTTTTCGTATTAGTTACATAGCCCATTGTATGCACAAGATGAATACATTTCTCCCACCACCAATGATTTTTTTTTTAGGATTTCTGCAACTTCATCAAACACTCTTGAAAAGTAAAGAGTTACTATTCGTCGTCATAATTTTCAAATTGGTAACTTGTGCTAAATTTATTTGAATACCTCTATAGAAACCACTTGTCATACTCTGGTCATCCAAGAAAAGTACATGGAAAATTAGTTATAATTTGACATTGATCTTTAATTTAATGAATCCAAGTAATCAATAAAGCCTGCTAAAATCAGCAATAGCCTGAACTGACAATAAAGATAAGCTTGTTTAATTTTGAATTGATAGAATATCTATTATAGGAGGGATAACCATTCTGGGGTAGTGATTCTATGATATGGAATACACTGACTTCTTTAACATAAACAATTAAATATTCACTGTGTCACTGAACTAGAGATGGGACCTCATGATGTTATGCATTCAAAATACAACAAGCACAAAACTATGTTTATTAACCAAAACCATAGTTAAATTAGTCTGATGTTACAGATCAGAAAAAGAATAGAATTAGTAAAGAATTTTCCTCGAGCCTCCTTCATATTCATGGTAACATAATACAATATTTCATTATATCCAAAATGATATTTTTTGCACTTGAAAGTGTTCTCGATACAAAATATGTGCTGTAGAAGACACCTATCCGATTTCTTTCATTCAACATGACTAGGTTACTACATGAAAAGCAAAAATACAAAGCTGTACATAAAAGTGAGTGATGATAAACTGATTTTGTTTCGGATTGATGCTGGGAATTTAAGCTTTTTAGGAACTAAAAAATACACCCTGCTTTTGGCGAAAGTATATTCTGGCATATAAGCAAATGTAAATTTAAATATTCTAAATATTGCAGAAATATAATAAAGATAATATCAGGATTAGGGCAGCGCAGAGAACAGAACTGTAGTAAATGTGGTTTACTCAATTCTAATGAAATTCACCATTTTCCTTATTCACTGCAGTTATTTGAATGAGTCCAGGTCAATAATTTCGGCACGGAATATCATTCATTTTTCATTTCAGCTTCTGATGAAAAGAAAATATGCATCTTGCTTGGTGCTCCAGATCCCTATTTCATATGTATGTTGAATGTGTCCCATATTGATTTTGTGATGTCCATGCTCTGTCGCGTCACTAATATGTGGTCAATATTCAAAAGATAAAACGCCTTTGCAGATTTAGGGACCAATCACAGCCTTATAAGGACACTGACTGATGCATAATTTCCTGCATGTACATGTGTTGTTGACCCATTGTATTCTCTATTCTTTCGTTGATTTGTAGTTATTTATGCATATATTATTCATGTAAATCTTCATTGTAAACATGGAAGAAATAAAGATAGGAATGAACAAACATTTTGTCAAATGGACAAATTTTCATAAGCAGAAGAAACGATCGTGCCTTTTATTCTAAGGTTAAAGTTAAGCTCGATCTTATTAAAAGCGGTCCTTATCAAAGTTTATCAAACTTTTGAGTAATATATACTCAAGCGCAATGAAAATGCACCTACCAAAGAACTTGCACGAACTATCCTTAATTATAAAATTTTCAATCAACTACTTTTCTATTGTCTTTCAACCTATAAAGGAACATGTAGACATCGCATGTCTTAACATCAACCATAAGACGTCGCTGTTTGTTTGATGGTCATTAAAATGCCCTTAAAATTGCTCATTTGATTGTACTTTTGAAACAAGATTTAAATTGCATTATTAAAAGAACTGTTTCTTAGAGAATGAAAATACAGCATTAGATTTCACATTTGTTCTAAGCAAAAAGCAGTAAAGCGATCTCAACTTACGTGTGGTATGGGATCAACAAAGAACAGGCCGTATTTTTTTCATTAAAATCAAAGCATCGTAAATAACATTTTCGTACTCGTGTTTTCGAGTGATTTGAACTCCAAACGACATGTTTAGGTCCATCAGGGATGCCGAGGGTACGGTGTAGACCTAAAAATTGATGAGCATTAGCCAATGTACCAATCAACTGTCCAGACCATGGTAACCGTTTTACAAAGTGATAGCCAGCATTTTGTACAGAGTTAGAGGTTATGTTACCAAAAAACGAACGATAGAAAGGGTTTGCAAACCTACTCTGCAGATTTAAGATTAACGATTTTTATTTTTTTTCTTGAGTCATAGGTTCAAAACCCTTCGACCGTTTCTGAGCTTACTTTAACATTCCTGTGTAGTGAATGGTCCATTACAAATTTTCATGTCTTCAGATTTTAGTTTCGGTCAATCCCTAAGTTCCAGATAAAAAAAACATTGCAAACTCTATTTTGCACGTGCAATTTGCATCCCAAACGCAGGTGTAATTCAGACTTGGAAAAGTTGTGTCGTTCTGTGCAGTTTTATTTCTTAAGCCGAAGCTTGTCTCTTGGGGCACATAATCTCATCTTCAAAGAACATTCCAATGTTCTTTTCCGCTGTGGTATTTGAAAGAATGACCCTGGTTCAAAAATATACTTGTAATTTTTGGGTGTATTTTTTGCTCACCTGAGCACAAAGTGCTCAGGGGAGCTATTGTGATCTATCAATGTCCGGCGTCCGTCTGTCCGTCACGGCGTCAACAATTTCTTTAGACGACATCTCCTCCTAAACCCGAGTCAAAAAACAAAACTTGGCAGAAATATTCCTTATGTGATCCCTTGTAAAAATTGCTAAAATGGAAAGGATACGTGCCATATCACGGGAAAAGGGGCCTTAATGACAATTTTCTTGTTTACACTCTAGAAGCCACAAATATGGTCCAATCTTCATGAAACTGTGTCAGAATGTTTATTAGATGATGAGGATGAACTCTAACGAAGATGGGAAGGATCCGTGCCATATCACGGAAAAAAAGGCCTTAATGACAATTTTCTTGTTTACACTCTAGTGGCCACAAATATGGTCCAACCTTTATGAAACTAAATCAAAATGTTTGCCAGGTCACAAGGATGAATCCGGTGAAAAATTGGAAAGATTCGTGCCTTATCATTAGAAAAGGGCCTTGATGACAATTTTCTTGTGTACACTCTAGTGGCCACAAATATGGCCCTATCTTCATGCAACTTGGTCAGAATGTTTATCAGGTCTCAAGAATGAACCCTATTAAAAATGAAAAGGATCCGTGCCATATCACGTGAAAAGGGGCCTTAATGACATTTTTTGTTTACACTCTAGAAGCCACAAATATGGGAAATATGGTACAATCATCATGAAACTTGGCCAGAATGTTTGTTAGGTCATAAGAATGATGCCATATCACGGGAAAAGGGGCCCTAATGACAATTTTCGTGTAAGAGCTCCAGACGCCACAAATATGGTCCAATCTTCATGAAACTTGGTCAAAATGTTTGCCAGATCACAAGAATGAACTCTCTTGAAAATGGAAAGGATTCATATCACAGGAAAAGAGTCCTAATGATAATTTACTTTAAATATCTCTAATGGCCACAAATATGGCCCAAACTTTGTGAAACTTAGCTTTATGTGGAAATAATTTTCTTTATGACATCTGCCTTAATAATTGATGTGATGTCCCAGTGATCAAAGAGACTCGGGTGAGCGATCTAAGACCATCATGGTCCACTTGTTACGTATTGCGAGTGATTAAGATCAAAGAATGGTATATAAGCCTTGTATGTAAGATTTATTTTTAATGAAGAGATATGGATTATACTGTATAAAGTAAAACACCAGAGAATGTAGACAATCGGTAATCCTGACGGCTAGCAACAATCGTATTTCCCGTGTTGTAAGCAGCTAGCCATACTGACTGGCCCTGTTTGGCCTGGAACATCACTGTGTTGCCACCCTGTATCTCCTGAAATAAGTACGGATTGAAAGATTTCATGAGCTTACTATATTCGTAAGCGTATCTAGGATTATCGGGTCTATTGAAATTACGAATAAACTAAACCAATTTCTAACCGGTCACCGGCACGAATGCATTTCTTAACATTGTTAAAGATACATGTGTTTGTTGAATTCCGATAGCCTGTTCACTTGGTCAAATAAAAACAAATAACTACGAAAAAAATATTCGGGGAAACACATTTTATTTGCAAGATATTGATTAGCCTCAAAGGCAAAATTAACATTTGTGGATGGAGTAAATTTAACATAATTACCTCGTTTACGCGAGGGCACGCAAAAATCCAATTTTCAATTTTCCTTTGTCTGCTACCGTTTAGGCGCCAAATGAATAGTGTTGTTTTCAACAACATAGCGGTATTTCCTCTAATGAAATCTTGAAAATTCCTTGAATTCTGCGGGTTTTGTGACTTCCTCGAAATTGCTTTGCTTTTCTGTGAAAATAGTTTTCTCATCAATTCTTTTCTTGTATATGTGTCGAAAAGAGAGGAACACGATGTGACCGATTAGAAGTTGGTTTGAGTTTAGCTTGCTTGTCACTATAAGGTCTTATGGGTGAATTGTCTGCAAACGAGAAAAGTTGAAGAAATCCGTCGCGAACGGAGTACGAACCAATGCGGGATAGAAATATTATTTTTGTTTTGATTGGATTCACGTAAACGACGAAGCGATGATGTCTAATTTTTGGACATCGATTAGGCAGATCGATTAAACTAAGTGTGCTCTCGATACGCCGGCAAGATGTCGTCGACTAGTTGACGATTCGCCGTCGATGTGTCGACGGCAAGTCGGCGATTTCTAACGGAAATTAAAAGGTCATAGGAAGGCAACAAAATCAGCCGGTGCCCAATCTTTGATATGATGTAGCCCGCTCGATCGGTGGCGATTATTCGTCGTTGTTATTCCTACTTCCAAAAGGACTACAAGACGCTCCCGGCTAGTGGGTGGATTTAAACAAAAATGTTGTATGGGCAATTTTAATTAAACGATACCCGATTAAAACGTACCTGACGATCGTGGAACGGATCTGACGTACCATCTGACATGTTGACATTGTCGAGCACGAGCTTCACGACCAGCTGATAAGCGTCGACCTTGGTATTAACAGTGTATGTGAACAGATAGACACCGGTCACAGGGACAGTAAATATTCCTAGAAAAGTCGAAATTTCTACATCCTTATGTCAACCCTTAATGATGAAATTTAAACAAAATTTGTTTATAACCCGTGTCTTGATGAATCTGAATATTATTTTTATTAAACTGCCTTGTTATTTATATTTCATGAAGTCTGGATGACCTTTTTCCAATATAAAATACGCAGAAATTAGGCGGAATAGACTGAGATCAATCTGCACGTTGGTGCAACCTGATATTAGTCTATACTGTCTGACATAGACTAAGAAGGGTTAATGTTTCAATTCAATAAAATTGATTTCTTCACGCGGTTTAGTCCACAACCATTCCTAGATTAGCCTAAAAGTTACATAGTACAAGTCTGTCATTTGCCAAGGTGGTAGAGTGGTCTATCTCATACATATAGGTCAATGGTTAGACCTCTGTACTAGAACACTAGTAAACAGAACATTTTCGTTCGGAGGAGACGTAAAACCCAGGGGCCCGTTTTTCTGAACTTCTTACGAAAAAAATTATCCTAAGTCGGGGCCCGTTTTACTGAACTTCTTACGAAAAAAATTATCCTAAATCAAAATCACAAATCGTACCTGGTTTTTATTGAAGACAGGCTTGCCTGTCTTTCAATATAGGGATCGTCGCCAGCGGATCTTGATAACAAACCTACATGTGTCATTACGCTAAAAAAGTAGAACCTTTCATAAAAATAAACGCGGCAAAAATAATCAATAGTGTAGTAATATACCGTAAAAATTTGGTGCTGACCTAAATTCTGGCTGGGACCTTATGGGAGTGAACACGTGATCCATGCAGAAGTCTCCTGCAGAAACGTGTTTTGCATTCGTAAGTGGTGCAGTTTTAGGGCGTTTTCGGCTGCAATCTTTTGCATATGCTCCAAATATTCAATTTCATCCTTAAACTGTTTTAATGCTTTGGCAACCTATTTTCAGTTCCCCATTTTAGACTCGATATTTCTCGTTAAATTGTGCGTTTGTGTGTCCTTAAGGTTACTTTTTTTATCCGTCTCCCGGGCCTGTCGTATTGTAAATGGATAAATACTAAAATAGTACAAGGCTAGTTGAATAAATTCGTAAACCCTCGGAATTTCCTTGGTTTGAATTTTACTTGGATTTACGGAGAAATCATTTCGATGGCTTTTCAAATTACTTTATTATTAGGCTTGTTTTCTCTATCCATATTTTACAGCATTCGGAACATCACTCGGCAATTTCCGTAAACTACAACAGATCGTGATCATGATATTCACTCGGCAATGTTCGGGCGATCTACGAAGTCTCCGATCTATCTAAATGTAGGTTAAGGAATCGGTCGAGCTGAGACGAATGCGTGTAATTGGCCGAGTGGTGTCCCGAATGGCCTGTACAGTTGTACCACGCATGCGCAACCCCAGTTTTGAGTTTCCGCTTTTGTTTTCGACAATTTTCCGACAATAACAAAAACTGTTTTGGAATCTGGAATGGATTTATTTGTTCTTTTCTGGAGTGGACTTTGAAAGAATTCTACTCAAGGTGATAAATGCTGTAGATCGGGAGTTCATTTAACGATCTGTCATTTTGACAGTTTTGTCAAAATTGATTGTTCACCGGATAGTTCAATCCGAATCTTGATCTAGAAAAGCAGTCCCGTTGAAAAGGCCTGAAAGATTGGTTGTCTTAACAGGTTTATGTATTATTGTGTAGTTAAAATAATTTTCTACTTAATAAGACCATATGCAACAAGAATAACCTGAAACGGAGATGGGAATACCTCGATGGAGATTTAGAAATAGAATGTTTCATTCCTGGAAGAAACTTAAGATTTTTACACATCCACTGAATGGGTTTGCCTGGAAAAAAATCGGACATGGATCATATATTGATTGCTTGGGATAATCTATACAATTTTATAAAACAGGATTGCAAAAATTCATATAAGTTTTTTTAGAATTCAGGAATTGCCACCATATATCTGTTGGTTAAATGAATGTTTTTCATTTAGGATATTGAAAACTTACACTGGGGGATGAAAAGCGATTATGAAGGCAGTTACCCTCTTGTGAAGCTTGAATTTGCAAGAGGGATAGGTTTATCCGGAAGTAATGAGTCTTCAAAGTATAGCATATTCATTTCTAATGGAAGTGCAGTTTCCATATGTAACCATCAATGATTGTTTTAAATTTTTGATTCCCACTGAGATCTTTTCAAAACGCCACAATTTTCATTCCAATTGTTAATATTCAGTCCTGTCTTCAAATAAGGCCTTTCAGGCCTTTGATTTCATTGTTAGGATCTGCTTGCTGTCTTTAGTAGACGATTCCATTGAGATAGTGCATGGCAGAATTCCTGTTGGTGACTACTGTAGAAGCAACCTTAATTTTTTGACTTACGCAAAAATGAACGTAAGATGTTTAGTAAAACAGGCCCCAGGTGCCGTGTTACGGTTGAGAACGTATTTCAAGAACCGGTGCTGAGTTCAAGATAAACACGTTCGCGAGACGTGTTATCATTTATAAAAAGTTTGTAAAAGTTACTTTCTTAAGCTACATTAGTCAAAAGCCACTGAGGCTATTGTCAACGCGCTGTGACCACCATGCGTCCGTCCTTTCGTGCGTCAGGTTATGATTTTTTTCTTTTAAAATATTCACCTCGGAACTTTCTGGGGGGGATTTTAACCAAACTTCACGGGATCCTTGGGTGATCCTCTTTCAAAATTGTTCAATGATTTTTGATCCAATAAAAAACAAGGCTTTAATGGGCGTACCTAATTTCCTTGTGTGGTGATTTGTTACTTTTCTAAGAATCTAACTGATGGATTTCAATCAAATTTCACTCGAAAGATCCTCGATTGATCCTTTATCTTTTTATCTTGACATTTGGTGTTATATAGTGGAAACTTTGAAAATAATTTCTCATAATATAACTGATGGACATCAACCACTTTTCACTGGAATGTTCATTTGATGACCCCTTATCAGACTGCACAAACTCATTGTGATTGGATGATAAATATGTATTGTAAAAGGCGGAGGCCAATATTCTATATGTTATTCATCGATCTTGAAATTTTCTTTGCAGAAAAATTTTCAGCTTGTGACACTATAAAATAAAGCGTTAAAAGCACTGGAGGTGGGCGTTTCTGGTGGCATTTTTGTGAAAAATAAAATGATACGAAAAAGGAAACTATACATACAAATAAATGATAAAAACAAAAATGTTCCGACCCAAGCTCGGCAAGTTCAATGTTAATGCAAACTTTATTGGAATTACACTTTTTTTCTTTTTGTAAAGCCTATGTTTACGGTTCAAAATACGAATGAAATATGACATTTACACCTTAGGTTTATTGTGTTTAAGAAATATGTGCGACCCGTCACGCAAAAAAGGAGCACCCGAAAAAGAATTTGAAAAAAAAATAATAATAATAATAATAAAAAATAGATAAAATAAATCAGTTGGTTCCAGTACCGGTCAACCAGAGGTCGCATTTTCAAAAATCCTTTTACGAAAAACCCAAATCGTTCCTATTTGAATTGCGGGTCACATAATATTCAGGGGGACCCAAACCTCTTTAATTCGCATGAGCTGTTTACTTAACATTTGATATAAAATGACTCTACGTTTAAAAGTAACTTAGAATGTGCTAATGATAGATTAGTAACTTAATGTACACATCCACAAATTGCACCAAAAACTATATCGATAAGGAACTAATGAAATCTCGCAAATACAGCTGCGACTTCAAGGTTGATGATATAAATGAAATTCTATGTCTGAAAACGTAGGCCTACAGTTCTCTATCTAAATGTCGTGTATTCGATAAAATATGAATTGCAAGACACCTTTTTGATTGTGTTGATTCTTCTCATATTTTCGACGAAGCTTGCCTAAAAATGTCATTAGTCCTTAATGGGAAAACGGATCTTTCACTTAAAGGTCGAGAATCTTTCCTTATTGCGTTAAAAAATGTATTGTTAAGCGGGATTTTTCATCTTCTCTAACGAACACACCTCTTATTATAAATCTATAGACGGCGAAAGAACTAAGGTTTTATAGCACGGTAATGCAAACGTGTCATCTGCTTCTAATCGTCTCACTTAACCAAAGGGTTATATTGCCAAATTAGAAAGCAGGGGATTGTTTAAACACTACCTGTTGCCTCAGACAGCGGGCTACCAGTTCGGCCACCTAGTTTTTATCCCCCTTTCACCACGGGAAAACCAAACAGGCGAATCACCGCCTTGTGTATAAATAACATTCTTGCATGAAAGAAAAAAAAACCGTGGTTTAGGATTGGCAACTTATTCCGCATTTAAGAGGCGTCTTTTAATAATCTTCAAATTGTAAAGAATTCTTCTATAATGCCATTTTCAAAATGCACAGTTGTCGTGCGGAGATAAGTCTTGTAAAAAAGAAAATTGAACCAAAGCTGGTAATTGAATGCGTTTTGAATATGACCATGGGGGATTAGGGATACATTATTATAAAACCTGTCCAATGTTTTTATTTAAAACATAGAAAACCGTATAATGCCTGGACCAAACAACAGTTTTTCAAACCTGTTATGTAATGAAAATTATTGAGCAATAAACTCAGGGTTTTTGGTTATGAACTTGATTTTACAAATATTGCACATTTCATTACAATGACTGATCACTCAGACATGTTTGACCTAGTTTTTACTCTCTTTCCCCCTGTTTTCTGCATTTTTTTTACATCAAAGTGATTCTCACAGGTGATACATCTATGGTTACACTCCTGTCTGTTTTGGTCTTGTTAAACATATAGTAAAAATGGTATTTTTGCGGTTTAGAAAAAACAAAAACACAATACTTCATTGTGCACAATTACACTCGAAATCCTTTTGGTACAAAAGTGTGTGATGACTTATATCAAAGCTCTGGTCTAGATAATAAATGTTTCTACCTTAATTAATCTAATCCTGTGTGTGATATGTAGCAGTTGTCTAGCACTTAGCATAACATAATTTCAAGCCAGTTACTGTTATTCAAGCATTAAAACAATGCGACAAAAGGAGCATATCACTTTTTCTAACCAAACTATTTTGGGACAACCAAAGTAGGTCCTTTTACGTTAAGTAGGTGCAGTCTTAGTACTAGTTTGAATGACAGCTATTGAATGATAACTTGAATCTTTTGCCTCGTGTTCTGATTTCAGAATTGTTTGTGCTATTATTTTGAGTCTGTATTTTATTTCTTTATGCTCATTTCTTCGGATAACTCCGCATACATCAGGATGAAGGTTGAGTGAATATATTATTCTAACAAGAGCACCGCCTATGGGTGCAACCCTTGGCTGTGCTTGGGTGCAGGTGCTGGATAATACAAAAACCTGAGTGGAAAAGGGGACTCTTACAAAAACCCTTTTACAGAGTTGTCCCCCTTGATTGTCTGGATAGCTCTTGAGATAGTGAACATACATGCTCAATTTTATAAAGATATCTTCAATAACAACAGGTCAACAACAACAATGCCAACGCCGCTAAAATGATCTCCATACCTCAAGTTTTCTTAGAAAACAGGCAAGCTTAAAAAGGCAATCACTTTACCATCATGTGTAATTCATTGTGCCAATGTTGAAATAAAGTACTAAGCCGGGTGTGCATGCTAAAGTAGGGCCATTATTGTTGTTAAAATCTTTAAAATCTAGAAAGGTATTGTTTTCAAAAAAATATTTTTACAATAAATAAAAAACATTATTCATTGATGATAACCAAATAATTTGCGGCCTACTTTGATGCATTGCATCAAAATTTTGTCTTGTTATTCTTTGAAAAGCTATTAACAGCCCAATGGCTTTTTCTAACGTACTGGTGGGCGTAGAAACGTAGAAACGGCCCACAAAAAATCATGAAATAAAATTCATTTATTTTCTCTAATTCTCCTCTAATCATTTCAGTAGATTCAGGCATGTGCAGCAAATCAGCTGCTCAAGCAGCTCTAGTTTACACCTTGGAAGCAGAGTAGATCCGCAATACATGAAAATGATGCAAATTCAATACTTACCTGTGATAGGGTTATACGCTCCACCGTCGTTAAGTATAGCTTTGTTGAAGGGTATGATAGCGTCTATACCCACATGTTCTACCACGTGATTAAGATAGGCTGAGAACGCGATTTTAAGAACTGGAGCACGGCTTACTGCAAATAGACTTTGTAAACTGTACATGAAATACATGCATTAGAATGATTGAACGTGTCTTACGTTTGGAATGAAAACGTTTGCGAATCGTTTAAGAAATTATTCCCCGCTTTGCTTGTGTCCTCACTAACAATGAGCACGTCAGAGCCGATTGTTGCATGCCAGACTCCAAGGGACTCTAATAGTTAACATAAAATAAAAATGAATATACAGTTCCTAAGACAACAAAAACAAATGAAACACAACATAAAATAAACTTAACCCCAAAATCATAAGATAAGACTGTCTAAGTTTGCACTTTCTGTAATAAGATCATACTTTACCTCGCAAACTATGTTTGTTTTGAACAGAACCATTTTTATGATATGTACGGTAAAATTCCAATTCTTCATTTGCAGTTTTAAGCAAAGATTCCTGTGTCGCCACCTGGTGTTCTAGTGCATTTATTCGACTATTCTGTCCTTTAACATGGCGTTCCAAGTCTTTAAGGCGTTGTAATAATCTTTCTGATTCTTCACCACTAACACGATTAAGTAAACATAAATAGAAGAATAAATATACTCCGGCCACTTTCCTTGACATGGCGTTATCTTAATTTGCTTGGAAAGAGTCTAAGTGTCCTCTTATATACAACGTGACCTTAGATTTAGGTAATATAATACTTAATAATATTTGCATACTATCAAACTAACTGGATTCTTTATCTTTTTGTACGTTGACTAGCAAAATAGCTCAAATGAAGCATTTGTATTTGTACCAATTCCCAACTTCAGTAAACATAACAAAAAAGGAGGTAATTTAAAGGACGGTGTTATGAATAAATGACCTTTAAAGATATGAGAATGTTCTTGTTAAAAAAAACAATAATAATAGAAAACCGACAGAATACCGGGCCTACTTACTGCGACCCTTTTTTATGTCTTTTTTTTTTTATCAAATTGAAGCACCCAAGAAATTAAAATACCATAAATATCTCAAGGTTGGCCGTTTGTGACGTCTGTACGACAAAGCAACTTCATCGGAAAATGTCAATGACGTAATCGGTATGTGATAACAAAGTCTCCGGTTAAAACTTTTATTTGGGCTTATGGACAATCAGTGAGTCGAAATATTTTTTTGAAATCGCATCGGAAATCTCGGAGTTTTAAGATCGGTTAAGCCTCATCGTTCATAGTAAGCACAACTTTACATCAATGCCGTTGTCGCATCTTACTTGAGTCTGGGCCATACCCCTGAGCTTCTATTCTAGTTTGTAATCAAAGAAAACACGCGCTTTGCGTTTTTCGGACAAAGTTTTCTTAATCGTCTTATATGTCTTATACTGTTAACATATCAACATCTTTAATCTAAGGAATCAAGGTAATCAATTAAGCCTTCTAAAATCAGCAATATCATAAAATGTAAAAAAGATAAGTTTGATTAATTTGGAATTGATATTTTTTTTATTATAGGAGGGATAACCATTATAGGGTAGTGAATCTTTAATGTGGAATGCACTGACTTCTTTAACATAAACAATTACATATTCACTATTTCACTGAATTAGAGATGGGACCTCATATAATAGAAGTTATGGATTCAAAATACAATAAGCACAAAACTATGTTTATCAACCTAAATCATATTTAAATAAGGCTTGATTTTGTGATGATGTATCTGAATGTTATAGATCAAAAGAACAGAATGAGTAACGGATTTTCCTTGAGCCTCCTCCATATTCATGGTAACATGCATATAACATTTCATTGTATCCAAAATGATATTTTTTGCAACTGACGGTGTTCTCGACACAACATGTGCTGTAGTTGACACTTATCCCATTTCTTTCATTTGACCATGACTAGATTACTACACGAAAAGCAAAAATACAAAAATATACATAAAAGTGAGTGATGATAAACTGATTTTGCTTTGATTGATGCTTGGAATTTAAGCTATTTTAAATCACAAGTCACGAGATTCCCTATCTTGTATCTGAAGTGTCTCGAGTCATCGCACCTTTCTTGCAATGAACTCGTTCAAATATATAGAGAATGTTTAATGAGTGGTCAAGAAATATGACCTACCAGTCAAAACCCCATCGGACAAAACCAAACCAGGACTCAACCCCACCACTATATATTTAGCAAGTAGGACAAAATCCCACCACGTTTTCATATCAAGTATATTAAGTAAAATCTATATATATCTTGATATATGTTTTCTCACGCTTACAAAAAAAAAAAAAAAAAAAAGACAACATATAGTCAGTAATTATATCATTAAAATCCTTTAAGTATTATTATTTTCTTTTGATTTTGACTAACCCTCCTTCTTTTACTTGTTAAAACATTGAAAAAAATTCCAGTTACAAACTTTCAGCAATTTACTTTGCCTTTAATTCGCGAACACATTGTTTTATGGTTGTTTTTTATCTGTCCAAGATGAGCATACAAACTTGACCTTTTACTTTCCTGTATGTTGTCTGTTTGTTAATATGACTGAAATATTATTAAAATCGGCGTAAAGCTTCATTCCAACAAAAACAACAACAACAACAAAAATCAGTTAAAATATAAGTTGTTTTTCGCTGTATTTAAAACCCCATATTTAAAAAGTGAATTTCAATTGTCCCTTGCAACACTCTTTATAATTGTGCTTTGTGGTAAGATCTAACAGGTTCTATAAATTAATAAATGTACTTTTTCATAACACTTACACTATCAACACTTATGAATAATCATTTATTGTATGCCATGTGTTTCAGGTAGCAGTCATCCTTTAGAGGTTAAAGATTAGAGAAGGAAAATAGCTATGATAATCATTGGTTGGATTTTGTCCTGGTTGGGTTTTGTTGGATTGAACGGTTTTGTCCTGGTGCAGTTTTGTCCATAGGCGGCGGTATCATTTATTTTGAACAAATATATAAACATGTATATGTATGCTAAGTATAGCCAATTTCTTTCATTTAAAATAATTGAGGACGGGTTGAACAATTATGAAGTTAAAGACTTGCGGGAAATGTTCAATCATACGATGATATGTTATTTAAACCAATTTCCTGGTAACACAGTCAAGTCAATTTTCTGGATCAAATGGAGTTTTCCAATGTTTCTATCCTTCTAAATCAGGGATACAGTTGTCAGCTTTCACCTTTCATGATTCTCAATTGTTTTCACGTTAAAAAAAACACTGAGAATCGTTCCAAATAGTTACAGCTGATTTGATTTGTGTAGTCATAATAATGTGCCCCCACCTTTCTGATATGCTGATGATGGTGTTCGCATACCTCAGACTATCAAACGCGGGTTAGGTTATCTCATCTAGGGTAGGTCAAGTTAGAGGCTGGTCAAAAAAATGAAGTACCCTTAGTACTGTGAATTATTGCGCATTTTCATTCTGAAGTTAATCTTACGCCACCTACAAAGTCAAAACAAACCGAAAGCAGAAAATGTTGAACACTTAAACAATCGTGTATATATTTTAATCGCTTCGAAAGACGAAAATGAGTGAAAGTCCGCTTCAACCATTTTCCCGTTTTCTTAGCGATGGTTTATTGTCAAATCTAGTTGGCACTCCAAACAAATCTAGGCTTCCTGTTACTTCGAGGCCGTTCGCTCTTCTTGTTCAGAATGTCAACGCTACCACATCAAAACACGTAAAAGTCTTTGTTATTTTTAATGAATTAAAGATTTTTGAGCCTACCAATCGATATTCTCATGGTTATTGCAATGTAGATAGATTTCAGATAGTGAGCCGTTGCTGAATACCCAAAATTGTTTTACCAGATCTTTTAATCTAACACTCACAATAGTTTTAAAATTTGGTACCATAACTAATGACTCATGGTTTTTACAGACGCACACCTGCCAGTAATAGCCGAAAGGGGAGTTAGGCAGTATATATAAAGCAGGGCAGTTTTGGCCAAGAAATAAGTTTATGTTGTACTCGAATTTTCGACCCCCAGAACACCTGTGTCACCATGTACTGTATTTAAACCTTGCACCTGTTCTTGATTTAACAAATGTAGACTACTTCTTTCCCCCATTTCTTAACCTAATGGAGCAAGTTCCATACTGCTCAAAATGACAAAAAGTAGCATTTTTCCTCTATACTCTGACACCAATAATATACATATGTAGGGAAAAGTGTGTCAATCATTGGGGGTCAGGTAAGTAAAAGGTCATAAGTGAACTTTGTCCGAAATCTGCTGCTTGACTCTACCACAAAAGTAATTAACCTTGAATCATGATACTCTATAACTGGTGACTATGATCCAAGGAAGTACTCTTTTTTATTTAGGTAATACAGTTCAAAGGTCAAGGACAATCTTTCTTTTGAGGTCACCTTTAAACTTTGTCTGAAAATGTTTCTTGACTAAAGCTCAAAAAGCAAGTGACCTACAATCATAAAACCTAGATACAAGCTCTGTTAATTCAATTTAACCCTTGTCATGCTGAATAAATTTTGGCTAAAAATTTTCATCAAAATCAAAGGGCAAAAAGCACTGAAAGTACCAACTGTAGGTCAATTTTTATTCGAAAAACTAAATCTATTGACAATTATGGTTTGAAAATGAGATACAGGTGGTGTAGATTAACATCAGACTGCACATATGTGCAGGCTGATGTTTGTCTTTATCTCCTGCCAAAGCAGGAATAATTCCAGGTTCAGCATGACATGGGTTAATCTAAAACCTATGGATTCTGCTCCCTACATTACGCTAAAGTAAAGCCCTTTAAATTACGGTTACATATATGATGAGTCAAGATCATAAATTACTTTTTTGATGCAATAATAGCGCTTATACTGAGACAAAGTGCAGGTGGGACAATAAGTCTGCTTTGGGACAGCTCAGTTAGTATTGATACACCATACATTAGTTGACACCAATTTTCATTTTGTACATGTTACTGAGAATTATTGTATTACTGTCCAACTTTCATAAAATTTAATCTTTTCAAATGCTAAGCTGATATTTTGCAGGATGAAGAACAAATCATAAAGCGTGAGCTGCAAATGATAAAGGAGGGTATCTCAGAAGTTGGTGTTTCACCGGTAAGGATACAGAAGTTAAAATTAGAGGGGATATAAACCTTTTTATAATATGACTTACGGCGCGGGAGTGAAATAAACCTATTGAATATTTTTGATGTTACACGGGTGTTATTGCACTAGTGGAATAACTATGCAAATGTGATATAATGTATATATTGTGACATGGATTTTAAACGGCATTATAAGTTTCGCGGAAAATTGAAACTTTGAATTTCAAGATTTTTGACGATTTTTCGCATAAATTCGGGTCATATTATGTATAGAGTATAAACTTTGTGCTCATAAAATACAGAATTTATTAAACTTGTCATCTATGAACAGATAAAAAACGAGACTGCCTATAAACAGATAAAAACTGTTTATAGATGACTTGTTTAATAAATTCTGTATTCCATGACCACTCATTCAATATCCTCTATTTTTTCACAAAAAATATTGTTGCATAAATATGTGTGTTGTGGGTACTTATTTTAATTTTAAAGCTATGATATAATTCTAATAAGCACCAGTGACATAGATTAAAAAACAATATTGATGGCTCAGTATAAAACAGTTTCAACTGCTTATATAGTTTAGGCAGTTAGAACTGTTTTGAACTGGGGCATTAATATAGAAGAAAATTTGAATTCAAAATGTAATTCACCCCTGAATCAGTACCTCTAGAATATGTTGTTTGTATGACTATCTCATATTTTAATATTTTGAATACTAGTTATGGTCTTTGTTGGAAAAATTTCTTTTTTGTAATTCTGAAACTGATTTCCTTTATGATCAGAGTAATTGACAAAGTTTTGACTGCAAAAAACAATATAATCAGATTACGTAGTTATCAAAACCTCGTCAACCAGATTCTCCATATTTAAATACTAACCTTTTACATGTAGATATTAGATAGACACCGGGGATCAACACTTTTGATGAAGGAGGTAAACAATAAATAGGGCAAATAAAAAAAATGGTTATGTTGATTGACTTCTGTTATTATCTCCAAAATGAAATATGAACCCTGTTTTATTGGTAAGTGTCTAATAAGCACGATGAGACACCCAATACTGTCTTTGGGTTTTTCATCAAGATGTCTCTTCTGTAGGAGATTGGTAACATAGAGTATAATATTGTTTGTTTCAGTGCAAGATCAATTTATATTTCATTCAGTGTAGAACCAAAACTAAATTTTCATAAGTGGCGGAGCCACAAGTTTCCCTCCACAGGTGAAAAAATAGCTTTTGTTGTTCACAAAAAGAAATATCAATAGATCTTACTCAAAAACAAATAATTATTCTATTAATGCAAAAAATGAGACGAAATGTGAATATTTTAAGACAAATTTTCTTAAATGGTGTCGTTTTGCTTGTGATTGCTTTACAGTGGTCATGGTGTTTTTACTTATACTTCTTCGCTTAAATGAGATCAGATAGGGTGAATTGAAAGAAAGCACTGGATATTAGTTGTTGATATTTCACTGTTTAGGCAGTGAGTTTATCAATTGATGATATACCGTTATTTCTCAATAACCCACTAAAAAGCATTTTGATGGCTTACACGAAACAGTTGTAACTCCCTATATGTGTATAGGGAGTTACAACCGTTTTGCTCTGAGCCATTGATTAAAGAATGAATTTTCCTCTACTTATAGGCACAGGTCAGAGATTATTTATGCAGAATCCTGTATTGCCACATGTTAGGTTATGATGTCACATGGAGCCATATTGAAGCACTAAAACTAGCTTGTGGTAATCCCTTATTAGAGAAAAGAATTGGTAAGATTGTTAATGTGTATCCTAACTACATTACCAATGGCAATAAACAATAGAATTGCTATAATCATTATTCATGTAATCATGTTTGCATATGATGTATTAATCTGCATTACAAGTTTGTAATGAATAATCAGAGCTCATGCTAGTGTATAAAAATGAAAAGTCATTGACTCCTTAATCATGAAATTCAGGGGGTCAAAACTCCACCTAAAGAAATCAAAACAACAGAAAAGGCAAATTGTGAGTAGAATGTTACAGTTTTCACTCTAAAGTTGACCCTTTATTGTATCAATATAAAGAAAGCAATTAATCAGTAGAATTCTGAATAGTATACAAGATACATTATTGAAAAATTTAAGTGACAAAATCCAGTTTCGACCCTAAGAAATTCTCCTCAAGGGGGTCAAAATGACCCCACTTGGAGAAATTTCTTAGAGTCAAAATAGCTTTTTTCTTCTTCAGATTTTTGAGGGTCAAAACCACTGGTTTCAGGGTCAAACTCAAGTGATGAATATTTCTTGATATGAGATAATATACACTGTAATATGCATTAATGATGGCACATGGAAAAACAGTGGGGGAATAATGAGTTTAATACATTCTCTGTCAAATCCATTATTTTTACACTCATGAGATATATTATGAAGGATCTAATTTCTGAAAAGAAGTAATACCTTTGTATGTTATTTATGCAGAGCTTTTGTATTCATCAATGAAATGAATTAAATACAGTAATAGTGTAAGTGCATATACAGTAAACCTTCACTGGCTTTAACACCTCAGGGAACCCACTTCTTTGTGTGAGAAATCATTAGAATGAAAACAAAGAGCTGTAAAGTTATCAGCAGATCAAAATGTTTCATGTACAGGTCTTGTGCTAGTATTTGAAATTGAGGAGTCTTTGACTCCTTAACTATAAAATTCTGGGGGTCAAAACTGATTTTAAAGGGGTCCAAATGACAGAAAGAGTAAAATCATAAGTAAAATTTTGAAAGTTTGGTAAGAGTCAATTGACCTTATCTTGTAAAGACATGATGAAAATCAATTATTTTTTCAATATTTTAATTAATATTAGATAAGTAATTGAAAAATTTGAAGGATGAAAATCACCTTTGATCCTTAGAAATTTCTCTCAAGGGGGTCAACATGACTGCCTTGGAAGAAATAAATAAGGGTCAAAATAAGATATTATGAAATTTTTGGAAGTCGAAACCCTTGTTTAGGGGTCAAACACGAGACCTGATATCCGTCATAGAACATATCCAAAAAAGCATACACTTACTTGATTGTTCAATAATAAAATTGTTTTATTGTTTCTAATTGTTACTAACAAATGATTTGTTTAAATGTATTTTTGAAATTTATAAAGAAATAAATTGATGAAAAAAATTGGACTAGAAAATCTTAGTTTTGACTTCTCTTGTTTACAATCCATTCATGAATAGTTTTACTGCCCCATTTTCAAGTAATATTGAGGTCAAACTTCAAATATCATACAAAACTTGAAAAATACCTGTCGAATAAACAAAGATTAATTGGCTGTATTAAGAAAATAAACAAAGTATGACATTTTGTAATTAGATATGGACCTTTTGTTTGCAAATTTTCCATGTACAATATGTAGCAATTTGAATTTCCAGATATAAGAATAGGTCATTCACTCCTTGTGTGCGAAGTTTTCTTACATAGTACAACACAATTGCACAACTTTGGTTGTGACTTAGATCCTTGTTTGAATTTTCCAAAGTGATTGAGAAAAAACATGCTGTTACAATAGTTTTGCACTGACCAATCAAGATGTATTATAGAAAATCATTGACCTTGTCTGTTGTAGGGTACCTTGCAGCCTGTTTGCTGATGAACAGGGATACAGAAATAGCCTTATTATTAACTAGTACAATGACTAAAGTGAGTGTTTTCGAATAAGTCAAAAGATAAGTGCAAAAGAATTATGCAAGGCTAAAAAGTATCTACAATAGTTTTATGCTGTCTCCCTTGAATGTGAATTTTGCTCTGTTATCATTTGAGCTTGTGTGTGACATTTCCTACAATTTGACTATGTGAGTAAGGTGCAAACTTTGAGCAGTCTAGATAGCCTTGGTGTTGTTTGTGTAGGCATTGGCTAAGGTGTTGACAATGACATAAGTCTGATAACCTTTGTCATATCTCTATTGTCATTGAAGATATCTTCTTGAAATTTAACATGTTTATTTAATATCACAGGAGCTATCCAGACTATCAAGTGGGAAAACTCTGGAAGCATTTTTGTAGGTTTAAGCCTCTTTTTTGAACTAGACTTATTTTCATGATCTAGTACCTGCAGTTGAACATTGGTGACTCCAATGTTTATTACCTTTGTTTCTGGTAAAATAATATTCAAGACGGTTATTGTATCGATTTTTTTGCTATAGTGTAGGGTAAAGTCAAGATTTTGATGGTGTTAATATTTACAGAGAAAGGAAAAATGTTTTCTAACTGACCTTAATACTGACCTTAATAAGCAAGGAGTCATGTTTTACACAAAGGTGGGCTTCATTCTTAAAATTTCCAGTCATTGTTTCATGACAGAAAAGGGAAGATTTATTTAATTAAAAGCTGAAAAAAAAAATAAATATACATATATATATATAATACATACTTAGTGTTTTGTATGAAAAAAAAAAAATCTAACGAGGTTGGAAGAATTGATAATTGTCGAGGCTCTTATAACCTCTATTTGCCTCGTTTTCATTGATGATTTTAACTCAAATGCAAGTTTCTAAAAATAACTACATTATATCATTGTTCTAAAAATAACTAAATGATATAAAAAAATATCATACGCGATGTTATCACACGGACATTTGTATAGTTATAAGATAAAATAACATGACAGACGTCATGAAGATCAAATGGATCCCCTATGGTAAAAAATAAAGTATTTCCGGGGCATTCATATCCGTGACACATTTCTAGTATACTTGAGAACATGTTTTGGAAAAGAAGAAATTGATTGTAACAAGTAATTTCTTATTTTCCAACAATGTATTTCGCTGCAAAGGATGGGCTCATGTCCAATTGCACATACTTTTTTTTGTTGTCTTCTACCTCTTTTGGTCTAAATTATTGGAAAAAAAAAACGCAGGAAAATTGTTGTACTTTCAGGATATCTGTAGCAGCAACATTCTAGAGAATATAGCTGGTTTATATGGGGCATCTCAACTCATTTCCAAGGAACGCATTCCATTTATGTTAGAATATATATTGAACAAACTCACACATCCAAGGTATGAACACAGATCTATACTGTAAATACATGACCAGTCAGACTTAAACCCATTCAGTCTTGTCAAATTTTTAACGAAATTGTAGAAAGCAATTTTTGTTGAGCCTCCTAGGAATGAGCAAGACATACATTGTAGATGTCACAATACTACTTAGTATGGGTGTGCTAGTACATCAATCCGTCTGTCTGTCTGAGATACTAGGATTTATTGATAGCTCAGCAAGAAACAGTTGTAACTGCCTAATACATGTAGACAGATACAGCTTTTTTGTGCTGAGCCATCATCTAAATGTCATATTTTGTCACTATTTGTCTTCCACTAATTAGCTGCTAATTGAAGAATGATATTGGATAGCAGCTGGAGTCTAGGAAAGAATGAATGGTAGTACTGGTGTGAAATACCAGGAGACAATTGTTAGACTCTACAATATGACTCTATGATATGACCCTACGATATGACTGTGAGATTGTTTAGAGCAGTATAAAACCCATTTAATCCTTTACTGTTTAATCCCTGATTTTTACGTGCCTGTGATTTTATGATTGAGAAAACATTGTGAAAAAAGAAGAAATTGCAATTTCTTCTTTTTTTCCACACTATTTTCTACCCTACTGAATGGTTATTTTTCAAATTAAACCCACTTTTAATTTTTGTCTGCAAAACATTTGAATTTGGACAGGTCCAAAATTTTGTAAAACAGGAAAGGGTTAAACAAACATATCAAAGTCATATGCCTAGTTTAGGGTAGGATATAAGGGTCATTCACCTTAACAAAATAGATAGTTTAGTTAGTGTTTTAGAAACATGTCTTGTTAATAATACTGGCCCCAGATGAACTGGAACAACATCATGAAGATCTAAAGAAAACTACCCTATGGTAAAGTTCATGGTCAGTTATCAATAATTCACTGATATATGTTTCAGGGAGATGGTAAGACAGAAAGCTGTGATGTGTTTACATCAGTTTTTAATACTTGCCCCAGATGAACTGGAACATCATCATGAATATCTACAGAAACTCCTCTATGATAAAGACCCTAGTGTGATGGCCGCTGCTGTACATATAATACACACACTTATATCTGTAGGTTGATATTACCTATATAGAGGATAATGAGTGGGTGTTAATGAAATGCTTACATATATTAAATATCTTGTGTATAAATAGTATTTTTATAAGTCTGGATGTGACACTTTCAACAGTTTGACATGTGCATGAATTATAAATATTGAGTAGCCTAGACAGTCACAAAGTTTAATTAAAATACTGTCTGCCTGTCTGAAGTTATTTGTAGACCTTGCCTACCTATAATGTGACAAGTGAAGATTTTTGACAGTCTGCGGATGCACAGGCTAGCCAGTGTCTTTGCTTGGGGCACATTTGAAATTGTTGGAAATGTCAAACAAATAAATACAAGATTTTGCTTAGTATTTAACTCCTTTGGCCAAAAGCAACTGAGGCTAATATCAGAGATTGGGTTCATAGTGTGTGGGTGTGAGCTCCCATTATTCCCTTCTTTAAAAAACTTTTCCTCAGAAACTTAGGGATGAATTTCAAACAAGTTTCAAAGGAATGATCTTTGTGTGATCCTTTATTAGAAGTAATAAAATAATTTTGATTTATTGGGAAATATGGGTTTTGTGCCCATATACACGTATAGTTTATAATATAAACTTCAACAATTATTTTCAATGAAGGTGAAGGATTTATTTCAATTAAGTTAATCAAATTTAGAGAAAATGTGATAGACAGTTGAGGATGATATGCCTTCATGGTCTCTTGTTTTAGTTTAACATTGCCTTTTTGTGCAAAATTTTTGAACTGCCTATATCTATAGGCACTTAAAAAGTTTTGCACTGATTTCAAGTACAATCAAACCTGTCTTAAGCAAGCACATAAGGGACAATTTAAAAGTACTTGCTAAGGACAGGTGCTTGCTTAATACAGGTTAATATCAGTGCTATTGCTATACTTGGAAACTCAGTGGTTGCTTGCTTAATACAGGTTGCTTGCTGATTAAAGGCACAAGTTTGACTGTTTTCTCTTTATTGATGACTATAATAATCATTTTACAGAAGAGACCTGAGAATTATGAAGCTATAGGAAGCAGCTTAATAGACATTCTTAAACAAGTGATCAACAGGAAAATGTCATCAGCTTTTGAATATCACAGTATACAGTTGCCATGGTTACAAATAAACATACTACGCTGTCTTTCTACTCTAGTTTTATATCATGGAAGGTGAGAAGCCTTTATTCCAAATACAAGTCCCACAAAGCATTATAAATGATAACAATCATAAGGCTGATATCTATAAGTAATGTTGATAAAGAGATTCTGTTTTTACAAGACATTCATGCATGTAGGGTAGATTTCAACCTTGTACAACACATGAAGTAATCTACATTAAGTTGAATTGCCTTTTATGTGTTGTCAATAGTCAAGGGCTAGCTTCAGGATTGAAAGGTCTTGATTTTCAGGTCCAGGGAAGTTGACTGGTTCTTTGATTTTAGAATCATTATTCTGAATTGTAAAGATTTGTGTTCAATTGGTATAAAATAAATTGGTTTAAACCAGAAAAGGTAATATTGAATGGTTGGTCATTGAATTTAAAATTTCTTCATAGATCTTGGTTTTTGTTGATGTATTTTGTATTGGTAGAAACATTTTTGAATCATCTGTAGATGGAGATACGAATGCCATTCAAACCTTCTAAAACATTGTGGAAAAGAGAAATTATTTGTTTAAAGTCAAAAAGTGTTTGTTTTGTTTTATGTTGGTAAGACAGCTGAAATTACCAAGTGACATCATTTAGGCAAGTTTTCCTGGATAATGGATCAAATCATTCTTTTTTATACGCCCGTCGAAGACGGGACATATTATGGGATCACCCGTGGCGTCCGGGTGTCCGGGCATCCAGCGGCGTCCACTTCTTTGTCCGGAGAATAACTCTGTCGCTTGAAGTCCGATGGACTTCAAACTTGGCAATTGTATTCTTCTCATCATTACGGAGTGCAGTGCACAAGAACCATAACTCTACCTGGCCTATTTTTTGAGTTATTGCCCTTTGTTGTTTTTCAGACTTGAATCTTGTCCGGAGTATATCTCTTAAAGTATAATAGCTAGGATCATGAAACTTCATGGGTGTATAGATCTCACCAAGGGGGAGTGCAGTGCACAAGAACCATAACTCTACCTGGCCTATTTTTTGAGTTATTGTCCTTTGTTGTTTTTTTCATACTAGAATCTTGTTTGTAGTATATCTCTAAAAGTATAATAGCTAGGATCATGAAACTTCATGGGTGTATAGATCTCACCAAGGGGGAGTGCAGTGTACAATAACCATAACTCTATATGTCCTATTTTTTGAGTTATTGCCCTTTGTTGTTTTTCAGACTTGAATCTTGTCCGGAGTATTTCTGTAAAAGTATAATAGCTAGGATCATGAAACTGCATGGGTGTATAGATCTCACCAAGGGGGAGTGCAGTGTACAAGAACCATAATTCTACCTGGCCTATTTTTTGAGTTATTGCCCATTGTTGTTTTTCATACTAGAATCTTGTCAAAATTGTCTGCAATTTCTTTTATTTTATACCAATCTGAAATTTTGTTTTCTGTGAGTGGCTTAGAAAAATACTATATATACCTCTTACCTTAGTCCATCTGTCTCTCTACACAAAACATGAAAAAAAATATTCATTCAAAATAACCTCAGTTCTATTCAAACCCCCAGTTAATACTAAGCATTGTGACGGGCGTATCTTGTGACAATTTGGCACCTTGTTTCAGATTGAAAGAAGACTTGAGTTTATTGATGAAAGATATTTTGCAAAGGTTGAATTTAAAAGAACAAATGGGATTTGGTGAGTGGAATGAATAAATTTCAATCAAGACTTATCTTGATTCATTGCATGTCCACCTAAATATATTTTAGGACTTGATTTCAAAAATACTTTCTATTAATTTCAACGAGTTACAGCCACTTTTTTCATGGATATCTTCTTATAAATGACCAATTATGCAAACAGGGAACATACTGAAGTAAAATCTTAGTATCGAATAATTTCTGGGATTTTTTTGTTTTAAGGAAGTTCGCTCGGCTATTTCCTACTATTAAACTTTTCTTTGAACCTGTTTTTTTAAAAAAGATCTAAATGTTATATTTCAATTTTATAAAAGAACAAATGGGGTCACCATGCTTATTTTTTTGTCAGAGCCGTTTGAAAATAGGTACCAAAAACATTGAGTGCACTTTAGTTCTTGCCTTTGAATTTCTTGAAAATTTCACCCTTGATTAGAAGTAATCTTTTTTGGACAAATGCATATTCTGAAAGCAAGTGATTTGTGTTTTATTTAAAAACGACATTCCATTCAACTAATTTTTCTAAAGAAATATGAAATCTTTATTTGGTTCTTAATAGAAGTATTTTTCTTTTAAAACTAAGGGCTTCTAATACATGCTTCACAATAAATGAAAACATAGTTCTACTATTAAACTTTTTCTTATACTCTCAATATAAATTTGTGACATAATGAGGAATATTTTGACATGAAAAAAAGTTGGGGTCACAGTCTTATTTTTTTAGATATTTTGACTCATTTGTTAAAATAAAGGGAGGTAATTCACAACTAGAAAGCCATGAATGGCTTGTGTCGCTCCACAGGCTTGAATTTCTTGTAATAGCAAACTTAAGTTTTGACTAGATTTTTAGATATTTTGGGTTCTTCTGATGTTGAAATGATTTTCAAGGTTTCCACTATTATAACATATAGAGAAATGACCTCCGCCCATAAAAGACATATTTTTCATTAAATCACAATAATTTTTGGCTGCATGATAAAAGATCGCCAAAAGATCATACTTATGAAGTTTGATTGATATCCATTATTTACATTCTGAGAAAATGATTTTCTAAGTTTCCACTATATAACATATACCAAATGACCTCCGCCCATAAAATACATACTTTTCATCTGATCATAATAATTTTTGGTAGACTGATAAAGGGTCACCCAAGGATCATTCATGTAAAATTTGGTTGATATCTATCACTTAGATTCTGAGAAAATGATTTTCAAAGTCTCCACTATATAACATATAGAGAAATGACCTCCGCCCATAAAATACATATTTTTCAACTGATCACAATAAATTTTTGTAGACTGATAAACAGTCACCCAAGGATCATTCATGTAAAATTTAATTGGTATCCATCAATTAGAACCTGAGAAAAGTCACTTTTTACCATATATGGAAATTAGCCATGCCCATAAAATCAGTGTTTTTCATTGGATCAAAATTTCTTGAACAACTTTGAAAGAGGGTCACCCAAGGATCATTCCTGTAAAGTTTGGTTGAAATCCATCCAGTAGTTTCTGAGGAGAAGATTTTTAAAGAAAAAGTTTACGACTGGACGCACGGACGCGCGTATGGACGGACGCACGATGGACACAACGCCATGACAATAGCCCCAGTGGCTTTCAGCCAGTGGAGCTAAAAATGATTAACTTTTAAAACACATTTTTTAATATTGGAAATAGCAAATTTGTTAGTATTTTGGTTCAGGGATATGAGGTAGGGTTTTTTTTTTACCATATTCATAAGTTTTATTTTCTTTCTATCCGAAAAATAAGCAAGGGGTAACATTGAATACTGGCTTGTCGTTTTCTTTGAATACTCTAAAATCGGGGAAAATGCCCCGAAAAATTGGGGGAAAAAATAAATTTTTGAATTTAAACAAATTTTTACATGTTTTCACAACCTTACATACAGCTCTATATTAAACATTGTTTGAATTTTGATTCATAGTTTTATAAGGAATACAGAAACGCTAATGTTTTTTTTAATGGCAGAAAATCCAAAACTGGATGTGCGGATGTCCCATACATTTCAATTTATAGAACTTTTTTATGTTTATTCGTAATAAGAGTGTTTACTCTTGCAATAGTTAATTGTCTTTAGAAATCTACTATTCATAATCTGATAATGAAGATACAGTCAATCTTGTGCAAGCGACCATGTCTATTAAGCGACCGTTTTTAAAATGGCCTTCTATAAGTCAAAATATCTTAAAAAATAGATATTATTGGTCTGAAAATAATTCAAATTGAATCCTATGTTGTTTAAACTCATTAGAATTGTCTCAATGAGATGATTCTTTTGAGTTTAAACGACAATGGATTATTGAGAAATTTGCTAAAACATACATATTCAATCAAAATAATGTGTTTAATTTGTAAACAAAGCGCATACTAAGTGACCATTCTCTTAACAAAGGTTTTTTGGTGGTCCCCTAAGTGGTCGCTTGATACACATTTTACTGTACTTATTAAAATTTAGATTGTGATGTAATGTGCTCAATTTCAAATTATATCAGGGCACATGCCTGAAATTTCATATACAGAATTAACACTAAAAAGTTTTTTCGTATAAAGAGCAATATCTCCTTTTTACAATTTTGTTTCCTCCTACAAATTCTTATTAAAAATAACTAGAGTTTTTTCTCCTTCTTTGTTTGGGTTCCCAAAACGGACCTGTTCCCAATGCAAAAAAGTGCCTTTTTTTCCCAAAATCAGGAAAAAATTCCCACTTTGCTAAAGTTGAGGATCATGCCAAATCAGTTTGGCAAGATCCTCAACTTTAGTAAATTGGGACTTTTTGGGAAGTGAAAAAGAAGAGATTAAAATGTTGTTTCTTAGTTTAATTTCATTTCTATTAACAAAATAGGCAAAGAAACCTTTATTTTGATGATAAGTTGTACATAACAGTACGTTTTTGCCAAATCCATATTGATTATAATTTATCCCAATTTTTGAGAAATTGAGACATTTTTCCCAATTAGCCTGGTTTCGGACCCGTTCCCAAACCCCCGAGAAAAAACACTGATAACAACAGCAATTTTCTTTCAAAGAAATATTAAAGATATAAAAACTTCCTTTTCAGCAATCCTGTATGAATGTATATGTTGTATAATTGCTATGCGACCTGATCATACTCTGTTGGACATGGCTGCCCAACATGTGGGTAGACTGCTGAGGTCAAGTGATCCAAACTTGAAATATATGGGTGAGTTTTAGTTGTGTTTGATTTTTTTTATCTTCAGCAATTTGAGTCATTTTGGCTAAGGCAATTCTAATGCTGTTTATGGCATATTCTTACTTCACACAAAGATTTGGAAGTAAATATAGACATAGATCAGCATGCATAGATGTGCACTCAGATCTCAGACCTAATGGTCTGCTTTCTACTAAATTATTTTTGGGAAATAATTGAGCCAGATTGGTTAAATGTCTCAAAAATTTGCAATTTATTTGAATAAAACTTAAATTCAGCAGGATAAGGTTTAATTTATTATCAGACAATAGAAGTTTTTTAATTAGTGGAAATTGAGGCACCAGCAAACATTTAGCTGTTTATTTCAAAATTCACAGAACTTATGTTAGAAAGAGAAATAAAAGCAAAGAAAAGGGAGATAATAGAGATTATCCACTTAGGTGGACTTAGACATCGGATGTCTGACTACGGACTTGGAGGGGTCCTCTCAAAATGAAAGAAACAATATTTGTTGATGCATCTTGAATGCATAAATGGATGGCATCTATGATCAATTTTTAAGTGTGATAGGTTAGTATGGATGTACAAGAAGCTGTAAAAATGTCAAATATGAGCGCATCTATTTAACCACGCTAAGTGTTTTCTATACAGTGCTGTCGGCAAACCCTGCGCACTTAAGAAAGTCAAGTACAAAGTTCGTGTAAAGATATCGGTTTTACAAAACAAATCAATACACGAATGTACTCGTTGACCATTTTTGCTATGTAAAAGACATTTTATCTAGAACAAAATGTCACAAGAATTACACAATCCGGTGATGAACAGAGGCACCGTCGCGTATTATCAACGCAGTTTTCGTCGGCTAAACCTGCGCAGTCGAGGAAAGAACCTAAAATTATGTCCGTAAGCTGTTAGAATTAAAATGAAAAACACTGAGACAAAAACGGGAATCTTTTTGCTTTAAAATACACACATGAACTTTTCGTTTTAAATGGTGGAATCAATCAAATTTTGAGTATGAAAAATAGGTTGTTCTGCTTTTATGTGTAGCGGCCATTTTCCTAATTTACATGACGTCATATAGCTGCGCAGCTTTAGACGACGCGCAGGATTACCCGACATGAGTGTACTGCAACTTAGACATATCAGTTTGTCTCTCCATCTATCTTTCTGCTGATGAGCCAGTGGGGGTGGTCATTTTATTCAAGAGCAATGTCAAAACTTTGACCTTTATCTCAAAAACTTGTGTTGTCTATCAACCTGTTATTTTTTAAAAGCGCTTGCGGTGAATTCCACATAGATTGCTTGCTATAAAACAGTTCGAAACTGTGCCCGACGAAAGCAATTGATGACCCGAACGCAGTGCATTGAACAAGACCAAGCGAATACCCTCTTAAAACATTTGATCATTTTCAATGTTGTAAAAAAGAATGATTATTTTTTTTTTTTTCAATCCCATCTTTCTTATGGAGAAGAATAATTTTTCAAATAATCAAGATTATGAAGTTTGTAGGCCCTATGTATTAAATTGCATTTGGAGATCATTACACATGATTTTAATAGCCTGCATTTGACAAGACTGCCCTGTCTATTTTTAATTAGGATATAATGCACTAGATAATGATCTCTATGCTTTTGTCAGTCTACAGAAGCGAGATTTTTTTAAAGAAAATTGAGTAATTGTTAAAACCATGTCGTTGTAACATCGCTTTTGCTTGCTTATTCGATCCGTCATATGTAAAGATTATTATTATTTACTTTTTTTGCATTTAATGGTATCCATCTCAGAAGCAAAAGTTTAAACTTCGAATAAATACTGACATCTAAGGAACAGTTCTTAATATTAACTTAACTTACTTTTTAGCTCACCTGAGCACGAAGTGCGAAAAATTCCAAACATGTAAAACATATACATGTGCACGTACTTATATGAGTAAAGGGTTACAGGTATAAGTAGTTTGTGTATTTTGAGACATCCCCTCGCTATTAAGTCAGATGTCCGATCTCGGAGTTCACCTAAGTGGATAATGTCTAATACAACCTTATATGCTCGGTAAAATTTGAGCCATACATTGTAATAAAAGAAACTTTCATTATGTTTAACAAGGCAAATGCAAATATCCATCTTATTTATTTAACATTGATTGAGAAACAAGTTCTTAAAACTTAGATTAATCCCTCTCCATTCTGCTTCTGTGGGCCAATGAAAGAACCAAGATCAATAGCCACTCTTGGAAATTGAACTCAGGACCTTTGGGTCAAGAGGTTGACCCTTCACATCTAGACCATGGACACCACCATGGACACCACCCAATATTGTTTTAGGAGTTAAAGCCCTGACTCTGCTGGTACAAGCAGACTCCCAATATGCTATGAATTATCAGTCTTTATTAGTTAGTTATATGTATAATTTAAGGTGTAAAAGCCCTTACCCAGCTGGTACAAGCAGACTCCCAATATGCTATGAACTATCAGTCTTTATAGTTAGTTATATGTATGTTTTAAGGTGTAAAAGCCCTTACCCAGCTGGTACAAGCAGACTCCCAATATGCTATGAACTATCAGTCTTTGATAGTAGACTCACTTGAGAGTGAGGAAGTTAATATACAGAAAAAGGTAAGGTCTATATTTATTACTGAAATAGTCAATCGAACAACAAGTTAAGGATTTGTAGATGTAAGGCCATCTTGGCACTTCTCCAACAATGAAATATCCTTGTATATCTACTACAATAAATGTATTGAAAATCATATAAACTTTTTGAAGAGTTCATGGTCAATACCATTGATGGAATATTAAACTGTTGAATGAATGTCAATTGATATTTATAGAAAAACTGTATTATTATAGTTAATTTAATGCAAGTATTACTGTATTTGCCTAGTGGTTAGTCAACTGCAGTTTTTGCAGGAAAACTGCTTAAGGAAGGAGTTATATTACAGTTCAGAAACACAGGGGAATGGAAATGTTGATTTTCTCCAGTTATCCCTGGAAAAGTAAAACATTATTTCCTTCTTGTCCAGGATCAAAATGAACTTGTACACAAAAAAGGTGTATACATAGATTTTAAGGAAACATTGTTTTTACAGAAGAAAATGTCGGAACCCAGCATTTTCTACATTAAAAACAATGTTTTCTACCCTTTGATATAAGCGTTTAAACAATGTTTTCTACCCTTTGATATAAGCGTTTGGATGATTTATCTCTTAGATCTATTTAGTACCATTCCAAGAATTGCCAGTGTGTTTACTTACCCATTAACAAGTTGTAAAGAAAGATGTACTTGTCCAAAGGTAAAAAAAAGCCAGTGCCAGACAAGTTGAGTATGGGAATATCGCTCGTGTGAGAATCATCTATCAAAGTAACACTGCTTAAGGTTGTGGACCCATAATAGTTTTGCAACGTTTCAGAAGTAATGAACTTTAACAGTGTTAACACAGTTTTCCTAATGATTTTCATAAGGAAACCTTGGTTAACATTGTGAAAGAATATATGGTTTGAAATGTTGTGGAACTATTACAGGTTCACTACCTTAAGGAGAATACTTCAATACAATGTTGTATATCTCTTGCAGATGTATAAGTTGCTGTACCAGATAGCCAATATAACCAATGTAGAAGCTGTATGTTCTAAATTACTCCAGTATTTTACTATGACAACAGACAGATACTGGAGGTCAGAGGTCATTTCCATGGTCATCAATCTGACTGAAAGGCAAGTTTATATAGATTATTAGCTTTCCTTGCTAAGTATGTTATGTTATGTTATGCTTAATATGTGGAGGGCTCACCACAAGACTGTACTAAGTGTCTATTAATTGTACAGTCTTCATTGCTCTTGTTTGACCCTTAAACCAGGGTTTTGACTCCCAGAAATCCAATTTTGACCCTCATAAATTTCCTGTAGGGGGTCATTTATGAACCACCAAATTTCCAGTGGTGTATCCAAAGCAATATAACTGGTTATATATAAATTAATTGTTTTCTTCATTCTAACAAAAGAACTATATAATACACGTAAACAATAAAATAAGTCACATTTCAAAAACTCTTTCACAGTAGGTGGAAGGTAGATTGATCATTCTAGAATCCGAAAATAAACACACTGAAAAATTTCAACGCTAGTCAGTCTGCACAGGATCAATACTTTATGCACTACCCAGATGGTCCCTTTTATTGGGATGGATCACAAATTGAGCTTACTCTAAAGTATACAGAGTTTTGCGTTTGACACCGTGACAAGAGTTTTGACCCTCTAAAACTAAAATATGACAGTTTTCCCCCAAGGGGATTATATTGACCCCCTTGAGAGAAATTTGTAAGGGTCAAAGATGGAATTTAATCCTCAATAATATACTATGTAATTTTGTTATACAAATTCATTGATTTCTAAAAAGGGTAATTTGACTTTGAAACCTGTAAAGTTCTACTCATGATTTGCTCTGCCTGTTGTTTTGACCCCATAAAAATCAGTTTTGACCCCCAAAATTTTATGATTTTGGAATCAATGACTCCTGAAATGCTGGCACAAGCCCTGTATATATATCTTTTTATTTGTAGATTGTCCACATCAGCAGAATGGCAGATACAAACAGTATTATCTTGTGTTCATCAGGGAGGAGATCTTATAGACTCTACAATCATCAGGAGGGTCTTAGATTTGTTTGACAAAGGTTTGTTATCAAGATCTAGTATTTATATCACCTGAGCTAAAATTGCCCACGGTGAGCTTTTGGGATCATAGAATGTCTGTCATCCTTTTTTCATTCTCAAAAACTTTTTGATGATTTACTAAGGTCCATAATTTGGGACCATTCTTTTTTTAGCTCACCTGAGCACAAAGTGCTCAAGGTGAGCTATTGGGATCGTAGAATGTCCGTCGTCCGTCGTGCGTCGTCCGTCGTGCGTCGTGCGTCGTCCACAATTTCTTTAAACATCTTCTCCTCCTAAACCAGCGGGGCAATCTTGATGAAACTTGGCAGGGATGTTCCTTGGGTCAAGCTCTACCAAAGTTGTTCAAATGAATGAAATCCACCCTTAACTTTCCCTTTACCCTTAACAAAAAGGGTAAAAATATGAAAATCTTTCAAAATCTTCTTATCTGAAACCAGAAGGCAGACAGCTTTCATATTTGGTATGTAGCATCATCTAGTGGACCTCTACCAAGTTTGTTCATATCAAGACCCTGGGGTCATATTTGGGCTTTGCCCGGGCCCAACCCTTTTTACATAGAATCAAAGAGCGAAAATCTTTAAAAATCTTCTTCTCTGTAACCAGATGGAAGACAGCTTAAATATTTGGTGTGTAGCATCACCTAGTGGGCCTCTACCAAGTTTGTTCTTAACAAGACCCTTGGGTCATATTTGGGCTTTGCACGGATGCATCCCTTTATCTCTTATGAGCACGAAGGGTAAAAAAATGAAAATCTTCAAAAATCTTCTTCTCTGAAACCAGAAGGCAGACAGCTTTCATATTTGGTATGTAGCATCATCTAGTGGACCTCTTCCAAGTTTGTTCATATCAAGACCCTGGGGTCATATTTGGGCTTTACACCGGCCCAACCCTTTTTACATAGAATCAAAGAGCGAAAATCTTTAAAAATCTTCTTCTCTGTAACCAGATGGCAGACAGCTTAAATATTTGGTGTGTAGCATCACCTAGTGGGCCTCTACCAAGTTTGTTCGTAAAAAGACCCTTGGGTCATATTTGGGCTTTGCATGGGTGCATCCCTTTATCTCTTATGAGCACGAAGGGTAAAAAAATGAAAATCTTCAAAAATCTTCTTCTCTGAAACCAAAAGGCAGACAGCTTTCATATTTGGTATGTAGCATCATCTAGTGGACCTCTTCCAAGTTTGTTCATATCAAGACCCTGGGGTCACTTTTGGGGTCCACCTGGGTGCATCCCTTTTTACATAGAATCAAAGAGCAAAAAGGCATATCTGTCTTGCTCTTCGCTGAAAACGTTCCATGGTATTGATCTTAGGCAATTATCTTCTTTTTGACATCTGCCTATCTATTATCAATGTGATGTCCTTGGGGTCATAGAGACTCAGGTGAGCGATCTAGGACCATCTTGGTCCTCTTGTTTGAATTCAGTCAGACTGTTGGATTGACTGATCACAAAGGTGAATCCAAATGGGAATGGAAAACATAGGGAAAGGGTTATGTGGGGCCTTAATTTTGAATTTACTTCATATGACTTGATCAATCTTCCTGAAACTTTAGCAAGATGATTGTCAGGGCATAAAAATGTACCAAATTGATACTACAAATATTCAATTTTAAGCAGGAGAAAAGGATTTTTAATAAAGAGTAATTTAAATTTGCCCTCATGCAAAGTATACATACTTGTATGGTTCAGTTATTTAAAGCCTATTTTGATATTTTATTGCCTGTTATAAGATCTGTCTACACACTTTATTTTCAGATGATAAAAAGGCAAGTTCTTATAAAGCTTTTAGCCCTTTAATACATTTTTTTCTATAGAGTTTTAAATGTTCTTTCACTAAAAGATATATGTATTAGCATTGCTATGGCTCAGCATGAAACAGATGCCACTGCCTATAAACATAGAGGCAGTTACGATTGTTGCGAGCTGTGCCATTGATTTGTATACTGCAGAGTATGTTGTGAAGTCAGATGTCAAAGATCAACAGGTACTTGTACAGAAGTGTGTTATTTGTTTATTGATGAAGAATCCTACACCAGCCTTGATACATATATGTTCTTGGGTAAGTCTGTATTATAAATTTATTAGAAATATATCAACATTTCTTAAAAGCTAGGAATATCATGGAAGCGCAGTATCCAATACAAGTTTTAACGACCCTGACTCCAAAATTAACATTAATGAGTGGGGTAATTCTAGTATTTAATGTCAACTTAACTTCCTTGAATACTTGGTGAAGACCTTTTAAAGATACCAAAAGAAATATGAACAATCCCTGTCGGCCTAGAGGATCTGCAACATGGCAATAACTGCCAGACCTCCCTAAACTTGTCAGGCCTAGGGCATAAAGACTGGAGGTAGTATCTTTCCCTGACAACCACCCAGTTTGGATGACAAGTTTTATATTTAACTGACTAACTTATCATTGTTTAGCAGCTGAAATGTCTTTATAAGACATTCTGGCTGCCAACCAACAATGTAAAAACTGAAAAAAATTACTTTTTTGCGATGTTTTATCAGCCTTGAGTGTTGGAGAAAACCCAAGGTATTAAGATCACATTGGCATTGTTCGCATTGGTGTTGGCATTGGTATGACAAACTTCAGCCTAGGTCATATCTCTGTAGAAAGTGAAGATATCTTCAAACTTGGCATGTGTTTCACCATCACAAGAGCTATCCAGACTATCCAGGGGGATACCTCTGGAATCTTTTTTTGTACGAGTAATGCTTTTTTTTTTACCTAGATTTGTGGCAGTATGTAGCAACTGCAGCCTAGCATTGCACCCATAGGCTGTGATCTTGTAACTCTTGAGCTGGTCAATACTATTGCCAGTCGTCTAATGTGTAATTGACCTGAAATTTACTAGATTTATGGTAAAAAATCAAGCTGTTCTTTATTTTTTCAGACACTGGGAGAGCTTTGTAAACTGCTTAAAAAAATGCCAGAAGAGAGAGTGATCTCCCTTTTTACCAAGCATCTATGTGATCATGATCTTTCATTTTCTGTCAAATCCACCTTGGTGTCACCATTACAGAAATTACTGCTCAACAAAATGATCACACATGTTACTATGGCAACAATTTTGAAAAATTGTCTGGAAAAGCAACCATTAGTTATCAAACAGGTACATGTTATTGATATTTCAGATTGTCACTTTTTCTAAAACAGTGAACAGATTTTTGTTCAAATTTGCTTGATTAAATTTTAAATTGTTTCAAAAACCTAGTAAGTGAATAAATAAATGCTAAATTTAAAACTAATTTCCATGGCTATATCTACCTCTACATCACTACATGATACAGTCATTCAAGAAGGTCAACTCCATAATTTTCAAAGGCTCTAAAGTTTTCATCAATGCATTTTACTTTTATATCAACACTTTTAAAGGACACATCCATTGATAACATGTGTATTGTGTAGTAATTCTTTGGTAGCTTACAAAGGCGACTCACCATTATGGAATTACTGTATTCATGAGATTTCAATATTTAGTGCTCTAACATACCCTTACAAAAATATATTGCCTCTCGCAAACATTTGCTGCAAATTTGCAGCAAATGTTTGCGGCAAATTTGCAGCGAATTCATTTTTCGTATGCAATTGAGCTTTCTTGCAAACAGTTTGCCGCAAACTTGCAGCAAACTGTTCTCGCAAACTCCCGGCAAACTCTCTGCAACCTTGTCGCAAACATCCAGCAAACAATCTATTCAACGACTCTCTTACTATAAATAAGGTATTTTTCCATTTGTAATAAGTTGCTTTTCAAATCCATGGGTCATAAATGTTTTTATGTGCAATGTGTTGGTTTCTGAAGGTTTTTAGTAAAAAAAAAAAAAAAAAAAAAAATGTGGAGTCTGCAGGACTTGAACCGCGGTTTTCTAGTTAAGATCACGAAAAATATTTTATTAATATGTAAATCTGAGATTTCTTTCTCAAACTGCATGATTCTATATTCATTTGTAAGAGTAGACCTATGCTGGCCTTCAACTATACCTTAGATCACTACACTATTACCCTATCTAAGTAGAAATTGATAAACCATACCTTTTTAACTGCTACGTTCAACCAACTCAACTCAACATATCTTTTATTTACACCCAGGTACAACATGTATACAACAAGGGTAACATGTAAAATAATCATGGTTGTTACACCTTGCCATTGGACCACTGAGGCAGATGGTTGTGATGTTGTCTTATATAATAATAAACTTAATTTGGCTTCTAATCTGCTGAAAACTTGCTGCAAACTGTTTGCGAGAACTGTTTGCAGCAAATTTGCGGCAAACTGTTCTCACCAACAGTTTGCAGCAAGTATGAAGTAGTTAAATTGATACATGTGAGCCGTTAAGCAAAATAGAACCATGTTAGGAGGGTGAAAAGTTTCAACTTGGGGAGGGACTACACTATCTGGGTAGGCTGGCTGGGTTTAAAACTTTTCCGGTTTATGAATTTTCGGAAGTTAGAATGAATATTCCTTAATCATATAGCAATGTTTTCTGTGTTGAACCTCTGGGTAACCTCTGCTGAATGATCTGACCTCTTATTTCAATATTCACAATATACTTTACCAAGACGATATCTTTTCATGTTTGGGATGGCTTTTGAATTATTTACAGCTAACTTCTTTGATCATGTGCACAAAAATTCATTTATCTTTAATGATATTTAATGAAAATGATATATATTAGTTTAAAAATGGAGTATTCGGCTTCTGTAAACACTATTTTAGGTACCAGTATAATGAGGGGACTGGATGATATAATAAGAAAAAATTCTTAGTAAATTTTCTTCCACCAGTATCTTCACACTTAGATACAGTGTATTCTTAGATCAGAATGCACGTGTATTCAGGCTGATCTTAGTCTATACTGTCTGCTAAAGCCTTATGTAGGCCTACAGCAGAAAATACTTAGATAAGCATTGGAAGGGTTAATAATGACTCAAAATAGCTTACAGTTTACAGTTGGGAAAAAACTTAAAGATTTTTTTTCAAAGTTCATCTTCTTGCAAACTTCCTGCTAAGTGCATGATCTAACTAATGAAAAAATGTGTTCTCACAAACTTACTGCAAACTTCCTGTTTGCGAATAGTTTGCAGTTACATATTTTTTTTTATCTAAGGAGTTCGCAGAATGTTTGCAGCTAATGGATATTCTGCCGCAAACACATATTAAGTTGCTGCTAACTGTTCTTGCAAACAGATTAGTTTGCGGCAAATTTGCTGCAAATTTGCAGCAAACTTTGTATTTTTGTAAGGGTGATAGTCAAGTCTGAAGTTCTAAACTTAAATGGGTTCTCATGCACCCTGGTTTGGGACAATCCTAGGTAGGATTACATTGAACCCATCGAGAAAAATAGCCACATGGATTCCTGAAATCAAAGATACAGTTCAGCTTCATAGAAACTGAAGATTATAAAACTTTTCTCATATAATACTACCATAAATCTATGGACATAAAAGAAAATGAATCTGAAGGGGCAAAAGTAAGCTCTATCATTTGAACTGTACACATTCTATTTAAACAATTACGTTCCTGAAATATCAGATCGAAAAGAGGGAAAACTTAATAGTCAGTAGAGCTTCTCATGTCCTCATGGGCCTCATGTTCTTATTGCAATGGTTATTAAAAGATGACAAACAAATTTCAGAGAATATCCTTATTGATCAAAGTGTGTGAGGCTGAGTTGGTGTTAGAGAAACAAGATCCAGACAGTGTAGATACAACTCTGTCCTTCCTAGATGATCATGTTAGTCAATGTTTGGAGTCAGGGGGTACACCCTATATTCCTGCACATCTTAGAAAACCACCAGGTAGGGTAGAAAATAAATCATCTGTTTTCCAGGAAAACCTGCATATAAATGACATTAAAATTGACAATAGACTTAATCTCCATTTCTTAAAAGAATGCAAAAATATCGTATTCATAAAATAAGAAAAATAATGTTATTTCCAAAAAGAATTATACGCTTTTACCTTGTAAAATAAACAGTCTCCTACAAACTAGATTTTTATGCACTGAAGGGGATGAAGTTGGAAAACATTAGGGAAAAAGAGAAATTGCTTGTTGAAGCAATTTCTCTCTTTTTCTCAATGTTTCTTACAATATTTTACAGTCTCTTTTCAATTTCAAGGCAAATTTAATTTAAAATTGAAATTCTTTGAATTTGGTTTGATCTAAAAGTGTATGTTTTGTTTAATCTGGGGAAGACTGATGAAATTATCTAGTTGTGTCATTTAAACAGAGTTTCATTGTTAATGGATTGTACCTTAATTCCCCCTAACTTTGAGAGTAAATGTAAATCAATTCATTTGCACTTGTAATAGTTTTGTGCTGACCCCTCAAATACATTTATTAGAATCTCTGATTTATTATCATAAGAAAACATAGAAATTCCAAATCCATATGTCATAGAAATTACTATAAATGTTGGTAAGTAAAATGATATTGTGGAGGGTCAAGTTTAAAGTCCAAATTACTCCAAGTCCTTGTCGCTTCACATTATTTAGAATCACAGTATAAAATTTAACAATTGTTAATCTGATTTAGAAAATTCTGTCTGATGGTTTGTGCTCATCAAAAAAATATAGTTTTATTATAGAATTAAATTAAATATCTAGATATTTTTATAATGAGTAACTCTGTCATCAATATTGCTTCAGTGACCGTCCAAGATGTACAAAAATATTATTAGATTTGATTGAGGATTGTTCAATAATTAATTAAGCAACCATTTCAAATTGCTTATTGTTTACATGTTGCAAAATGTTAGTTTTAGTGGACAGAACAAGGTCAATTTTTATTGACAGTAATGAACAATAAAACAAAGAGTGATATTGAATCAATTTTCTTTGTTGTCAACACACTAATAAATATTGCACATTAAGTAAAAAGAAAATATCAGAGCTACACATAAGGGGTTATATTATTGTTGAAATTATAGATAAAAATATTTCAATAAAAAAGTGCACAATCTTTTGTTGTTTGTACTCGTTTGAATCATCTTGCTGAGGGTTTCATTGAAAAAATAATGTTTTTAGACTGTTAATTACATTTAGACAATTTTGAAGAGCAATCAATATATTGATTCAATATTTGTTTTCAATATAATCTATGGTCTGTTTTAACCGTACAGTTTCAGAACCTGATGAGTCAAGGCTGTTTCAAGGAACAAGTACACCAAACAAATCTGATTCTGTTGACAGTAGAGGAAGATCCTACAGTAAAACATCATCAAACAAAACAGAGGATGATGAGTAAGTGTTTATAAATATGAATGAGTTAGTCTACCAGTTGAATATAAGAAGTACCAATCAGATACCTTACTGTTCTTCGTTTCCTAAAAAATGGATTTTTGGGGGAAGAAAGAATCAAGTTATTGTCATTACCTTGAGTTTGCTAAGATTGGTGTTGGAATGGTCGCTGTGACATACATTAATATACTGAGCGCAAAAAGTTTAGTCGTTTCCTCTTCGATGCCATATATTTCAAGATGTGACTCATCTTTCACAAAAAAGTTGACATTAATTATATTTCTGTCCATTTTCCTTCCAGAATCCTATAATTTTGTTATGTAAGACTAAACTGGTTAGCCATAACAACATGATTTTGAAGAGACTGGTAGAATAGAAAAGTCACACAGTTTAAAAATGGGATGTTACTTCCAATTTGTATCACATTAAAATATTTCTTGTGATCAACTTCATTTTTGGGTATCTTGTCGCAAGAAATTGGTTAGAGTACGGGAACTTTCAGACGTCTCTACAGCATCAACTTTTCACCGAACTCACAAAAATGAAACAACTGCTTTACTAGAGACAATTTTGTAGAAAATCATTAACCAGGAAGGAAAAACAGTTTCTCTGTTTCTTTTTATCCTCAGAAATTGTGTTTTTTACCCCCTTTCTGATTAAGCGATCACGAACGTTCTATCTACGGAACGGCGACGTTAATTTTACATGTTTACTGAGAGGTTCTTTTCAATAGGCTTCCATTGATAAAAAAATAAGACATAAATGATCCTCAGTGATGTTTTGACCGATTGCAATCAATTGGGATGATGAAAGTATTCCATTTTTTAACGTATCGTCATGACGTTTGGTTTCTCTCTTATTATCATTTAACAAGAACATTAAATGGAAAGCAGGTCGTACCATGTGGATATTTATTCACAATGAACCATATGACAATAAAAACACAAATTGCAGAATCTTAAGTCAATTCTATCATCTACGAAATATGCACGCCTTATTCGATATGTCCACGCGGTATCCATTTGATTTACGTCGTGTCAAAAGTTCGTCCTTTTTTGAAGGATGTGATACATTAAAGTGTTTAATTTTTACTCTGAATAAGAGTAATCCAATAAATCAAAAACGGAAATTAAATCATTTTGTTATACCCAGATATCGACCAAGTACGTAAAATAGACATTTACGTCACTTCAGACGTATGTATGCAAGTTAAATTAAAACCTTCGTGACAAAAAGAAAGCCAATGGGATGTAAAATATATTTCAAATGGAAACTTTCGTTTAGCTATATTGGTTGACTTCTTTGTGATGTTATGAAAAGTGCGACTAAACTTTTTGCGTTTGGAATATTTAACTCTGTTTATTAAAGGCTGTCTCTTAAAGAGAAATGGGGGGATTGAAAGGATTTGTTTACAAAAGTTAAAATAAGGGTCATTGAAAAGAACATCATGTATCTTTAGTTTTGTTGTTTGGAGTCAACAAACTGTAGAATTACATCGTAACGGATCAACTTCATTAAAATATGACCCAAGATTTGGGCCAAGTCTTCGCTTTTATTTACTACATTGATATTTCAGTGAGACTGGTATTAAACTTGATGCAATAAAAAGAGTGTGGGGAAGACAGGGTAGAATAAATGAGGAACTACAGGATATACATAGTACATTGAAGGTAAAGCATTGAGGCAAGAATGGAATGTTTTTACAATGTAAATAGAGGATAGTAAATGAGTAGTCATGGAATACCTAATTTATTAAACCAGTCATCTATAAACAAATAAAAACAAGGCTGCGCCGAGTTTTTATGTGTATATAGATGACAAGTTTAATAAATTCGGTATTTTATGAGCACAAATTTTATATCCTTTTTATCATATGACCCTAATTTTTGCAAAAAATCGACAACATTTTTGAAATTCAACGTTTCAATTTTCCCCAAAACTTATAATGTCGTTTAAAACTGACGTCACAATACATAGATTATGACGTCATTTTCCCGGCTACAAAATAGCGTTGCTATTCGCTCTGAGCTCATTTGCATAATTATTCCACTAGTGAAATAACACCAGTGTAATATCAAAAATATTCAACGGGTTTATTTCACTCCCGCGATGTAGGTCATATTATAAAGACTCTTACCACAGTCATACATTCACAATTGTCTCTCATTCTATTCATGTCAAAATATTGTAAATTCATGTAGCATAGGTGTAACTAGGATTTTGAAATTTATACACACTCAGATGGTGACCAACATAGAATATATATAAGGCGACATGTGGACTGTGTCAAAATATGAATATCCTGTCTGCTCCCCTATTCTATGATTTGAGCATTGGTGAATAATCAAAACATCGTAACTACAGCTTGAATAAGCTGTTGTTTCGATGTTATGATCATTCATCAACAATATTTTTTGAAAATGAATTTATTTGTATTTCACAATTGCGTAATGGGAGCTACAGGCTTGTTTAGCAAAAGTGAATTAGTATGTCTGCAACATTGAGGTATCAATGCAAAACTATTGTAAATGCCTATATTATTATAGACATTTGCAATAGTTTTGTGTTGACCCTTCAACATGCTAAGCCAGGTTAGGTTGTTGTTTACTTATCTTCATCTCAATCCCAGGATGGTAAGTTCAATCCTCTAGGCTAGTGGCTCAGGTGATATGTTATGGTTAAACTGCTAGAAAAATGATAGGAAACTATGGGTAGATTGGCCAGCTTCTGTGATATAACTTTATAATATGACCTATGTTGCAGAAGTTAAATAATTCAGTTGAATAATTTTGATAATACACGGATGTTATTACATTGGTGGAATAACTTTGCAAATGAGGTATGAACATAAAGCAACTTTGTATTTTAAATGGGATAAACAGAATATATAATTTGTGCTTATTGAATACTAAATATATTAAACTCGTCATCCAAAACAGTTAGAAGCCTCGTTTTTATCTATTCATAAATGACTTGTTTAACAAATTTGGTATTTAATGACTAATCCTTCAATATCCTCTAAGTACTACATGTACTTTTGAAATTGGATTTTAACCCATACTAAAAAACTGCCTGCTGCATTGGAAATACAGGTACCCAATTTTCTGCATCAAGCCTTACTTAAGTTATTCAAAATACTTACAGTTGACTTTTGCTTTAGATTCAATATCTGTATCATATTTGTTTATCAATTAAGTACACTCTAAGCATATAAAATGATTAAACCTTGATTTATTGATGTCACTTTTACATACATTTTTAGCTCACCTTAGCGTTCAGGGTGAGCCATAGTGATCACCCAATACCATTAGCATTCTTCTCCTCCTAAACCCATGGCCCTTACTAAGTTTGTTCATGTTATTTGTCTAAGATGCAATTTGACACTGAAATATAAAAGGAATTCTTTTCAAATGTTCTTCTCTGAAATCAAAGGGAAGACAGCTTTCATATTTGGTATGTAGTATCATTTAGATAACCATTATTAAGTTCATTTAGATGACCTTTATCAAGATTGTTCCTATCATGCTCTGGGATGAAATTATGGTTCAACATGGGCACATCACATTTTACATTGGATGGAACAGTTTAAGGTAGTGGAACCGTAATAGATCCCCAACGTTTTTGATGTTTTGATCTTTAACAGTGTTAACCGAGGTTTCCTAACAATTTTCATTAGGAAACCTCGGTCATCATTGTGAAAGCTCATGTGTTCCAAAATGTTGCGCAACTATTATGGGTCCACTACCTTAAGACCATCCTCTTGATGTCAAAGAAGTCAAGTTCAAAGTTTTTATCCCTTTCTTTTCAACTTTGTCATATTTGACCAATTCCAGTCCTTCATTTTAATGTACTCAAGGGAAAAAATGGTTATTAAAAATATAATTTTGGAAAGAAAGATTTTATTCTTAGAAACATGACTCCTTTTCTAGCAATGCTTTCTTTCCAATGTGATATTTGTAAACCCAAGTTGGATGAGAAGCTGATGGCATTGTGTGTATATGGTGCTAGTACATGTACTGGTGTGAGGTACTAGGAATCCATAGATAGTTGCTATAGTCTATGTCATATACTGTTAATATTGGCATTGAACTATAATAAAAAAAAATCTGTTGATATCTGCTGTCTTGGACTTCATTCATATTGGATCAGTAGGAAATTGTATTTTCTAGTATTAAATAAAATGTATTTAATTTTTAAGGTCTGAACCTTAGCTTGCTCTGCATTCAAGTTGAATCCCAAAATATTTCAGAAATAATACCTTACTTTATATGGGCACTTTTGCACAAAGTGGGAAACTGTCTTGAAACATTTGGTTCCAGGGGTTTCTCTACAAATTGTGAAGTTAGACATAATCTTGTTTCCTTGTAGGATGGTCCGGATTCAACATCAAGAGAGAAAGAGGAGTTGGTTTCTGCATTGTTTTCAGGCATCAAGTCATCAGATACAGTGAGTTATTTTGCTGTAAAATTTCTATATTTGCATGAATTGCATTGTGAAATGATGTCATAGGGTGTTAGACTGTTAATCAAGAGGTCTTGGTTAGGCACTCTTCCTTTCTGACTATTTGTCCACCACCAATGGGTTGATAATCATGGACCTATGTGGGATAGCATCTTGAGGCTAGGAAAGGATGTTATGGTTGTACTGGTGTAAGAAATAACTGGATCACTATTCTAGAGTTACAGTTAAGAATCACTTTTTGCCTTTTTTTTTAGCTCACCTGAACATGATGTGCTCAAGGTGAGCTATTGTGATCATCCAATGTCTGATGTCCACATTTTCTCCTCCTAAACTGGTGGGCTATTTGTTATGTAACTTGGCAGGAATGTTCTTAGGGTCATACCTACCAAGGTATTAATTTTGGGTATTAGTATTGTGTAGAAGTTATCTTCTAGTGCACTTATGGACTATTATATTGATGTGATGCTACAGGGGGATATTAGTCAAGTGATTGATGTAGGGCCATAATTTAACTCTTGTTCATGAAATGGAGGATAAATTTATGTAGAATTTAACAAATAACTATAAGGTTTCTTTTATGCACATGTAATCAAGACAAGAAGACAATGATGGTCCTATATCGCTCACCTTCGTTTCTTTGTCTTTTTAATAATTATCAAACTTTCTAGCAAAAGTCATTATCACATATTTATGATTTGTGGCCTCTATAGAGTGAAAAAAAAGAAAATTGTGATTAAGGCCCCTTTTCTTGAGATATGGCATTGATCCTTCCCATTTTCAATAGGGTCCATCCTTAGGACCTGACAAACATTCTGACAAAATTTAATGAAGATTGGACCGTTTTGTGGCCTCTAGAGGGTACACAAGAAAACTATCATTACGGACCCTTTTCCCGTGATATGGAACAGATCCTTCCCTCTTTCGAAAAGGATTCATTCTTGTGACCTGACATGCATTCTGACCAAGTTTCATGAAGATGGGCCATATTTGTGGCCTCTAGAGTGTAAACAAAATAATAGTCATTAAGCCCACTGTGATATGGCATAGATCCTTCCCATTTTCAATATGGTTCATCCTTGTGGCCTGACTAAGATTATGACCAAGTTTCATGAAGATTGGGCTATATTTGTGGCCTCTAGACTGTAAACACTTAGATTGTTGAAGCCGGACAACACCCATTGGACATTCAACAATCACAAAAGCTCACCTTGAGTATGATGTGCTCAGGTGAGCTAAAAATTTGTGGACATTACTGATTAATGTACATAGTTTAGCACAAGATCATGTATATCTTTGGTCATGCTTGTAGCATGCTTAGTGAATGAATACAGGGCTAAATGTGTCTGTGAAATAATAAGCCAATAAACAACTGAGGAATCTAATTTAATCTATTGTAACTAAAAGAAAAGTTTTCTTCCTTCTTGCAGGTATATCAGAACACATTCACAGATGAGACTGAGGATACTCAGGGGTTTATGACAGAATTATCCGACAATGCTGGTTGGAGATCGGCCTTCACAAATCTATCCTTGCAGTCAAACAAACCAGTGGACAGTAGTCAGTCAGTGCTATCCTCGACTATTACCGACATTGAAATACCACGAGGACAGGATATCAATAGTGAGTCAGGGCTAGATATCAACATAGTAGAAATGTCAGACAAAGCTAGTCCAAGTGATTCAAATAACGGTTGTGATTCATTACATCTCAATAGCAGTGTTTGTGATCCTATTGGCAATATTAACTTTCATCTTGATCCACTGCAGGCTGACTTTACAGACAGTTTAGGTTCATCAAATGATATACTTAATGACGATGTATCATCAACACAGGATGATACCTCTAGCTTTTTAAACATCAGTGTGTCTTCAACAGATCATAATCAGGTTAACTTTATGCATCCTGGATCAACAGGAAGAACAACAGTGAAAATTTTACCGAATGGAGAGATGTTAGATTCCTGTCAAATTGTGACCGTTCAAGGTGAAAGTACTGACATTAACAACTCTGATAATCAGTCAGAAGGTCACAAGTCTATATATTCGGAGGTTGTGTCTTTATATGACGACTATGATGAAGATGATGAAACTTAACCCTGAATTAAATTTTTTTTTAAACAAATTGCCAATTTTTGGCAGGACATTTCAACCAGCCTGGCTAAATTTTGTGCCCCGCATCGAAAGAAAGGGGGCACATTGTTTTACAGTTGTCTGTCTGGCTATCCATCTGTCTGTCTGCAAAACCTAATGGAAATAAAATAACGTTGCCATTTACTTCAAGGCTATTGAAATTACAACGCTCATATTTGGTATGATGATAGATCTGGATGTTGCATATTTACAGATCCCAAGGTGAAGGTCATGTGACAAGGTCAGGTCATCTGTCAAGGTCAAAGTTATTAAAAAGTGAAGCTTTGGGGGCATTTGTGTTTCACAAACATATCTTATTTTTCACTTTGTGCTCAGGTGAGCTAAAAACCTTGCAGATTTATGACAACTCTTAGTATCCAAAGTGAAAACTAGATACCAAATGGGCTAGGATATTTCATGGATTGAAAAAATACCTGTGACAAGCAATTTCTCATTTTCAAACAAATTTTCAACACAATCTAAGATGCACAAATCTTATGTACTGGATTTTTAGCTCACCTGAGCACAACATGCTTAAGATACTCTTTTTTGATCATTTAATGTCTGTTGTCAACAATTTCAGTGCTAACATTCAAGAGGCCACAATTATGGCTCAATTTTCATTAAACTTTGTCAGAATGTTTGTGTGAGAAGGATAACCCCTATTGAAAATGGAAAGGTTCAATTGCATATCACAGGAAAAGTGTCTTTTATGACTATTTTCTTGATTCTCTAAAAAGCCAAAATATGGCACAATCTTCATGGAACTTGGTCAGAATGTTTGTCAGGTCACAGGGTGAATTTTTTTAATCAAACTTGGTCAGAATGTCTATCTAGTCAAAAGGATAATCTGTCTTGATATCATCCTATAAGACCAGAGCATTGCCTACAGGTGCCTTCCCTTGACTGTTGAGTGCTGGATGGTAGATGAAAATCTATATTGAAAATGGGGTATTTTTAGCACAAAATGCATCTAGAGTTAACCCCCTGAATAAAATAAGTTGCTCTTTAGATGATAGACATGTGCCATGCTTCAGGTGAATGCCTTCAGTAGAACCAGAGATGTCACAAATTGTCAAAGTTTTTGGCATGATGATGATGACGCCAAGGCTATTGCAATACCTGGAGTTTTCTGCGTAAGATTATCCAAAAATACAGGAAAAGGGGCCTTTATCCTCTATATCCACTTTAGGGGCTAAATTTTTGTCACTAAGTTTGTTTTGTCAAAGGATAAACCCTTCCTGAAACTTCTAAGGAAAAGGCTAAAAATTATGCAGTTGTCATAAGACAACCACAATGTCTTCTGCTGAAAAAATTTAATGGTTGATTAATTATCTTTAAATCTATGGGTCAGCTCAAAACGGTTGTATCTCTATATGTTTATAGGGAGTTACAACCGTTTTGCGCTGAGCCATCGAAATATCTTTAAAAAGAATTTAATATTGCTGCGGGAGGACTCAAGGGTGAGCGATAAAGGACCATCTTTGTGCTCTTGTTTGGCATTTTAAAGAAATAACTTTTATAGAACATGTGTTTTAAAAATGTTGAATTGCTTACATAACAATTGTTGAAAATTAACTTGAATAAAAATTATCAAAACGTTTTCAAGTAAGCTTACTTGTATTTTATCTTTCCTGTGCAAAATGTATTAGAAATGTATTTTGTCCCAAGTGTTATGGAACATGTATACGAAACAAAACATGTTAATTCAATTTGAAATTGTGTACTTCACAGGCAATATTTCTATCTTTATTATACCCCCACCTACAATGTAGAGGGGGTATTGGTTTCTACTCATTTGTCTGCCTGTCCCTCTGTAGACCTTTTCTGTTTCCAGACTCTAACTTAAGAATGGAGAGACCTAGAATCATTGGAACAATTGATACCCATGACCCAAGGAGGTGCTGTATTGTTTTCTGGTCATGAAGGTCAAGATCTAAATTGCTTTGCATCAGACCTAGTTACACCTGGAATGTGCTTACTATCCTCTACTGTATTGTCCAAAACTCTTTATAATCCAGTTTGTCATCTTTCAAGCTCAAGTTCATTTTGTGAAGGGCACCAATTCTCAACATAAACACTTTTAACAGCCACATCTTTTGGCTAATAAGCAATTGAGCTTTCATATACTGAACGCAAGAAAGTTTAGTTGCACTTTTTATAATGTCACAAAGAACTCAACCTATAATACTTAAAGAAAATTTCCATTTGAAATTTTATTTGCCATCCGATCGGCTTTCTTTTTGTTAAAATTTTGTAATTGAAATTGAATACACACATGTGAAGTGACGTTAATGTGGATTTTACGTACTTGCTCGATATCTGGGTATAACAGTATGAAACAATTTCCTTCTTTGTCTTATTTGATTACTCTTATACCGAGTAAACATAAAACACTTTGATTTATCACATCCTTCGAAAAAGAGTGAACTTTTGACATGATGTATATCAAATGGATAACACATGAATATATCGAATACAGTGTGAATATCTTGGAGATGATGAAATTGACTTTAGCTTCTGCTACTAGTTTTTTTATTGTCACACAATTCATTGCAAATAAATATAGACATGGCATTCCCCAATTTCCCTATACAGATCTTGTTAAAAGACAATGAGAGGGAAGCCAAACGTCATGACGTTTCGTTGTAAAATGGAATGCTTGAATTATCTCAATTGATTGCAATCGGTAAAAATATCACTGAGGATCATTCATGTCTAGTTTTTTGTTTAATGGAAACCAATTATAAAGAACCTACCAGTAAACAAGTTGAATTTACTCCACGGTAACGTCAGTAGAACTTTAGTGGTCGCTTAACCAGGAAAGTGCATCAACTCAATTTCTGAGGATAAAACAAGACAGAAATACCCTTTTTCCTTCCCTTATAAACAATATTCTACAAAATTGTCTCTGTTAAACAATTGTAGCATTTTTGTGAGTTGGGTTTTAAGATGATGCTGTAGAGTCACCTGAAAGATCCTATACTCTAACCGACTTCTTTTTTTATGCAACAAGATAACCAATATTGGTGTTGATCGCAAGAAAGATTTTAATGTGATAACAAGAGCACCACCTACGGGTGCCTACGCTCGGCTGTCGAGTGCTGGATGGTGGGAAAAAATCTAAGTCGAAAAAGGAGCATAATTTGCACAAAATGCATCTAGAGTTACCCCCCTTGATAGTATAGGTTGCTCTTTTGATGGTGAACATGTGTGCCAAGTTTCAAGTGAATGCCTTCAGTAGAACCAGAGATATAACAAAATGTCAAAGTTTTCGCACGACAACAACGACGGCGACAACAACGATGACACAGAGGCTATAGCAATACCTCGGGTTTTCTCCGAAAACAGCCGAGCTAAAAATTGGAAGTAACATCCCTTGTTTTAACTGTGTGACTTTTCCATTCTACCGGTCTGTTCAAATTCATGTCGTTACGGCTGACCAGTTTCGTCTAACATAACAAAATTATTGGATTCTGGAAGTAAATTGGACAGAAATGTAATGAATGGTAACTTTTCTGAGATAGATGAATCACATCTTGAAAAATACCCCATCAAAGAGGAAACGACTAAACTTTTTGCGTTCAGTATATTTTACAAAACCAATGTTTCATGCTAATTGCATGTGGCAAGACCCTTCTGTTGTTAACTAATTCAATGTCAAGAGCTAAGGGTCATTTCTGATAAGAGTTTACAGGTGGACAAAATCACAATAAACACATCCAATCACAACAGCCCCTTAGATCTTTCCACTAATAGATCTAAACAAGAGGACCAAGATGGTCCTAGATCGCTCACCTGAGTCTCTTTGACCCCTGGGACAACACATTAATTAGATAGGCAGATGTCAAAAAGAAGATAATTGCCTAAGATCAATACCATGGAACGTTTTCAGCAAAGAGCAAGACAGATATGCCTTTTTGCTCTTTGATTCTATGTAAAAAGGGATGCACCCGGGTGGACCCCAAATGTGACCCCAGGGTCTTGATATGAACAAACTTGGAAGAGGTCCATAAGAGGATGCTACATACTAAATATGAAAGCTGTCTGCCTTCTGGTTTCAGAGATTTTTGAGGTTTTCCTATTTTCACCCATCATGCTCAGATGAGCTGAAACGGATGCTCCCTGGTGGAGCCCAAAAATGACCCAAGGGTCTTGATATGAACAAACTTGGTAAGGGCCCACTAGATGATGCTACATACCAACAAGAGGACCATGATGGTCCTATAGAGCTCACCTTCGTATCTTTGTCTCATTTAATAAATGAAATTTTCCAGCAAAGTTGTACTTTTACAATTTGAGGCCTCTGCCACTGTTAACGAGAAAATTGTCATCCGGGTGATCTGACAAACATTCCGGCCAAGTTTCATGAAGATTTGACCATATTTTAGGCCCTTAGAGCGTAAACAAGAAAATTGTCATTTAGGTCCCTTTTCCCGTGATATGGCATGGATCCTTCCCATTTTCAATAGGGTTTATCCTTGTGACCTAACAAACATTCTGACAAAATTTCGGGAAGATTGGATCATATCTGTGGCCTCTAGAGCATAAACAAGAAAAATGTCTTTAAGGCCCCTTTTCCTGTGATATGGCAAGGATCCTTCCCATTTTCAATAGGGTTCAACCTTGTGACCTGGCCAACATTCTGACCAAGTTTCATGAAGATTGGATCATATTTGTGGCCTCTAGAGCGTAAACAAGAAAAATTTCTTTAATGCCCCTTTTCTTGTGATATGGCAAGGATCCTTCCCATTTTCCATAGGGTTTATCCTTGTGACCTAACAAACATTCTGACAAAATTTCGTGAAGATTGGATCATATTTGTGGCCTCTAGAGTGTAAACAAGAAAAATATCATTAAGGCCCTTTTTCCCATGATATGGTATGGATCCTTCCCATTTTCAATAGGGTTCATCCTTGTGACCTGACAAACATTCTGACCATGTTTCATGAAGATTGAACCATATTTGGGGCCTCTAGAGAGTAAACAAGAAAAAATGTCATTAAGGCCCCTTTTCCCTTGATATGGCATGGATACTATCCATTTTCAATAGGGTTCATCCTTGTGACCTAACAAACATTCTGACAAAGTTTCATGAAGATTGGATCATATTTGTGGCCTCTACAGTGTAAACAAGAAAATTGTCATTTAGGCCCCTTTTCCTGCGATATGGCTCGGATCCTTCCCATTTTCAATAGGGTTCATCCTTGTGACCTGAAGAACATTTTGACCAAGTTTCATGAAGATTAGACCATATTTGTGGCCTCTAGAGTGTAAACACTTAAATTGTTGACGTCTGACGACAGACATTCAATGATCACAAAAGCTCACCTTGAGCACGATGTGCTCAGGTGAGCTAAAAATGAAAGCAGTGTGCCCTCTGGTTTCGATTAAAGAAGGTTTTACAAGATTTTCCCTCTTCCATTCTATGTTAAAAGGGTTGCGCCCGGGTGGAGCCCAAATATGATCCTAGGGTCTTGATATGAACAAACTTGGTAGAGGTCCACTAGATGATGCTACATACCAAATATGAAAGCTGTCTGCCTTCTGGTTTCATAGAAGAAGATTTTCATTTTTTTACCCTTCCTGCTCTTAGGAGATAAAGGGATGAGCCTGGGCAAAGCCCAAATATGACACAAGGGTCTTGATATGAACAAACTGGGTAGAGGCCCACTAGGTGATGCTACACACAAAATATTAAAGCTGTCTGCCATCTGGTTTCAGAGAAGAAGATTTTTAAAGATTTTCACTCTTTGATTCTATGTAAAAAGGGTTGGGCCCGGGCAAAGCCCAAATATGACCCCAGGGTCTTGATATGAACAAACTTGGTAGAGGTCCACTAGATGATGCTACATACCAAATATGAAAGCTGTCTGCCTTTTGGTTTCAGAGAAGATTTTTAAAGATTTTCATATTTTGACCCTTTTTGTTAAGGGTAAAGGGAAAGTTAAGGGTGGATTTCATTTATTTGAACAACTTTGGTAGAGCTTGACCCAAGGAACATCCCTTCCAAGTTTCATCAAGATTGGCCCACTGGTTTAGGAGGAGATGTTAAAAGAAATTGTGGACGACGGACGACGGACATTCTACGATCCCAATAGCTCACCTTGAGCACTTCGCGCTCAGGTGAGCTAAAAATTAGTGGTACCCATGGTGTTAATTAGAAAATTGTCATTTAGGCCCCTTTGCCCATATTTTCAATATACTTTATATCCTTGTGACCAGACAATTATTCTGACCAAGTTTTGTGAAAATTGGACCAAATTTTGCCTCTATAGTGTCATTAAGGCCCCTTTTCTTGTGTTTTTTGATGGGTTGTTCTCGTTTTTAGTTTTAAAGTTATTGTCATGGCAGAGTGTCCATTGTGCATAAACTTTCTTTTGAAAAAAAACAAAAAAACACCTCTCCTACCAATCCAATGTGCTGATTTAACAAAACTTGGTAAAAATGATCCTTGGGTGACCATATTCTTAAATTGTTCAAGAAATTTTGATTGACCCTGAAATATGGGCGTGGCATTTTTTCACATGAAATCTTAAACTAGAAAGCCATGAATGACTTGTGTCGCTACACAGGCTTGAAATTCTTGTAAAAGCAAATAAAAGTTTTGACTAGATTTTTAGATATTTTGGGTTCTATTGATGTTTGAAATGATTTTCAAAGTTTCAACTATATAAAATATAGAGAAATGACCTCCGCCCATATAGGACAAATTTTTCATCCAATCAAAATATTTTTTGGCTACATGATAATGGGTCACCCAAAGATCACACCAAAAAATGTTTGATTAAAATCCATCAGTTACATTCTGAGAAAATGGTTTTCAAAGTTTCCACTATATAACATAAAATATATTTTTCATCTGATCACAATAATTTTTGGTAGACTGATAAAGGGTCACTCAGGGAATATTCCAGTGAAATTTGGTTGATATCCATCAATTACATTCTGAGAAAATGATTTTCGAAAGTTTCCACTATATAACATATAAAGAATGACCTCCGCCCATTAAATACATATTTTTCATCTGATCACAATTATTTTTAAAAGACTGATAAAGGGTCACTCAAAGATCATTCAAGTAAAATTTACTTGATAGCCATCCATTAGATTCTGAGAAAATGATTTTGAAAGTTTTCACAATATAACAAAGAGAAATGACCTCTGCCCATAAATGCATATTTTCCATCCGATCACAATATTTTTTTTGTAGACTGATAAAGGGTCACCAAAGGATCATTCATGTAAAATTTCATTGGTATCCATCAATTAGAATCTGAGAAAACTCACCTTTTACTTTATTTGGAAATTAGCCACGCCTATAAAATCCATGTTTTTCATTGGATCAAAATTTCTTGAACAACTTTGAAAGAGGGTCACCCAAGGATCATTCCTGTGAAGTTTGGTTGAAATTCATCCAGTAGTTTCTGAGGAGAAGACTTTAAAGAAAAAGTTTACGACCAGACGCATGATGGACACAACGCCATGACAATAGCCCCAGTGGCTTTCAGTCAATGGAGCTAAAAACCTAAAAAAAACCCAAATGTATTTATTTTATTCTGGCCGATGCCTTAGAGTGCAGTCAACCCAACTGTTTTTACCCCACTCTGAACCTCAGACGGATGTTTTACACCAATTGTCCTCTTTGTGCAGACACTCTTCATTCAACTAAACTGATAAATTCTCAGGGGTATTTTCAGGCTACCTATTTTCAACTAATATTTCTATACATTTGGATTTCAACAAAAGTTTTGTTCCTTCTTATCTGCAATCTATTGAATTTTATAAGTCTAGAAACTAGAAAGCCATGAATGGCTTGAGTCGCTCCACAAGCTTGAAATTCTTGTAAAGCAATAAAAGTTTTGACTAGATTTTTACATATTTTGGATTCTACTGATGTTGAAAATGATTTTCAAAGTTTCAACTATGAAACAAATAGAGAAATGACATCCGCCCATAAAATACATATTTTCATCCTATCACAATAATTTTTAATAGACTGATAAAGGGTCACTTAAGGATCATTCATGTAAAATTTCATTGGTATCCATCAATTACATTCTGAGAAAATGATTTTCAAAGTTTCCACTATATAACACATAGAGAAATGACATCCGCCCATAAAAAAAATATTTTTCATCCTATCACAATAATTTTTGGTTGACTGATAGAGGGTCACTCAAGGATTATTCCAGTGAAATTTGGTTGATATCCATCATTTAGATTCTGAGAAAATGATTTTCAAAGTTTCCACTATATAAGACATAGAGAAATGACTTCCCCCCTTTTTTCGTCCGATCACAATAACTTTTGGTAGCCTGATAGAGGGTCACTTAAGGATTATTCCAGTGAAATTTGGTTGATATCCATCATTGAGATTATGAGAAAATGATTTCCAAAGTTTCCACTATATAACATATAAAGAAATGACCTCCGCCCTTAAAATACATATTTTTCATCCAATCACTATAATTTTTGGTACACTGATAAAGGGTCACTCAAGGATCATTCCAGTGAAATTGTGTTTATATCCATCATTTAGATTCTGAGAAAATGATTTTCAAAGTTTTCGGAGGTCAACATATAGAGAAATGACCTCTGCCCATAAATGCATACTTTTCATCCGATCTCAATAATCTTTTGTAGACTGATTAAGGGTCACACAAGAATCATTCATGTAAAATTTCATTGGTATCCATCAATTAAAATCTGAGAAAACTCACTTTTTACCATATTTGGAATAAGCCACACCCATTAAATCCATATTTTCAATTGGATCGAAATTTCTTGAACAACTTTGAAAGATGATCACCAAAGGACCATTCCTGTGAAGTTTGGTTGAAATTCATCCAGTAGTTTCTGAGGAGAAGATTTTTAAAGAAAAAGTTTACGACCGAGCGCACAGATGGACAGACGCACAACAGACACATCTCCATGACAATAGCCCCAGTGGCCTTTAGCCAGTGGAGCTAAAAACAGCCGAGCTAAATCAAAGGCCTGAAAGGCCTGAATTGAAGACAGGACTGAATATTAACAATTGGAATGAAAATTGTGGCGTTTTGAAAAGATCTCTTGAGTTGGAATCAAAAATTTAAAACAATCATTGATGGTTACATATGGAAACTGCACCTTCCTAACAAATGAATATGCTTTACTTTGAAGACTCATCACTTCCAGATAAACCTATCCCTCTAGCCAATTCAAGCTTAACAAGAGGGTAACTGCCTTCATAATCGCTATTCATCCCCAAGTGTAAGTTTTCAATATCCTAAATGAAAAATATTCATTTAACGAACAGAAATATGGTGGCAATTCCTGTATTCTAAAAACTCATATGAATTATTGCAACCCTGTTTTATAAAATTGTATAGATTATCCCCAGCAATCCAATATGATCCAAATCCGATTTTTTCCAGGCAAACTTATTAAATGGATGTGTAAAAATCTTAAATAAAATGTTAATCCACATGTCACACGTTGCTTACCCCTTGACGAAGAGCTGAACATTTCATTGCCATGGTGAATATTGCCCTGAATTGGAAATTTGTTCAAATTTCTTTTACATTTATTATCTGATCCAGGATTGGTCTAATTATCTCCACATAGAAGAGGCAATGAAAGTAATACCAATATTCTTATACTTTTAAAGTCAATACCAAGAAGAAGTATTTTCCCGTACAATAGCTGTAGTATTTTTATGAATACCGTTTAAGATTTTTCCAGGAGTAAAAAATTCTTTTTCTATTTTTCCATTGAGATATTTCGATCTCCGTTTCAGGTTATTCTCCTTGCATATGGTCTTACTTAGTAGATTTTTTTTTACTACAAAATAATATATAAACCTGTTAAGTCAACCAACCTTTCATGCCTTTTCCACGGGACTGCTTTTCTAGATCAAGATTCGGATTGAACTATCCGGTGAACTATCAATTTTGACAAAACTGCCAAAATGACAGATCGTTAAATGAACTCCCGAGCTACAGCATTTATCACCTTGAGTAGAATTCTTTCAAAGTCCACTCCAGAATGTTACAAATAAATCCATTCCAGTTTCCAAAACAGTTTTTGTTATTGTCAGAAAATTGTCGAAAACAAAAGCGGAAACTCAAAACCGGGGTCGCGCATGCGTGGTACCACTGTATAGGCCATTCGGAACACCACTCGGCCGATCTAACGCTTTCGTCACAACTCGGCCGATTCCGTAACCTGCATTTAGATAGATCTGAGACTTCGGAGATCGCCCGATGATTGCCGAGTGAATATCACAATCACGATCTGTTACCGTTTACGAAAATGACCGAGTGATGTTCCGAATGCTGTACAATATGGATAGACAAAACAAGCCTAATAATAAAGTAATTTGATAAGCCATCGAAATTTCTCCGTAAATCCTAGTAAAAATTAAAACCTAGGAAATTCCAAGGGTTTACGAGTTTATTCAAATAGCCTTGTGCTATTTTAGTTTTTATCCATTTACACTACGACAGGCCCGGGAGACGGATAAATAAAGCAACCTTAAGGACACACAAACACACAATTTAACGAGAAATAGGGAGTCTAAAATGGGGAACTGAAAATAGCTTGCCAATGCTATGCATAAAAACAGTTGTAGGATGCAATTGAAAATTTGGAGCAAATGCAAAAGATTGCAGCCGAAAACGCCCTAAAACAGCACCACTAACGAATGTAAAACACGTTTCTGCAGGCAACTTCTGCATAGATCACGTGTTCACTCCCCTGAGGTCCCGGCCAGAATTTAGGTCAGCACCAAAATTTTACGGTATATTGCTACACTATTGATTATTTTTGCCGCGTTTATTTTTATGAATGGGTCTACTTTTTTTAGCGTAATGACACATGTAGGTTTGTTATCAAAATCCGATGGCGACGATCCCTATATTGAAAGACAGGTAAACCTGTCTTCAATAAAAAGGGCATAGTTTTAGTACTGGAGCTCTTTAGATGGGAAACCAACATGCCAAGTTTCAAGCAATGCCTTCAACAATGACTAAAATATGACCAAGGTTTGTCATACTGCCAACCACTACACTAAAATCTTAAGATGACTATACCGTACAATTACTTGACTTTTTGTCCCAAATCAGCAGACTTAATATGAGGAAAGGGTAAGATAGAACATATACAAAATCTACAATTTTTTTCTTAATTTAATAGACACATTAAGCCTTGACAGCATATTTTCTGATACGATACAACTGCCTTTTCTTCATGTCCTTGCTAGTTTTAATCTTTTTCTCTCTAGGTGTGAGTGCTCGTCTGATGGCTCGTGTCTTCTTGGGACGCAAGTCCTTAGGCTTGTACTTCTTGCCTCTGTAGAATTTTCTGAGGTTTTCTTTTTGGGTCTGATGGATCACAGTCAAAACTCTGGCAATAGATTTTCTAACCACTCGACTGAAATACACAGAATGTGACCTCATGATAATATTCATTTTTCACTAATAACCCATTCAAATTATAAAGAGTTCATAATTCCAAAAGTTGCAGATGACAATGAACAAGTGTGAGCAATACAATAACAAAACATGTGTTAGGAAGTATTGTGGGTAAAGGAGTAATTGCACAAGCAATATTTTCTTTTTCCACAATACTTTTTATCCTTTATATCAAAAGGACTGAACATTAAAGGTTTAATTAATCCTTTAATTGCAACTCATGTGTAGTTATAGCATTCAAATAGCAAAGATATTTGTCATAAAGGTTCCAAACACAACAAGATATTCAGACAAAACTCTTAACCTTTTTGCACCTAATACTAAGACATAACAACCAGGGGTTGACACTTACTCCTGAGATTAAGGAGTCAATTGGACTCTTAACAAATGAAATCAATGTGTCCAAGCTAAAAGTAAGGAGTCAGATTTTTTATAACGGGGGAACATTGTGGAAAAAAAGAAATTGCTTGTTATAAGTAATGTCTTCTTTTCCACAATATTCTTCCAAAGAAGAGTTTTTTTTCTCAAAACAAGCAAATGTTTGCAACTTTTGTATTAAAAAGATCCACTGTTTTGGCAAGTATTAGAAAGGACACTGCTCAGTGCATTTTTTTTTTCTTTTTGCAAAAATTTCCTTATGACCCTTGGAGTCCATCGGACTCCTTAATTGCAAATGGAAGGAGTCCAACTGGTAAACAAGAAGTCTCGGATTCCCGAACTCCCCTTAGTGTCGAACCCTGCCATAACCAGGTACAAGTTTTGTTCCCTTGCTGGCTGGAAATACCAGTACACATGATAGTACATAAAGGAATGAAATGACACAAATATCACCAACACATGCTAATTTGAGGGTTCTATTAAAAAAATATTTCAAGTGCTTATTCCTTCTATCCACATCTAATAGGATTTATGCAGACATATTTATTTCTCCTTTTCTGTTTTTACTTGATATGGCTGTAATTTTTCTGCTAAAGCTTCATAATGCTGTTTAAATGATTTGTGATTGGGTCTGCCAGGGTCACAAACTGTTAATATAGAGAGTAGCCCAATCAGTCCTATCGATCCATTGTTTGAGAATCTATCATATTCACATCAGTTAGATAAGGGATCATCATGTCAGGCTACTGTAATACATTCATATTTTTTTTGCCATAAATTTGTAAAGTAAAATATTCAATACAGTATTTTTTTTAATATCTGCATTAGTAAAGGTACCTATTTTATAAAGTGTCAAGCTCACAGCACTGTTTTTGGCCATCAATTTTTAACTTGAACCTAACTTTCAGAAATTTATTCCGAAGTTAAAACACAGTTATAATAGATGAATTATAACTAGGTCAAAAGTTTTGAAATCAATAAATGTCAGACCTATGCTCTAGATGAGCTCAATTGTAAATCAAGATATGTTTTTGACCTTGACAGATGACATTGTCATATGACCATCTGCAGACGGGTTAAGATAGGATCTATCATCATGCCAAATATAAGCACTGTACCTTGAATAGCCTAAAAGTAATTGGTAATGTTAAGTTTTTGGGCAAAGTTTTGAAGACACACAGACCAACAGTAAAATAATATACCCGATCTATTTGATCATGGGGCATAATACACTTTCTAGACAACCTGCTTAATTCAAACACACTTGACCTTAACCCTGGAGGATTTTGGTTAAGGATTTTGAAAATTTGCTTCAAACAGCATATCTTCTCATGTTGAAGAACAAATTTGCCAAATTATTTTTGAATCAGTCTATAATGTAGGAGTATTCTCATACACACGAATTGAAGCATGCACACACCAAGTTGCCTTAGTGACAACCATGTCTGACAACACAAGCAGCCTCAAAATAAACCAAAATAGTATATAATGATACAGCCTGTCAGTCCTATCGATCCAATAATTAAGAATCATTCATGATTGTATCAGTTGGATAAGGGATCATCATGTCAGGCTACATTCAATCTTGCACATTATCTTTGACATGAGGCATTTGACCACTGGGATACTGTGTCAGATGACACCAATAGTGGCATTACACTTCAAGGTTTTCAACACTAAGGGGAGTCTGTGAGTCCGAGGCTCCTTATTTTGTAGACAGGACTCCTTAGTTTGCAAGCTAGGAGCCTGATGATCACTTAATAATTAGGAAGAAAAGATATCTTTAATTTCGGAAAGAATTATTGTGGTAAATGAAGACTGTCTTCAATTCTTTTCTGGAGATGAGCCCAAAATGTACACACATATCTATCCAATACCTTATGTAGTTATTTCAGAGAATATTTCAATACTTAAATACATGAGGAAAGGTAAAAAGAAGTCTACATTTAAAGCAAAAACTCTCAAAGAAAGTCAAGGACCCATATAAGTCTGACTATTGAGTCCTAGAGACCCTATTTTTAGAAGCCATGCCAAAACCATGCTTATGTGTTCTGTTAAGGCATAAGGCTTTATAATTTAATTTACTTTGTTGTGTGAGGTAGATGTATCAAGAGACTAACCTGAGGAAGGGATACAAGATCACCATTTGACCACAGTGAATCCATGTTCTGAGTTATCAGTAAGAACCAGTGTTCCCACTGCTTTAATCAATCTGGGGGTAAAGATGGGTATATTACAGTGTGCATGTACCCCCTCTATATAACAAAAAGAATGCTCATTGCTGGTTGCAACAAGAGCACCGCCTACGGGTGCCTACGCTCGGCTGTCGAGTGCTGGATGGTGGGAAAAAATCTAAGTCGAAAAAGGGGCATAATTTGCACAAAATGCATCTAGAGTTATCCCCCTTGATAGTATAGGTTGCTCTTTGGATGGTGAACATGTGTGCCAAGTTTCAAGTGAATGCCTTCAGTAGAACCAGAGATATAACAAAATGTCAAAGTTTTCGCACGACGACGACACGGAGGCTATAGCAATACCTCGGGTTTTCTCCGAAAACAGCCGAGCTAAAAATTGGGGGTACACGCTTCAATTTAGGGGTAAATCACCCCCATTTTGGGGACTAATGAGAACAGAAGAAACATAATGTTATAAATTGTGCAAAAATATTGACTGCGACATGGAATTTCTTTAAACCAGGGAAGCTTAAAAATGCCTCATCAGTCCTATCGATCAGTCCTATCGATCCAATATACTGAAACATGTCTTCATGTTGTTTCAGAACTAGAATATCATCATCAAGGCTTTTTCTTTTATTGACAATTTCGTTTGTTTGTATATGATTTAAATCCATTTCCAACAGTTTCATAACAGACATTGTCAATGTAATTCTAAAATCTTGAAACTACAGCTTGATCAAAGCTGTAGTTATGAGGTTTTGGAATAGCAACAGCAATATACACCATTCCTTCCTTTTCCTATCGTTTCACATACAACATTAGGCCACCAAAACCATTAGCTACCCATCCCACTTAGGAGTACTATTCATCAAGCAACATTCATCCTCATTGCCATTGTCTACGTTCAGATTTACTTACATTTTAGAAAGTTTGGATGCAGCTCCACCTGTCACTTTGGCTACCCTGAGAGAAGCAAGTTCCTGAAATGAAAAATAACAGAGAAAGATAATTACATGTACAGAGAGAATTTTTGCTTGTTTGTTTCAGGGCAAGAGATTTACATTAATGATTTTATTTCACTTTCATGACATAAGAATAAGGTGTGGTGTCCATGGTCTAGAGGTAGAGCGTCTGCCTCTTGACCCAAAGGTCCTGAGTTCGATTCCGAGGAGCTGCTATCAATCTTGGTTCTTTCATTGGCCCAAACATCAAGCGCGAGTACTGGGGAATTTTCTAGGAAGCAGAATCGAGAGAGATTGATCATTGTTGTAAGAACTTGTTTCCCAATCGATGTAAAATAAATAGGTTTAAACCATAAGTTTCAGAGATATATCATCAGAAGAGAAGTAGTAGTATTGACAATGGGTGTTTTTGGTTCAATGGGGTTTTATGACAGGATCCAGATTCCTGGGACACTCGGTGTCAAACCCTGAATCAAACATGTAATCTCACCGTCCTAAGTTCATCCAGCTGTTTCATGAGGTCTTCCTTCTTTTTACCTCGAAGCTGTTTAGCCTTCACTTTAACTGTTGAGGCCTAAAATGAGAATAATTTGAAATTAATATATGAACTGAACATCTTAAGCAACATTGAAATTTGGATTTAAATTTGAAAGCAAGTTGACTTTGTGGGCTAGTCTTATATCTTTTCTAACAAGCCCTCACTTAATGAATGAGGGGCAATCCAAAAAGTGACGTTGGTCCTCAAAATTAATCATGAACAATTTGTATATGCTTTATTTGCCTAAATTATGTTGTGGGTTGTTCTAAAAATTAGCTCTTGACAACTGAGGTCATCAGAAAAAATATTTTTTGGGTGGGAATATACCTTAACCACTTTTTGTGTGTGTGTTGACAGTTCCATAATGTGAATCATCACTGCTTTAGGACTGATTTAATAAATGTTTTCATATAGCCCTGTACATAATATGGAAAAATTGTTTTCTGTTATCCATGACCTGTCAAAAACTAAGATCAAATAAAAAAAGATGCTACCAAGGTAACACATAAAGAAAATGGATGCTGCACATGCATAGTGATTTTAGTCTTTAGTCTCCTAGTTGAACTTGGACTTGACAAAATGTACATAAATGCTAAAATAACTAAATATTGATGATTTTTGAAGGATTCAGCCATCATCATCGTCACATGATCCACAAAATCACTCGTATAAAACCAGCAATTTCATTGGACCACAAAGTGCAATTCTACGAAGAGGGCTGAGTTTTACTGAGCCGTTAAACCACAAACCAAAATCCGACCAATTAAATACATTAATACATGATGGTCACGTGACGTTGATGACAGCTGAATCCTTCAAAATCGAGTGAATCGGCAAAACTTCGAACAATTAATCATTTGAAGCGGTTTTCTTGGTGTTAACATTAAACGACAGATGTTGGTGAAAGATAATAATTTATTTTATGAGATCAATAAGAGTTTTGGCTGGTATCTGGTACCAAATAGTATATTTAGTCTTACAAGCACCCTGGACGGACCCGAGTTGGACCAAGCAATTTTGACCCAAACGTTGCAAAACCGAGAATCCCCAAACACTTTGTTGAAAATACATTTGTTTTTCGCTAGATAAATATGTAAGGAGTAAGTAAAAAAAGATCTCATGTAATTATCTTTAAAATTAAGGAAGTAACCTGTGTTTTTGTGGGGACGGGTAGATTTTTCTGAATTTGTCAGTTGCATCCCTTGTCATTATACAGTTGTTTAGGCAGTAGCGGATTTTGGGGTATAGCGGATAGGTTGTTTCTAAATCGATCTCTATATTATTTAACTGATTATTTCAATAAAATAAATTTTACCATTGCATAATTTAATATTCAAGGGATTTATTAGCCAAATTCTCTTTTGTTTACATTTGATTTTGTACTTTCAATTCGCTGCAACCAAAACGAGGTAACCGGAAGCTGCATTTTTCAGGTCCAGAGTAAATGCAATAGCAGGCGCTCGAACGTGTAATGTTCATGTAAATCAAAACCAATCAACAAGTTTTTGGTATCAATTTGTAGATTACCATATTTCCCACTATATCAACACATCTGGATAGAAAATTGTCCAAAATTAATTAAAATATCGCCTGATAGAAACATCTCCCGATTCGGGTAATAACGGATAGTTCTTGCGAGTGGAAATGGTTTTACGGGGGCTGTCTCAAAGTGAACATCAACTGCCAAAAAACTAAAAATCATGATTCAGATTTTCTCAATGCATTGAAAAAGACAAATATAAAGCATGAAACAGTCAGTTCATGTTAAAAGAGTTATTTTAACTTTTATCACAAATAAAGTTATTCATCAATACACAGCTTGGGGTATGCTGATTTTTTAAGCCACTAAAATTAAACAAATTATTGTGAGCACTATAACATTTACTGTCATCAATTATTTTTTATGACAATGGAATTCACGACTAAAACGACTTCTTCTCTTTAAATATTACAGCTGTTTAAGACTAAGACAAACTTAAAATGAATGCTCTGGCTAATCTTTGTCTAAACCCCATAAAATCTTGAATATTCCCGATTTATTACAGTATGACAAATTTCATTCTTGTGACATCAATGTATAATTCTGTCATTTTGACCAGTCAAAATTAAGAAACGGATAGATGGATATTTATAGTACAGAACATAACAGAATTTTATTCAGTGCTAGTCAATCATATTTAAGTATATTCACAACTGATGGGGAAATTTAATTAGCTGAAGTAAAGAGTTGTTCATTGATTGCATAATTACAAACGATACTTCATAAACATATTTTTTACAGTGATGATATTAAGAATAAACTTTTAAGGTTCATTTCATCAATCAGCAATTTTGAAGGTCATTGACAATTGTTAAGCCTTAGAAATCCGTTTCGGAGTGAAGTTATTTGAATACATTTTTGGTACTTTTGACTACATCTTGATTCTTCATTTTATTAATATATTATCTTTTGCATATCTATTTCTTTTGCATATATACCGGTCTTAAATGACCATTTGGTTATTATGATTTGATTTTGCCATTTTTTTATTTTATGAAAACAAACATGAAAAGAAGGCAATACGATCGGCTCTCGAAGCAATGTTTAGCTCCCAGACCCATGAATTTGCCCCGCATCTCTATCGGTCGCTAGGCAGTGAATGGGTCGGTCGAGCCGTTATTTTGGGCGGCTCAACGGCCGTAGCTAACCAGAGATCTCGCTCCCAGACCATAGAATTTGCCCCGCAATTCTATCGATCGTTAGGCAGCTTACCAGCCCCCAAGCGGCGATTTTGGACGTCTCAATGGCCATCGCTAGGCGGCGGCAGTGGGCCGATTTCGGAGGCGAATTGTTCACGCGAGTGAGACACTCAATGCAGGGCTCGAATCAATAGACCAATACCTATGTTGTAGATACCCTTGTGTTGCCCTATTCAAGCCCTACAATCGTGGCGAGTTTGGTGGGGTTGCGGTGGATAGCAGCGGAGCAAGAGCGATTCGCACTGGAATCGCTCCTCGACGTGGTCGAGCCGCGATTTAAGCGGCGCAGCGAAAGCAGCTCAGCCCTCGAAGCAGTGTTTTGCCCCCAATACCTCGGAATTTGCCCCGAATCTCTACTGATCGCTAGGCAGGTAACCAGCCCTCGAGCGGCGATTTTGGATAGCTCATTAGCCGTCGCTACGGGTCGACAGTGGGTCGATCGCGCCGAGGCGAAATGTTCACGTGAGTTAAACACTCGATGCAGGGCTCGAACCAATGGACCGATCCCTATGTTGTAGGTTACCTCGCATTACTCTGTTAAAGCCCTACAATCGTGGCGAGTTTGGTGAGACTGTGGCTGATAGCGGCGGAGCAAGCGCGATTTGCGCTGGAGTTCTATCGATCGCTATTTTGCAGTGGCCCGCGATTGCGCCTAGGGTCTGGGAGCAAAACACTGCTTCGAGTGCCTCGTCTAGGATAATTTGGTGCTCACTGTATTAATCACAAAGCCAGGCAGGATACTGTCACGGTATGTGTTTGCTTAAGAGAATACTTGAACACGAGCTACACAGTATGCTCGAAGCCGAATCTTTTTGGGGGAATCTGTACGAATGCCGGCATCTTGGGGCAAATATTTCTTTAAGAAGTTATAGGCTGGTGAACATATATATTTGTTTTTCCGATATTTCTTGTTATCCATTTTCGTGTGAGAAATGCATCAGAAGTAGGATCGTTAAAGCAGTATATTGTCTTTCTAATTCTAAAATTTTAGAGCTAAATAAAAATTGCAGCTTCGAGGTTGTAGGATCAAACCAATGATTATTTTTCTGCATTACCAAAATGTTTTCAAAGTCTGTTAATCTGCCGATTTTTTCAATAATATAAATTTGCTTAATTTCTGTCTGAGTTCGATCTGCGAGCTTTTGTGGATCAAAATCGCTTAAATACAGCTCTTTCAGCACATAAAAACGGTGAAGTAGTGTCTTTGTCACGTTTGACACATTCCCTCAACTACCTATCCGTTATTACCCGAACCTATCCGCTATTGACCTAATTAGTGCTGTGTGCGGAAAGCGTTTATCTTACGTATAAACAACATTACTATCCCGAAATTGGTTTCAATTAAAAGAATACAGATTTTCCTACAAATTGGTACCACACAATATAGATTTTGTTGTGTAATAGAAACATTCACTTCGATAATTTTGTTAACTATCCGCTACTGCCTGAACAACTGTATATACATGCAAGACATAAAAAACTAAAAATACCCTGTGGAATGGAGCACCTTACTGTAACAATGGATCCAGTTCCTGGTTTTTCTCACACCAGTACCATAACATCCAGTATCTAGCCTCAAGCTGCTTTTCCACATCATTCTACATCAAGCCATTGGTGAAAGACAAATGGTTTGAAAGATTGAGTGCCGACGTCGGGGATCGAACCCGCCTATTATATGCCAGTAAACAATCCTTGATTTGTTTGTTTGAATGGGTTTTACGCCGCTTTCAACAATTTCGCAGTTATATCGCGGCGGCCGGAGCACCTAACAATGGATTCCTGGTATTTCTTTCACCTGTACTACCATTACACCCTTTCCTAGCCTCCGACTGCTATCTCACGTAGGTTTACGATTATCTACCCATTGGTGAGAGACAAACGTCGAAAAGGATATTTGCCGCCTCCGGGGATCGAACCCACGACCTCCAGATTGGAAGTCTTCAGGGATAATTCTGGCTCTGAATATCATGTGCAAAAATATCTCATTTAGGCCAAATCTAATGAGAAATTAAGAATTTCCAGAAAGAAATCCTACCAAAGCTTCTCTAAATTTCATTTTACTTTGAGATTTATCTCTCATTTAGCCAGGTTCAAAGAGATTTCTGGCAGAAAAATGAGAGAATCTCTCAAAATCTCACCCCAAAATGATCCCCGAGTCTTATGCCTAACCAACTGCGCTATGGTGGCGGCCTAAACAATCCTTGAAATTCGTAAACAGAATTGGAGTTTAGTTTAAAAAAGAATGTAGCATAATCTTTAATATTGCCTCAGTGGTAAAACAAGGCAGAACTGTCAGAAGGTTGTTGCAAATCTTAAGTATCTATCGGTAAAAACAATGTTTTAAAACTCAAAGGGAAAATCATCTTCTAATTACTTATGTTGAATGCACCAGATATTTATCATGAAATAAATTTGGGTTTTTGTCTGATTTTTGTGTTCTAGGGACCGATGTTTATGGATACTTCAGTGTAAAGTTGATTTTACCATGTTTACGGTTTCACAAACCGGAAGAAGAGAGTGAATACGCTGCTGTAATCCGGTATCTTATAATCCGGGATATGGTGAAAATAAAAAGAAAATATGTAGAATAGAGCACCGCTTGATATTTTCATCAATTATTCAATACTTAATCAAAATTTCCTTTTTACAAATTTACATTTTGGATATTTTTTTCAGTCTTGAATAAAATATTTTATTCCGTATGATACCGTAAAACTAATGAATTTGTTTTCCGGCCTGTCAGGTTTAAGAAGGTAACAAGCTCTCAATGCGGAAACAAAAATAACTTCCGGGGAGTGGAGAACAAAATTTGAAGAACATGTCGAAAAACACTGGTGCCAACAAATTCCGTAAAGTTGATGTCGATCAGTTTGATCCGGATAAATATAGTGAGGATGTCACTGAAGGCGAAGAACAACAGGGACCGAGTGAATCTACAGTCAATAATTTCCTCACACAATATCCTTTTTGATGGATCTGTTGCAGTTTATTCACGATTTCATTCATTCATGGCATTATTTAATCTTGCTATGTGTGAGTCAGTGCTCTCAATAAGCGGACGTCGACGTAATATACCTCCAGAATTTCAGAAATTATGGTGTATTAAACTGTCGCTATAACAACCAGTCTCTGTTTATGCAATCTTGTCGGGTTAGCGACGCGTCATTACCACTTCTATCATTATCTTTCTTAGTCGGATACAGATCACGAGGGTCCTTTGATAGGATTATTGAAAAAAAACAAAATTCAAATCAGGGGAAAATTCGTTATATCTAACGTAGTTCATGCAGCTCAGACCGATAAAATTTCGAAATATTGCTTCCTAAAACTCTTAGAATAGATCTTCAGGTAATTTATCCGAAGTGAAAAAGACGCTACCAGAAAACATTTATGAAAGGTCATTCAACTGTCCTTGTTTAAATACGTGTAGAATCGGCATCTTCGGAGAACGTGGGGAAATCCCAATGACGTCATTTAAGTTGTCTGCAACATGTCTGACGAGGGATTTGAAATGACGAATTTTTCTTGACTTCTGCTATTTCGATAATTCTGCGTAAGTTTAAATAGGCTTAGAACTTTAAGTTTTATTGGCACACTACCTAGAACGCTCGCCACCTTTGGAATGACAGGCCGAGGAAAATTAAAGCTGCATTAATTTCCGTAATATCGCCGGATACCAAAACATCGTAACTAAAATTTGAGTAAGCCGCATTTCTTAGGCCCACTGCGCAAGATACAGCAAAGGACTGATTTCAAATAGAAACTCCACATTTTCTTATACTAGTTTCCATAATTTATTCAATGAAGGCTTGGAAGTCATTTATTCTTAGAGAACCAACTTGAGAATCATGGACTTTGGGAGCAAAAATTTAACTTACATTTAACAAGGAAACGGGCATTTACAAAGTGTACAGAAAGAGGATGGTGCGTTGGGGGGGGGATAGCAGGGGGAGGGGTTAAAAATTCCTTACTTCGTGAAAAAAAATTCCTGAAATCCCAACATGGAATTACAAAAATTCCTGATTTTGGCCCTTATTGAGAGCACTGGTGAGTTATATTTATAGATAATGAAGTAAATAAAGGTGGTAAAGATATTTCTGACATAGAACTCAAACCCTCAACCTCTTAAACAATAGCATGGTGTTCAATCAACTGAGCTAACCAGGCACCTTGTCATGATTCTACCTATTGTCAATTACTGCACTCTTCCCACTTTTAACCAATTGGAGCCAGTCCCGTACCTCTCCCAAGTGGCCAAACCCCGCGTTCTCAAATTATTTCTGACACCATTGAAGTATGTAAGGTTGGAAAAGATGTTCCCGAGATAGGAATCGAGCCAACAACCCCCCTGAACACAAGAACGGTGCTCAATCAACTGAGCTAACCAGGGACCAGGTCATGAGTCCACCCATTGTCAATCACTGTGCACACTAATAATTTGATAATTAATCAGTGCTCTCAATAAGGACTTACTTCAGGAATTTTTGTAATTTTTACAATGTTTTGATGTCCAGTGATATGTCAGAAAATAATGCAGCTTCGTATTTCTCATTCTGTTACTGTAGCGAATGTTCAAAACTACTTGGTAGTGTTAAAATAAATTTAGTGTTTTTTGTTATGGGAACCCTCATACCCACTTTTTGATGTTGTATTTTTCACTTTATTCGTAAGCTCATCATGACCTGTGTTTGATTTTATTATGAATATTCCGATGAATAGAGTTTTGTTTAAAAATAAAATTACCCTGACAATCTAGAATCTACATCTGACCGTTTTTAATGGTAAGCAGACACCATATGTCGCAAAAACTGTCAAGATTGCATAATACAATTAAGTAATAGACTAGTAATCAATGCAATGTTCGATTACATCCGCAAGTTTCACATGACTTGTTCTGGCTACATACATTTAAATGCGTGGGTTAAAAATAAATTTTCTGCATGTATCCACTCACTCTAAACCCTTTATTGGGTAAATTCCTCAAACGTTCGGGTTCAAGTACTAATCTGTTTTCCTTGAATCCCGGACATTTTGTTGTCCGGGTCTGATTTTCCAGGTTTTGAAATTAGACATACATAACGTCAATGTCTGCTAATGAGAGCACTGATTAAAAGTGTAGCTAAAATCTGTACAATACACATATGCATTGAAAAAGCAATACAATTAGATTATAGAATTTATATTTTTTTGGTGATCAAAACATCCAAGCTACAGCTTATTATGCTTAACATCCGACTCCCAATAGGTGAAGGTTATTTTTAAAATATACATAGATAAGGAAAAGTGACCCTATACGGCACTCGAACTATGACTTGTGAAAATCAAGTATGGTGCTCTTTCAACTTAACTTACATGGCTCCTGGTTTTTAGCTCGACTATTCGAAGAAAAGGGGGGGCTATTCCAGTCACCCGGGCGTCGGCGTCGGCGTAATGCTTTGGTTAAGTTTTTACGTGCAAGTGTTTACAATCTCTGTTTCTATTAAAGCTATTGCTTTGAAACTTTGCACATGCTTCTGTGACCATAATATCTGCATCTAGACAAAGATTCATTACTCTGATATTGAATTTAGTGGAATTTTAACCCTTTTCGGACTTAGACATCTTGGTTAAGTTTTTACATGCAAATGTTGTTTATCTGTAATATTTCTGTTTCTATTAAAGCTATTGCTTTGCAACTTTACATATGCTTCTGTGACCATAATATCAGCCTCTTGGCAAATATTCATTACTCTGATATTGAATTTTATGGAATTTTAACCCTTTTCGGACTTAGAAAATCTTGGTTAAGTTTTTACGTGCAAATGTTGTATTTCTGTAATATCTCTATTTCTACTAAAGCTATTGCTTTGAAACTTTGCACATGCTTCTGTGACCATAATATCAGCCTCTAGACAAAGATTCAATACTCTCATTTTGAATTAAGTGGAATGTTAACCCTTTTCGGACTTAGAAATCTTGGTTAAGTTTTTACGTGCAAATGTTGTACATCAGTTATAGCTCTATTTCTACATAGGCTTTTGCTTGGAAACTCTTCACATGCTTCTGTTACCATGATATTACTCTCTTAACAAAGATTTTATTACTCTGATATTGAATTTAGTGGAATTTTAACCTTTTTCAGACTCAGAAATTCTTGGTTAAGTTTTTGCGTGAAATGTTGTACATCAGCTATATCTCTAATTCTATTAAAGCTATAGCTTTCAAACTTTGCACATGCTTCAGTGTTCATAAAAACAGCCTCTTAATAAAGGTTCATTTCCCTGGTATAGAATTTAGTGGATTTATAACCCTTTATGGACTTAGAAATTCTTGGTTAAGTTTTTACTTTCAAATTTTGTATTTGTGTAATATCTCTATTTCTACTACAGCTGTTGCTTGGAAACTTTACACATGCTTCTTTGACCATTTTATTAGCCCACAGAAAAAGATTCATTACTCTGATATTTAATTTAGTGGAATTTTAACCCTTTTTGGCCTTAGAAAATCTTGGTTAAGTTTTTACCTGCAAATGTTTTATGTTAGTTGTATCTCTGTTCCTACTGAAGCTATTGCTTTGAAACTCTGCACATGCTTCTGTGAGCCTCTAGACAAAGATTCTTTTCTCTTGACTTTCATTTTATTGAATTTCCAATGTCGATATTGATTTGCTGTTACTATCCAGCACTAGGAATAGTCGAGCTTCGCTGTCCTCCGACAGCTCTTGTTATTCTACCAAATGTCGATTTATACACTTCTTCTTAAAACCAATCTGAGCAGGTCCAATACATCTTCCAAAATGGCCAAACAGTGTTCTCAGCTTATGCTACTTCAACACTTGTAAAGTAAATGAAGGAAGAAAAGTGTGCCCCCACATGAATCTTGAATTTACAGTCCTTGAAGCATTAGTAAATCACTCTACCATCTGAGCTAAATGGGCACCTAGTTGTGCATGACGCCTTTGGATACACTGCAATCATTATTCTATTTGGGGGAGAATATCTCTCTCTTTTTAAGGGATGTCTACTGTTTGTGTCTATAACCTCACCCCTAGCCCATTGTTTGTTCACATAACATATATGTTGTACATATGGATAAAATTATAAAAAGAAATGTACTGGCTCTTTTCTTTTCTGAAATGAATACTGTTTAATGTTTTATCAGCACGATTTTCTTTGGCTTAATTTGCACACTGTGCAACCACTTTAGTTTGAAGTTTTGTAGTTTAACATCCTTAACTTACCGCAAGGGAAAAAATGTTGATGCATTACTGGAAGTATTAAGGAATGCCCCATCTGGAGCTAAAAACCAAGCAATAAAGGTGAGATTGTTATTAATGAGATAGAGTTCTTTTGGATTTCGTGGAGGTATGAAACTAAAAACATTGTCACATTGAACAAATACACGAGAAAGATTTGTACATAAATGTAATTAAGTTTTAAGTTACATTACCTCCATGAAATGAAAGAAATACGTTTTTCTTCATATCATATGATTTCAAATCATGAAGCAAAAATATTAAGATTTCTCCATAAAAAGACATTTTTCTAATAAGATTGCTTAAGCTTTAAAAAATGGCTGCACACCCAAAAAATTTTTCATTGGGTAATTAAACCAATTTTTGTGCCAATCAGAATGTACAAATCTTGATAGACACAACTAGTATTAACCCTAGTCATGCTTGATAAAAACCTTGCATTCAATTCAAAGTGCTGAAAATACTGGATGAACTTACTGTGAGTAGTATTTTTTTTTGAAAATATGATTAAAACTTATTTGGTTAAACAAAGGAAGTAAGGTGGAATAGACTAAGATGAGACTAAACAGATATGAAGGTGGATCTTTGTCTATACCTCCTGTCAATAAAAGTAGGAATGTTTTGGGTTCAGCATGACAAGGGTTAAATCATTTGCCAATGTACTTATTACAAACTGAAGTTAAATATACACATCTACAGAGCTACAGAAAGTAGGAGTTTTTCGGATTTTATATTCAAATATTCAAATCATGTTTCAATAAACCCTATTTTTGTGGTTATTCATTGGAATCATCTTGGCAAGACGATTCAAATGAGTACACACAACATAGAGTTTCATTTAGAATGAAGATTTTTTAGCGGGTTTACCCACTCTTAACTTTACCTAGATCTGCATATTATATAAGTCGTATCCTTGTAAACACTCCTGAGAGTCTGAATATTGAGTTAATCTTTATCAACTGATCAAATGATTTAATTTATTCAACTGAAGTGGGGTTTTCTAAGTAAAGAGTGTAGGGGAAGTTTCTAGTAGGGAGGGTGCTCATATTAGAGGAAATATAGCATTCCTGTGATTAAAGGTTACCAGCTAGTGCCTGTACATTGTCATAATGTGTAGACTGACCTTATTTTTAGAAGCAGGGTTCATGTTTGACCTGTAAACCAGGGGTTTGACCCACTATAATCTGAAAATATCCTATTTTGACCCCTGAAATATTCTATCAAGGGGTCATTTTGGCCCCTTTCATTTTCAAAAGTTGCATCTTGATTCTGTTTCAAATTGTTAATGTATTAGAGAAAAATATGGCCCCTTCATTTTTTTTCTTTTTTTTTTTTTTATAAGAGATTCATATTATAATTTATGAATCTCTTATAAAACATGAAGGAGAAATCTATCTAAGTCAATCAGCATTACCAGGAAATACATGTAGTTATTTTTCCCCTTGTTTTATAATTTGACACATTCATCTGCAGTTTGACTCCTTAGATTTCAGTGTCAAAGGGCTGTTTTGTGTTCAGAATGTATATTGTTTCTTTTAATGCAATACTGTGCAATATTGCAATTTTAGATGTTCAAGATAACCAATTATGGAAAGAAGAAAATGCATCAGAAACACATTCAATTTCACCTTCACGATAATTTTAACCCTTTGAGAAATTAAATTTCACGGATTCATAGCCACAATAAATTGCAATTTTGACTTTCTTTAACCCTTGTCGAGCTGAATAAAAAATTTTGAAAATAAATGTAAAATCAAAGTGCTAAAAGCATTGAAGTTACCAAATGTGAGTGAATATTGATTTCGGAAATTCGTTGTTTTAGATTTTTCTGGTTTAAAAATGAAATTCAGGTGGTATGAACTAAGATCAGATTGCACATATGTGCAGGCTGATCTTTGTCTATACTTCCTGTCAAAGCAGGAATATTCCAGGTTCAGCATGACAAGGGTTAAGACTTAATTTATAAATCTAAAAATGTTAAGGACTTTTCACTCCTTATTTTTGTAGGATAAAGCTGTACAGTTAGCCATTAGAGTATTGACAAGTTTTAAATCATCTGAGGTAGAGGGTGCGGTGAAGACGGTTGATAAAGATGACAGTCGATTGTTAGACGTTTTAATGAAATACGTGTATAGAGGGTTTGAGTTTCCTGAAGATGGTAGCAGTGCTTCCCTACTTACATGGCATGAAAAGGTAATTTACATCTAAATCAGCATTTATTAGCTCGGCTATTTTTGGAAAAAACCCATGGTATTACTATAGCCTTGGTGTCGTTGTTGTCATCCTCAGCGTTGTGCTAAAACTTTGACATTTTGTGATATCTCTGGATCTTTTGAAGGCATTCACTTGAAACTTGGCACACTAGTTCACCATCAAAAGAGTAACTTATATCATCAAGGGGGATAAATCTAGATGCACTTTGTGCAAATAATGCTCCTTTTTTGACTTTCACCATCCAGCACTCAACAGCCAAGCATAGACAACTGTAGGTAGTGTTCTTGCTTTAAATAAAAGTTTGGACAAATGGTTTGCTCTCCCTTTATCATGCTGAGCTATTCACAGTCATGCATTAAATAAATGTGGACAGGGCTTGTGCTTTGCAAATTTTGACAAGTGTAATGGAGGAATGATGAGGATGCAGTTTCTTATAGTGTTGTGTAAATTGAATAAAGTTATTTCACCTATGTTGTTTGAACTTACCTTTTCATTTCAGGTGTATGCATGTGGTGGTGCAGGCTGTATAATACGAGTTCTCACAGACAGGAAAAGAGTCTGATCCTTGTCTACACAGATCGTCATTAACTCATGTCTTATTATATTCATATCTGCAGTCTTCATTGAGCATTTCATGCAGGCCATTTCAAGGGGTCAGTACTGACTGTTGTAAGTGCCTTAACCCTTTCCTGTTTTACAAAATTTTGGACCTGTCCAAATTCAAAGGTTTTGCAGACGAAAATTTAAAGTGGATTTAATTTGAAAAATAAAAATTCAGTAGGGTAGAAAATAATGTGAAAAAAGAAGAAATTGCTTGTCAGAAGCAATTTCTTCTTTTTTCACAATCTTTTCTCAATCATAAAATCACAGACATGTAAAAAGCAGGGATGAAACAGCAAAGGGTTAATATTTAAAGGCACTTACAATAGTTTTGCACTTATCCCTTGGTTTCTGGAGATTTTGATCAAACAAATATGATATATTTCATTGTTATTGTTGGAAACATGTAATGGCAATTGAAAATATGGAAAGGTTTTATTTCTCAATTGAAGGCCATTTTATTTCAAAATGAAGTTTGAGCGATCTTTTTTTTAAAAAAAAGAATGAACAACAAGATGAAGTCAGTCTTGAAATTTTCAAAGAATTCTCAAAAGAATTCTAAAAGTGACTAACCTGGGAAAGTCATATAGATGAATGCCATATTTCATTGTCTCCAAATTTTCACATTCCTAGATTGTACAAGAAATTGTTGTACAGTAATTACTATATTTATGGTATTTCTATTTTATGAGTAAAACTTAGGGATTATGTGCAAATAGAGTTCTTATGTATATCCTATTCCCACATTATCCTTTTTTTATGCTCTCAAGGAAAGATAGATAAACCTACAAAACATTATTGAAAATGGAGAATTTTCGTGTAATATGTGATTTCTTCATTCTATAAGATTTCTACACAGAAATACAAACAAACAGAAGAATATGAGATTTTTAAGCCCCAATATGCATCAACAGATTTGGGCATATTGTTTTTCTGGTGTCAATCTGTGTACGTGAAAAACTTAATTTGTAACTTAACAATTTACCATAACTTCAATAGTTCGAAGTGTAAATGCTTATTTTGGCATCCACATCTTTGAAGGTCAAGGTCATATGACAAGGTCAATTATCAAGGTCAAACTTCTTTATAAATAGTGCCATTTCTGGGGCATTAATGTTTTACAAAAACCTCTTTTTTAATCTTGAAATTGTTGACAATTCCTTTTAATTTAGACTTTTCTAATGTCTTGTAATTAAGGTAATGAAGTTTGACTACTCAAATATTTCACTTCTGTATTTATAAATTCCATATATGATTCTGGCTGTTTTATAACTGTTGAAAAACATGTACTTGTATTGTAGAACTAGTACATAAAATGTTATTTTGAATAAAGGTTCTTTGGGAAACTTGTTGTTGATGTTGTTAAGCACCATAGAAATCTGTTTCAATTTCAAGGTCAATGGTTAATGATACTCCATGTCTTAACCCTTTTCTGTTTTACAAAATTTTGGACCTGTCCAAATTCAAAGGTTTTGCAGAGGAAAATTTAAAGTGCATTTAATTTGAAAAATAACCATTCTGTAGGGTAGAAAATAGTGTGGAAAATGAAGAAATTGCTTGTCAGGAGCAATTTCTTCTTTTTTCACAACGTTTTCTCAATCATAAAATCACAGGCACGTAAAAAGCAGGGATTAAAAAGCAAAGGGTTAACCTGGATTTCAGTACTTTCAGTAAACAAGGTACATAACCAAATTGAAACACAGAAATGTAACCTCATAACATTCAGAGATAGAGATTAGAGGGGGTCTAAAATCTTTATTTCTCATTGAAACCATATATTGTGGCTACTCATTGGAATCATCATGTCAGGACGATTCCAATGAGTACCCACAATATAGGATTTGTGCAAGTATAGGCAATGAATTGAGGATCATGACACTTTATATAATTATTTCCTTTGTCCTGATTTGAAGTTCACCTTTGAACATCTTATTGTCAAGGCTCAAACATGTCAAAGATCAAGGCCACAATTAAACAATTGCTGCAAAGTTTTTCTTTTGGGAGAAAATGTATAAAGCAAGAGGCGCTTTAGCACTTGATAAGATCTAACAATGAATGACTGTAAACAAGGTAATTTTGGAGGTGGCTTTATTGGCGGTCAAGCTAAAATGCGCCAAAATTAATCCACCGCCAATATTTGCCAATATTAAATGAGAAATTTCTTTATTATGATGGATATGAAATCTATACATTTTAGTCAATGTAAATTAAATTTATATCAAAGATATGCAGACCATGCTTATTCAAATTAAAATAAGAAAATCTTCTTACAAGGTTTTAATATTTTGAGGGGTCAGCGCAATGCGATTGTAAATGCCTATAAATTTAAGGCACTTACAATAGTTTTGCACTCATCCCTCAATTTAAAGATTCTTGATCCAAGTTGGTTGATACATTGTAATGAAAATAACAGTGAAAAATTGTGACATATACACATGTTATAACTATAACAAAAGGTGTAAATCACTGCCAATAAATAGTAGCCGAAAAACTGCCAAATGTGGACACTGCAAATATAAAGCTGTTTACAGTAATAAGCACTAAGATTTAGATAGATTCACTATCAACCCTAATGCCTCAGGCCATCAAGCTACAAATATTGAGATCACAGGTTTGATCCACAGGATGACAAACCAGGCAGGTGATTCTAAACATTTTTTTTGAGGATTTCAGAATTTTCTATGTCTAGAAATCTTCTCAGTCAAAGAAGTTTGAGATACTCTTTGTTGTATTGTTCTGTCTGTGGTTATATCAAGTTTGTAAGTATGTTCCATAGCAATTTGCTTATCAATTGCCTATTCAAATCAACTATGTTTGATTTGAAGATCATCAGTTCAGTGTAATGTACAATTTTATGTGCTAAACATGGATAATGAGAAATTTTCATTTACAAGTTTAAGCCTACCTGATCTTACTGCTTTTTACCATTTTAGATGAGCTCTTACTTAATTCATGGAAAGCAGTAAACATAACAGGGATAGAGAAATGAATAGAGGATCATTTTATGACAATGTTTTGGTATTGCCAATTTTCTATAGGTCAAGGATGTAACACATGGCTCAAATGAGCTCATGATTCTTCCCATGGTCACTTTGGATTGATCCGATCTTTTGATATGAGGAAGGGCAGTAGGTACTGCCTACAGGTGTCAAGACTCGGCTGCAGGTGCTGGAAAGGCAAAGAATTTAAGTAGAGATATGGGAATAACTCTTACAAAAATACTCTCAGAGTTTTCTCCCTTGATAGTCTGGATAGCTCTTGTGATGGTAAAAACACATGCCAAGTTTCCAACCACTTGGCTGATTTCAATGAAACTTTACCAGAATGTTCCTTGAGTGTCTCTTTTCAAAAATCATTTGCTAAATTTTGATTGGCCCATAAATTTAGGCGTGGCAGGGTGGGGCTTATTTTGAGCCCGAAATCTTTGAAAGATATCCCCTCTGGAACCACTCAGCCAATTTCAATGAATTTTTACCAGTATGTTTCTTGGGTGACTATTTACATAAATTGTTCAAGAAATTTTGATTGGTCCATAAATATGGGCCTGGCAGGCATGCCTATTTTGAGCCTGAAATCATTGAACGACATCTCCTTCTGAACCTTATGTTTTAATAAGATGAGTCAAGGGTTGCAGGTTCATTGTGATTGATTATTTTGGTGCAATATGGACCAGAAACAGTTAATCATTATCAAATAGGTGGTCGGGAGATTGTGGAGTGTTAATGTATTCATTCAAAGTAAGCTTTTATTTAATGAAAGTCTTAAGATTTTAAAGCCAGTGGGGTCCAATCTTCATGAAACTTGGTCAGAATGTTTGAATTTTGAAGTTTGAATGGATGAATTTTGTCAACAATTTCTTTAAACGTCATCTCCTCCTAAAATTATGAGTCATAATCAACCAAATTTGGCAGAAATATTCCTTGGGTTGTCCCTTGTAAAAATTGCTAAAATGGAAAGGATCCGTGCCATATATGTTTACACTCTAGAAGCCACAAATATGGTCCAATCTTCATGAAATGTGGTCAGAATGTTTGTTAGGTCATGAGGATGAACCCTATTGAAAATGGGAAGGATCGGTATATCACGGGAAAAGGGGCCTTCATGACAATTTTGTCAACAATTTCTTTGAACAACATCTCCTCCTAAACTTATCATAATCAACCAAACTTGGTAGAAATATTCATTCGGTGGTCCCTTGTAAAAATTGGTAAAATGGAAAGGATGCGTGCCATATATGTTTACACTCTAGATGCCACAAATATGGTCTAATCTTCATGAAACTTGGTCAGAACGTTTGTTAGGTCATGTGGATGAACTCTATTGAAAATGGGAAGGATCGGTGTCATATTACAGGAAAAGAGGCCTTAATGACAATTTTGTCAACAATTTCTTTAAACGACATCTCCTCCTAAACTTATGAGTCATAATCAACCAAACTTAGCAGAAATGCTCCTTGGGTGGTCCCTTGTAAAAATTGCTTAAATGGAAAGGATGCGTGCCATATCACAGGAAAAGGGGACTTAATGACAAATTTCTTGTTTACACTCTAGAAGCCACAAATATGGTCCAATCTTTATGAAACTTTGTCAGAATATTTGTTAGGTCATGAGGATGATCTCTATTGAAATGGGAAGGATGCGTGCCATGTCATGGGAAAAGGGGCCTTAATGAGAATTTTCTTGTTTACACTCTAGAAGCCACAAATATGGTCCAATCTTCATGAAACTTGGTCAGTATGTTTGCCAGGTCACAAGGATGAACCCTTTTGATAATGGAAAACAGCCGAGCTTAAATATTTGGGACATCAAACACAAAGTCAACAAAAGGTTTATATAGAAAAGATTTGTCAAGCCAATTATCAAATGTAACATTTAGGCAGATGTTTGTTATCCAAAACTTCTTGATACTGAAGAGAAACTCAGTTCAGACGTTTAAACAAGAGCTCTGCCGACAGATGCCTATGATTGGTTGTTGGGTTAATGAACCGATGCTTCAGGATCATGGATAAAATTGTACAAAACAATGTTTTTTATGATTCATTTTATTCTTCATAAAAATATTTGGTCCAGCAAAAGCTTAATAAATACACACCTTTAATATAACATAAAGCAATATTTAACAAATCAACAAACGCTTTTGTATCTCAAAAGCTATAAATTCATTTGATTTACCCTTTGGGCAAGTGTTGATAATAAATAAGGAAATAAATGGAAAATTTTACATCTCTTTAATCACTAATTATGTGGAAATTTTAAATCTTTGATATCACAATTGACTTGGTGAACAATTATGGAGTAGTATAATTGTGAATGTTATGTCAACTCAATCCTTTCCTGTTAGAGGTACATCTCTCACCAATGGATTGATAATCGTAGACCTATTTGAGAAAGCAGCTGGAGGCTAGGAAAGGATGTGGTGGTTGTACTGGTGAGAGAAATACCAGGAATCCATTGTTAGGTGCTCCAGCCACTACAATATAACTGAAATAATGTTGAAAGCGGCATTTAACTCCATTCATTTATTTATTGTTAGAGGTACGGGTAAGACAGGGTATTGAAAATTTAAGATATTTCTTTCTTATTGAAACCCTGTTTTGGTACTCATTGGAATCATCCCATTGAGAGGATTCAAATGACTACCAACAATATAGGATTAGTGAAAGTAATGCCAAAACAATTTAATTTGAAATCCAAAATACCTCCTCTATCTATAGCTCTGCCTGTACAATTCCAGGGTTTCATATCCCTGTCTATGTGACTTTATACTTGAGAAAATATTATGGTAAAAAGAAAACAAGAACACTGTCAATGGATGCCTACTCAAGGCTGTTGAATAATGGATAAAATTTTCTAAGTCCAAAAAAGGTGCATAATTCGCCCATCATGCTTCTATAGTTATCCCCTGATAGAAAAGGGTGCTCTTTTGGTGGTGGACATGTGCGCCAAATTCAGGTGAATGCTTTTGGTAATATCAAAGATATTGTAGATAAAAAAAAATCTGAGATAACAAGATGTGTTTGTGAAACACGAATGCCCCCGTAACGGCATTTTTTTCAAAGTTTGACCTTGACAGATGACCTTGACCTAGTCACATGACCTTGACTTTGGTACCAGCGGATGCTGATCATTGAGATCTATCATCATGCCAAATATTAGCTTTGTATCTTGAATAGGCTTGAAGATATTGGCAAGGTTAAGTTTTCAGGTAAAGTTTTCGGACAGACAGACAGACAGACAGACGGACGGACAGATGGACAGACAGACGGACACGAGTAAAACAATATGCCCCCGCTCTCTCGATACGGGGGCATAAAAAAGGTAGATAATTCAGACAAAATGCATCAACATTTATCCCCTTTGATAATTTATGTTGCTCTTTTGAGGTAAACATGTGTGCCAAGTTTCAAGTGAATTCCTTCAGTTATACCAGAGATAACATAAGCAACCTATACTTTCAAAAAGGATAACTCTAGGTGCATTTTGTGAAAATGAAGCCCCATTTCTGATTTCGATTTTTCCACAATCCAGCAGACTACAGTCAAGCATAGGCACTTATAAGCTGTGCTCTTATTTTTCATATTACAAACGTGTTATTATACTAGTGCAATAACTTTGCAAATGAGTTTGAATTCATAGCAACACTTCTGACACCATGAAAGATGTGATGATGAGTTTTCACAAACAGCGTTTTTTGTTACGGGAGAAATTTTAATCAGTGAATTCAAATAATTTTGTTGATCCCAAAAAAATCCAGTCATATTATAAACAGAATACCAAAATACCATTGTTATTAAACTAATCATCTAAAACAGACAAAAACTTGGCAAAGCCTCATTTTATCTATTGATAGATGACTCGTTAAAATAAATTTGATATTTTATGACCACTCATTCAATATCATCTAGACCCTATATTACACTAAAATTGAAAGTTTACACAAAGGGTCTTGTAGTTAGAGATTGATTATTTGTCGTTTTTGAAATCTTTTGAATGAAAAAATATTTGAGCCTGTGCTTGATATTTCCAACAATTTTAAATGTGCATGATGTGCAAACATTGAGCAGTATAGACAGCCACATACTGTATATATAAAGTTACCTGATAACCTTCAGATACTTTGAGACCTTATCTATCTACTAAAAGTTTGGTGAAGACTCTGGTCAGTCTGTGCAAATGCACATGTTGACCAGAGTATTTTCTTTGCGCATATTTGAAACTGTTGGAAATCTCACTCACAGGCTCATTTACCATTAGATGTTATTCTATTTCTGCATTTGCAGGAAGGGAAAATTCTTATGTACCTATCTTTTGCAATGCATGCTTTTTATAAGCTCACCTGAGCACGAACTGCAAAAGGTGAGCTTTTGTGGTTAGGTGGATGTCTGTCGTCAGTCGTTTGTCGTCCGTCGTGTCGTCAACATTTACCTTGTATGCACTCTAGAGGCCACATTTTTTGCCCAATCAACCTGAAATTTGGTCAGGATGATTGTGTTGATCAAATCTCGGACGACTTCGAAATAAGGTCAAGTGGGGTCAAAAACTAGGTCACAGGGTCAAATCTTAGAAAAACCGTGTATGCACTCTAGAGGTCACATTTTTTGCCCAATCAACCTGAAATATGGTCAGAAGGATTGTCTTGATCAAATCTTGGACGAGTTTGAAATTGGGTCAATTGAGGTCAAAAACTAGGTCATAGGGTCAAATCTTAGAAAAACCTTGTATGCACTCTAGAAGTCACATTTTTTGCCCAATCAACCTGAAATTTGGTCAGAATGCTTGTCTTGATCAAATCTTAGACAAAATCGAAATTGGGGTCAATTGGGGTCAAAAACTAGGTCATAGGTTCAATTATTAAAAAAACCTTTTATGCACTCTAGAGGTCACATTTTTTTGTCTGATCAACCTGAAATCTGGCCAGAATGATTGTCTTGATCAAATCTCGGACAAGATCAAAATTGGGTCAAGTGAGGTCAAGAACTAGGTCTTGGGGTCAAATCTCTGAAAACCTTGGTATGCACTCTAGAGGTCACATTTTTTGCCCAATTAACCTGAAATTTAGTTAGAATGATTGTTTTTATAAAATCTCTGACAAGTTTAAAACTTGGTCAAGTTGGGTCAAAAACTAGGTCATGGGGTCAAATCTTAGGAAAACCTTTTATTCAACCTGGAGGTCTCATTTTTTACCCGATCAACCTAAAATTTGGTAAGAATCATTGTCTTGATTAAAATCTCAGTCCAGTTTGAAATTTGGGCAAGTGGGGTCAAAAACAAGGTCACTTGGTCAAATCTAAGAAAAAACATGTATGTATGCACCCTGGTTTTTACTTTTTTGCCAAATCAACTTAAAATTTGGTCAGAATAATCATTGTGATAAAAGTCAAGTTTTGTTGCTTGAAAAAAAGCCAAAAAAACTTTTCAAAACCTGCTTGAAATGTATTTTGGACAATTCACTCAGGTGAGCGATTAAGGGCCACTTTGGCCCTCTTGTATTCACTTGAGGTTAACATAGGTAAATTCAGTGAAAGTGGAACATTTTTTATTCATTTCCATTTTAACCTCTCCTGTGCAGTCCAGAAATTTTGTCCCAGGGATTATATACTAGCAAGCTATTGTCATGGTAGTGTGTCTGTCATGGGTCTGTCTGTGTATGTGTGCGTAAACTTTTTTTTAAACATAATCTCCTCCTAAACCAATGGGCCGATTTTAAGGAACTTTGCAGAAACGTTCCATAGGTGACCCTCTTTTTAAGTTGTTCAAGAATTTCGAATAGCCCCCAAATTTGTGTGTAGAAGGCTTATTTTCACTTTAAAATCTTTAACAAGAGCAACGCTAGGCGTGGCATTATACCCCCGAAGTTGAGAAATAAATGGGCGATGTTTTGAACTTTTTATTGATCCTAAGGATGTATTTTCTAGCAAACAGTTTCAAGACTATAGGCCTTATAGTTTCAAAGTTATGGACCGGACACGAATTTGCTAACTGAATCAAACAAAGGGCAATAACTCAAAAATTACAAATGGTAGAGTTGTGATTCTTGCGCTCTTCACACCCTAGCTATCAGATCTATACACCTGTGAATTTTCAAGACCATAGGCCTTATGGTTTGAAAGTTATGGACCGGACACAAATTTGCTAACGGACAGACAGATGGACAGACAGACGATGCAGATGATAACGTAATAAGACCCTTTGGGCGTATAAAAAACTACTCCTCCCACACCATTGGCCAGATTTCAATGAAACTTGGCATGAATGATCATTGGGTGACCCTCTCCTAAAGTTGTTCGAGTAATTTCGTTTGACCCCCAAATATGGGCGTGGCAGGGTGGGTTTATTATCACTATAGGCAGGGTGGGCTTATTATCACTAAAGTCTTCTCCCAAACCTTTTGGCCAATTTCAATGAGACTTGGCATGAATGTTCCTTGGGTGACCCTCTTCTTAAGTTGTTCAAGAAATTTTGAAAGACCCCAAACTTTTGGCGTGGCAGAGCTCATTAAGCCCCGGCATCGATAGATCATGGGCAGATTGTTTTTGCCCTGTGTGTTTGTCTGTTTGTCCCCTAAAAACTTTAACATTGGCCTTAACCTTTGATTGGTAAGTGATAGATCCTTCATATTTCACATGTGCAATACTCGTGACAAGACCCAACTTTCTATATATACCAATATCAAGGTCAATGTCAATTTTCAAAGTCAAATAAGTGTAAAATTAAAACTTTAACATTGGCTATTACTTTGCAATGGTAAGCCATAAAGCTTTGAAATTTCACAAGTGTATTGCTACGTCAACACCTTTCAATTGAAACGAAAGTAAACACTATCAGACAATGTCAAGGCCATATTTCTTGGTCACTTAATTTCAACATAAAAACTAACATTAGCCATACCTTTTGATTGTTAAGTGATAGAGCCTTGATATTTTACATGTGTATCGCTTGTGACAAGACCTTTCTTTTGGTCCTTACTTCAAGGACATCTTTTAAGGTTATTTACCAAGGTCAATTTTATTTAGAATTTAAACTTTTAACAATTGCCTGCAAGGCCATGCAATATTTATTAACTACCCAGCAAAAAAAAAAAGTTTGAATTGATTAAGGGGTTTCCTTCCAGTTTTGTACCCATGTAGTTTTACTTCAGCTGAAGTTCAACATTTAGACAAGTAAACAGACTTTGTATATTTTCGCTGTCTAATATGAAGGAGGTATAATTTTGTTGGCATGTCCCTTCAACAAGGCTGGGGGCTGAGATCCACCAAACCATGACATTTTCCACTCTAAAGTGTCTCTGATCAGTTTCTGCTCTTCTGGTGTGAATCTCAACAACAGTGACACAGCTTTGATTAAATGTATTGCCTGAAAATAAACAATTATAGTTTCTTTTAGTGTATATCTTATTTATTTCATTAAAGCCCCCATCTGAGTTTAGAGTAAAAGAAATGCTATTTCGTGAACATTCTTTGAACAATTATTCTTGGTTAAGTCTTATGAAAGATGAGGTACATAAAAATACAAATCAATCGACAAACGGTGGCTTAATTGGGAAACGCATAATCTGCCATATACAGTTATATATGTAAATGAGATTTTGGTTACGTAAAATAAGCCCATTCGAAGGAGCAGTAATGCACTTTATTCAAATCGAAGTCCAAAATGTTGCGGCTCATGCATATTCATCAAGTTAGGCTTATATTTAGATCATTGCGTCAGAACCATTTACATTACACTATATTGGAATTACACATTCAAGCTTATCTCTGGGAATAAAGTCTAGTTTTGTGTTCATAGCCGTTTAAGATCATTGTCTTGCGTTTCAGAAATGTTCACAAACACAAACAGGTAACATAGCTTAGCTTAGCTTTAACAAACTATCCTTGATATTGTTGCCTTACTAATAAGGAATATGTGACTGGTTATAAAAATGAAACAATAATTAGTGGTTATCCGTTCTCCTTCTGTTCATGGCAAATTCCTACTTTAGACAAAGCTAAGGCTTGCACAGACATGCAGTTTGATACTAGCCTACACTGCTTCCTTTATAACATTCTTGTGGGAAATCTAGAGCCAGACTGGCAGTAAAAGAAATGTAAAAGAAGATGTGTTTCAAAGTTTGACACTAACTATATTTTGCCACCAGCCTGAAGGACCTGATAGCCCTAAATAATACAGGTCCTTCATAAAACCGTGTTTGATTTTTAGCAATTTAAGAGATAAATTACGAGGAAAACATTGTTGGAAAAGAAGAAATACAATTTTTTCCAATCGGTCATGCAAATTTCAGTATTGGAAAGGCAATTATTTCAAAAGTGGACAGATTTAGAATAATAAACACTGCCATTAACTACAGGCCAGAAGGACCTGCAGCATAGTAACATCCATCAGTCCTCCCTAAAATCCACAGGTCTCAGACCTGAGGATTGGTGCTAGTGTCTATCCCTGGACTCATTTGGATCAGAATTCAAATTAAGCAGGATAAGGGTTACAATCTATGTAGACATTCAGGACACAATTTGGCCAATCTCATGATCAACCGCGGATTTACATATACAGACTTTTTTTCAAAATAGTCGTGAAACCTTGGAAAAACACGATTACATCAGTTTAAATGGCGTTAGCCCTCAAAACTTTGAGTGAAAGCATTTGACGTCAAAAACGTTACTTGTTTAAGTCACCGATGTGAAACCATCATATCCTTGAATAAATATCGTTAGATTCTTAAATAACGGCTGAAAAATCTTATTTTTGAGTATGCTTCGTCATTCTCAAAGATTTTTCAGCCATTATTTACTTTAAAAAATATAAATCTAAAAATAGCCCCGGTTGTTTCCGCACTAGTTTTTCTAACACTGTTTCCGACTAACAAAATGAACAATTTGTTATACCTTGATTTATTTGACCCGACTTTGACCTCTGTGAAAAAATGCTTAATTAACAATCACCGACATATTTCATCATTTATTATTAACAATATATGTACATGTATTAGATTCAATGCCATTTGTCATTCATTTCTACGAAAGCACGTGCAAAGTAAAGTAGAAATGATAAGACTTTTATTCATCTAAATAGCAGGGGTCAGATTCGTGTCAATAAAACCGCGCTATGTATACCTATCCACCTTAATTACATCCAAGGTCTGTTGCAGTTTACAGAAATGGCCGAGTTATGTTCCGAAGGTTGATGTAGACTGACCTACCTCTGATTCTCTGCTCAACATAAATTTCATCACAACATGTTTGAGATATTGAAAGTTAACATCCTTCTCCAAGTCTCGAAAGTCCTTCCTCGCTCCAACACGAGTGTCAGTTTTATTAGCACCACTTTGACTATTTGTCACTGATATTGTAGCATGAACACTTTGGGCACTGTTCAAGGGATATTTAGAACTGTAGGGTCCAGGGGATTGAGGGGAGAGTGTCTGACCCAAGAAATAGTCCTGAGTTCCATTGTTCACAGCATCGGGAACGTCATGATATGAATCTCCAGGAAAGGGTAGCTGAGTATGCCCACTATGTTTACGAGTCCGTGAGTTGTGGTCACCATGATGTTTTTCTCGCTGCGTTGTGTTTTTACGAGGAAGTGGAGGTGTTAATGCAGATATTTTAGGGTCTAAAGGTTCATCATTAGGTAAAGATTGCACTTTTAATTCACGCTGTAAAGTTTTCTTTAAATCACTGATCTTTTGTTCTTGTTTCTTCAAAGCCTGTAAATCAAAAAGCAAAGTTAATACAGTAAAACTCGTGTTAAGCAACCACCTATCAGACTATCAAAAAGTAGTTACTTATGTGAATGGTTGCCAAATAAATATTTCAGGATAAATAGGACATGGCATTTTGATGTATAGATTGTCACCTAATTCTTAATGAATACTGTGATTTTCCAAACCATTAGAATAGTCATTGACACTATTCAAATAGCTCAAACAAAATATGATTAAACAAGAGCTGTCACTGTAAGATGACAATGCCCCCGACACCGCTTTGATTTAGAAGTTATGGCCAATGTTAAAGTTTTTGGACGGAATGACGGACGGACGGACAGACGGACGGACAGACAGACGGACGGACGGACGGACGGACAAGTCAAATTTATGATGCCTCCCTATCGGGGGCATAAAAATTAACAACTAACAAGTATGTCAACTTTTTCAGACATTTTGTTACTGTGAAGGGGCCATTCATGATGGTTCCTTAATAAAAGGGTAGATATTGCTCAATCGACCTTATTTTAAATCACAGCCATCTTCTTCAGGTCAATTCTGCCAATTCAATTTTTCATGATCATAATCTCATCATCAAACAAGATCATTAGATGTGTTTTGCGAAAAACAAATGACCCAGAAACACCGCATATTCAAAAACTGTGACCTTGACATACAACCTTGGTATCTGAACAACTGCAGTTGAGCCTTCAAAATTTAGACAACTGCCTTGTTTTAACATTTAACCTTGATCCTGGAGCTGTCTAAAATCACTTTCAATCAGCCCATCTACTCATGATGGAGAACATTTATTTGGTAATTCATGCATTAATATACGAGTTATTGTCTAGACAAAATCAGACTGACACATCCACTAAAGTTGACCTTGACTTTATATACTACCTTTGACCTTGTTATCAGCAAAATATCATATACAGGGACTTTCTTCCATAAGAAAATATTTTGATTTGGAAAATATGAGCATTTTAACTTAAATAGAGTCAGAAATGGAATTTAAGTTTAAAGGTATGTTTTATGGATAAGCATTTAATTCTACCCTTGATCTTTGTCATTTACACATACAGGCATGTGTTTTGATTAGTTGAGTCTCCATATCTAATATGAGCATTGTCCCTCAAATACTTTTCAAGTATTAGTCAAAACTCATCAAGACTTGCGAAGAGAAACATATGAAATTTAAATATCTCAAAAGAACCCAAAAGAAATCTTGAAATTACAATGTGAAACAGCCTACCTTATTTTTATCTGCTAACTGATCTTCCAGAGTCAATACATTTTGTTGTAATGTCTCCATTTGTTCATTATTAGATACATGAGTGTTAGTTTTCTCTGTCAGCTCAAGGACCTACAATATTGGACATACTCTGGCTTTATGATCAAAAATTGTAATCAAGAAAAAGTAAATCAAAGGCCTGAAAGGCCTGAATTGAAGACAGGACTGAATATTAACAATTGGAATGAAAATTGTGGCGTTTTGAGAAGATCTCTTGAGTGGGAATCAAAAATTTAAAACCATCATTGATGGTTACATATGGAAACTGCACCTTCCTAACAAATGAATATGCTTTACTTTGAAAACTCATCACTTCCAGATAAACCTATCCCTCTAGCCAATTCAAGCTTAACAAGAGGGTAACTGCCTTCATAATCGCTATTCATCCCAAAGTGTAAGTTTTCAATATCCTAAATAAAAAATATTCATTTAACCAACAGAAATATGGTGGCAATTCCTGTATTCTAAAAATCATATGAATTATTGCAACCCTGTTTTATAAAATTGTATAGGATATCCCCAGCGATCCAATATGATTCAAATCCGATTTTTTCCAGTCAAACTTATTAAGTGGATGTGTAAAAATCTTAAATAAAAAGTTAACATGACACACATTGCTTACCCCTTGATGAAGAGCTGAACATTTCATTGCCATGGTGAATATTGCCCTGAATTGGAAATTTGTTCAAATTTCTTTTACATTTATTATCTGATCCAGGATTCGACTAATTAGAAGAAGACCACATAGAAGAAGCAATGAAAGTAATACCAATATTCTTATACTTTTACTAGTCAAAGTCAATACCAAGAAGAAGTATTTTCCCGTACAATAGCTGTAGCTTTTTTTTATGAATACCGTTTAAGTTTCTTCCAGGAGTGAAACATTTTATTTCTATTTCTCCATTGAGATATTTCGATCTCCATTTCAGGTTATTCTCCTTGCATATGGTCTTACTTAGTAGAAAATTATTTTTACAACAAAATAATATATAAACCTGTTAAGACAACCAACCTTTCAGGCCTTTTCCACGGGACTGCTTTTCTAGATCAAGATTCGGATTGAACTATCCGGTGAACTATCAATTTTGACAAAACTGCCAAAATGACAGATCGTTAAATCCCGAGCTACAGCATTTATCACCTTGAGTAGAATTCTTTCAAAGTCCACTCCAGAATGTTACAAATAAATCCATTCCAGTTTCCAAAACAGTTTTTGTTATTGTCAGAAAATTGTCGAAAACAAAAGCGGAAACTCAAAACCGGGGTCGCGCATGCGTGGTACTACTGTAAAGGCCATTCAGGACACCACTCGGCCAATCTAACGCATTCGTCACAACTCGGCCGATTCCGTAACCTACATTTAGATAGATCTGAGACTTCGGAGATCGCCCGATGATTGCCGAGTGAATATCACGATCACGATCTGTTGCCGTTTACGGAAATGACCGAGTGATGTTCCGAATGCTGTACAATATGGATAGACAAAACAAACCTAATAATAAAGTAATTTTGATAAGCCATCGAAATTTCTCCGTAAATCCAAGTAAAAATTCAAACCTAGGAAATTCCAAGGGTTTACGAGTTTATTCAAACAGCCTTGTGCTATTTTAGTTTTTATCCATTTACACTACGACAGGCCCGGAAGACGGATAAATAAAGCAACCTTAAGGACACACAAACACACAATTTTACGAGAAATAGGGAGTCTAAAATGGGGAACTGAAAATAGCTTGCCAATGCTATGCATAAAAACAGTTGTAGGATGCAATTGAAAATTTGGAGCAAATGCAAAAGATTGCAGCCGAAAACGCCCTAAAACAGCACCACTTACGAATGTAAAACACGTTTCTGCAGGCAACTTCTGCATAGATCACGTGTTCACTCCACTGAGGTTCCGGCCAGAATTTAGGTCAGCACCAAAATTTTACGGTATATTGCTACAGTATTGATTATTTTTGCCGCGTTTATTTTTATGAATGGGTCTACTTTTTTGAGCGTAATGACACATGTAGGTTTGTTATCAGAATCCGATGGCGACGATCCCTATATTGAAAGACAGGTAAACCTGTCTTCAATAAAAATGAATGTCGTGTTTGTACAATTATTGTAATAGTTATGTTTCTTGTGCGCTGCACTTCTCATAATAAGATCTATCCACCAATAAAGTTTCATGATTCTAGCTTGCATACTTTTTGAGATATGCCCGGGACAAAAAATGGTCTACAGATAGATAAACCTACTGACTAACCAACTGTCAAGTGCAAAGCAATATACCCCCTCTTTTTCGAAGTGGGGCATAAATATTTATCAATATATATGTAATTTAATAACCTAAATTTATCTTAAAAGGGGCATGAAATGTGTGATTTGATTAATTACATTTGTACAGAAATTGTGATTAAATTTAAAAATAAGTTAGGGTGTAATTTGCCCCATCCCTGTTTTGAAGTACATTTGCAGTTGTATAGGTTCAAGTTGATGTCTTTTATAGTTTTATAATTCAGTTACCCAATCAAAATATAAATCAAGAAAATTTTCATACTAGACTTGATTTTGGTTTTGCAAATAGAAGAAGATAACCCTAATCCTCACCTTATTTTGAAGATCATTAAGTTCCTGTTTTAGTTGATTTTCAGATTCTATTCTGGCCAGTAATTCCCCCTCTAGGGCCTCTTTCTCATGTTCTAGAGTCTGTTTATCTTCCTGAGAGGCCCTCTGTAGGGTAGTGACTTGCTGAGATAGCTCAGCATTCCTCAACATCAGCTCATCTTTATCTGGGAAACATTGAAACAAGTTGATACAATATCTACCCTGCTCATGCTGTTCATGGAAAATGCCTACTGCACATAAAACTTTGGCAGATAGTATATACATGTATACGGTATAACTTGTTTTACATGACCACTAACGGGGTCACCAACAAGAGGCCCAAGAGGGCCTGTATCGCTCCACTGGCTTTAACATCATTAGACTTGCATTAAATGAATCTTTCTTTGAATGAAAACAACACTTTGAAATCTCTTAAGACCTATTTTATATTAATTAACTGGGTATGGCTCACATTGCACCAAAATTCTCAAGTTTCATTGAAATTGGCCCAACCTTCATCAGGAGATGTAGTTCAAAGATTTCGGGCTCAAAATAAGCCACACCCTGACATGCCAATATTTAAGGGCTAATTAATATTTCGCATACAATTTTTGAAAAGGGTCACAGAAGGAACATTCTGGTAAAATTTCATTGAAATCAGCCCAGTGATTCAGGAGGCGATGTCCTTCAAAGAATTCGGGCTCAAAATAAGCCCCACCCAGCCACACCCATATTTATGGGCCAATCAAAATTTTGAGTGCAACTTTTGGAAAGGGTCTCCCAAGGAACATTCTGGTAAAGTTTCATTGAAATCGGCCCAATGGTTCAGGAGGAAATGTCGTTCAAAGATTTCGGGCTCAGAATAAGCCCCACCCTGCCACGCCCATATTTGAGGGCCAATCAAAATTTCAGGAACAATTTTTGAAAAGGGTTACCCCAGGAACATTTTGGTAAAGTTTGGTTGAAATCGGCCCAGTGGTTCAGGAGGAGATGTCATTCAAAGATTTCTGGCTCAAAATAAGCCCCGCCCTGCCACGCCCATATTTGGGGGTCAATCAAAATTTCTTGAACAATTCAGGTAAAGGGTCACCCCAGGAACATTTTGGTAAAGTTTGGTTGAAATCGGCCCAGTGGTTCAGGAGGAGATGTCATTCAAAGATTTTGGGCTCAAAATAAGACCCGCCCTGCCACGCCCATATTTGGGGGTCAATCTAAATTTCTTGAACAATTTAGGTAAAGGGTCACCCAAGGTACATCCATGCCAAGTTTCATTGAAATTGGCCCAACGGTTTGGGAGGAGAAGATTTTTAAAGATTTCAAAGTGAAAAAATGCCACGCCCTGCCACGCCCATATTTGGGGGTCAATCAAAATTTCTTTAACAATTTTAGAAGCAGGTCACCCAAGAAACATTTCTACCAAGTTTCATCAAAATCCGCCCATAGGTTTTGGAGGAGAAGATGTTTAAAGAAAAAGTTTACGCACGGACGCACGCATGCACGCACGGACGCACGCACGACGGACACACCGCCATGACATTAGCTCGCTGACCTTCGGCCAGTGGAGCTAAAAAGCGGTTGTTAAAGATAAAAGTAGCTCAGTACATGAAACTTAATTTTGATTGAAAGTGTATGTAATTTCGAATTTCTCTATAATCCTGTTGTTAAACACAAAATAATCGTCTCATTGAGATGATTCTCATGAATTTTAACAATATAGGATTCATTTGCAATAATTTTAAGAGCAACAAAACATTTATATTTTGATTCAAAGAAGGTGATTTAGAAAACAGTCGCTTAGTAAAAATGGTTGCTTAATAGATGTGGTCGCTCGAGTTAGATTGACTGTACTGCGAAAATGTTAGGGCATATAGTATAGACTAAAATCATCCTGCACAGATGTGCAGTCTGATCTCGGCCTAAACTGCTTGCTTTCAACATAGTTTTTGTCAGAAAAAACACTTAAGGCAGACTAGAAGAAATGTCCCAAAATTTACCAATTTGTTTGAGACAATATTTGATAGTCAGCAGGAAAAGTGTTAAAATAATGACTGACACAAGTTCTCCAAGAAAATATTATTTAAACTCTTTACTGATTTAACCAAAATACACCTTTTCTTAGGCTGAATTTAAAAGCTGCTCAATACTCATAATAAGAACTCTTCCATAGAATATCAGTCTGGATTGGCTTAAAGAAGTAGTTCCCAAACATCTCGGAACTCATGAACTTCACAATATTGAAGCGCTTACTCCTTTTTGAAGAGTTCGATGGGCAAAGACATTGCGGAAGAACAAACTCCCGACATCGTCCTTAACACTGTTAAAGTTCATTACTTCCAAAACGTTGCACAACCTTAACAATTTTTCAGAATACAGTATCCTAAAGATAATACAAGCCAAGACTTTTGTTTTGCTGCTAAGAATCCATTATCTTTATTAAAACCTAAATGGCTACCTTTATTACTATCTCCTAAAGCATCAGATGTGGATTTAGACTGATCCTGCACTTTTTTCAGTTTGGTTGTTGTAATAGTCAGTTCATCCTGTAATGTTCGGATATGTGTATTTGCTGCTGCGATGGATTCCTGTTTCTCCTTAACCTCCTTCTGGAGTATATCTCTGGAGTCTTCTATGGTCTTCAGGTCTTTCTGTTTGCATAAATTTTAGAACCTTTTATACATTACCTTTAAAGGGGCATTGAATTTTCATGTCTGACAAGGGCTTTTCTATGTACTATGTACATTTTTCTAAGCCATTTTTCAAAGTACAAGTAAATACCAGATAAAATCTTGGAATGTTAAAAGTAGATTAAAAACAATGAATATCCTAATGTATAAATGATGGTAAGAAAACATTGATTTTAATGAAGAAAATGCTGGGTTCCAGGATTTTCTTCCTTAAAAGAATATTTTCTAAAAAAAAAATTATCTATATTCACTTTTTTGGGAACAAGTTTATCTTTGTCTTGGATAAGCAGAAAATTTCCTTTTACTTACCCTCGGTACAAGTGGAAAAATAAGTATTTCAAAAAATCTGCCTTTACTTTTAGACAGGTCTAAGGAATGTTTTATTATCAGTTTCATTTTTTAAAAAGAAAAAAATATCCCTTAGATAATGAGATATAATTTCACAATGTTTTAAACGCAAATTAAGGTAAAACTCTCAACCACTGTTGTTTTGTTTTTTTGGGAGAAAATGACAAAACATTTTTTCCTATCTCTACTTTTCTTTTTTCAAAGCTTGACTTGGCTTGATGGCTTTAACCTTGTGACCAGCTGATTGGTATGATGAAAGATATTTGCTTAACAAAAATAGTAGAGCTCTTTGTTTTAGAAAAACAGCAACAAGCGAAGTATTTAAGACAGGTAACTGTTACAAGTACATCAAGATGTAAACATACTTTCATTCATTTAAAATGTCTCTAGATTTTACAATACCTGTAAGGTATTAATTTTCTCTTCCAATTCCTCTATTTTCCTCTCTTTCTTGTTTAACTTGTCTTCATTTTCTTTCTCTATCCTCTGTAACTTTGTCTGCAAGAGACAATAAAAAGGAGTTATCTGAAGCAGCATGAGATTTAAAGTGACATGCTTAAAGTTATTGTGACTTCTTGACTTTTTGTTTCAGAACTTGATTGTTAATGTTAATCTATTTTTTCCAAGCTTTGAAGAAATTAGGCTATAACTTTGGTTTTTGGTTAATTTTCTTTGGGGGACAAAGGTCAGGGAGGGTTTTGGTCAGGGATTTGATCACAGGTGAAAGCCTATCACCTGTTGAGTAAGGATGTAAGGTTTAAGTTAAAGTTTTAATTAGCCCATACAAGGTCAAAGTCAAGGTCAAATTGTCCAGGACCTTGGTTACTGGTGAAAGCCTATCATCTGGTGAGTGGGTATATGGAGTTATTATGTCTCACGGTAAAAGCGTTAAAAAAACATAAGCATAGTTAAATGTTTTTGCTTTAAGTGTCTTGTTAAAGTTCTTTACTTAGAAAGTCACTTAGAAAATGTAAGCAAAGTTGGTCAAGGTTTTAATAAGTACAAAAAAGGTCAATGTCAAATTTTCAACGACCTTGGTCACTGGTAACAGCCTATCACCTGCTGATTGTGTATATTAAGTTATAATGTCCCATGGTAAAAGCGTTCAAAAAACATAAGCATAGTTAAATATTTTTGGTTTAAGTGTCTTGTTAAAGTTCTTTTAAAGCCATTAATGGCCAAGGTCCAATTGTCAAGGACCATTTCTCTAGTGCAAGTCAATTACTTGGTGAGTTTGTATTTGAAGAAATGATGTCCATAGGCAAAAGCATTCAGAATATATAAGCAAGGTAAAAGTTTTTGAATAAAGTATTTGGTTAAAGCTTTTCCAAGTCCATAAAAGGTCAAGATCAAGATCAAATTATCAAAGAGCTTGGACTCTGGTGATATCCTGATATCTGTTGGGTGTGTATATGGAGTAATGTTGTCCCTAGGTAAAAGCATTCAAAATATATTAGCAAAATTAAGTTGTTTTTTTTTAAAGGGTTAAGGTCGTAGGTTCGATGTTATTTTGGCATTAATGTTGATCTCAAATGAAAGCCTATACCCTAATGAGTGTTTCTGTAAAATATAAAGCCTCTGGGATTAATATTGATAGAAAAAATAAATTTTAACCTTAAGCAGATGCTGACACTGACGATAATGCCAACATCTGAGGGTATGACAATAGCTCCTCCAAGACTTCTGTCCAAGGTGAGCTAAAAAGAACAAAAAGGTGGAGTTTACTAATACCTTTTGTAATAGACATTAAAACTCCAATTGCTTTTAATCCCTTGCCAGAAAAAGTTTTTGTGGCATTCAAAAAGTTACCACTACTAGATAGATCAACACATAGATAATTAAATAATTCAACAATTTCTATACAGTCACTGCCATAGGTGAAATGTGACTCAGGATCAATATGACCCTTTTTAAAAACTTCAATTTCTGTTTTCTATATGTTCACAGTTAATTGCATCTTAGCGAACCAAGGGTTACGAACGTTTTACTTATCTTACCCTTGGCTGATTGAATGGTTGAATTCTGTACGCGTGACGTCACAGAACAGAAAACGAGGCGGACCAATCAGTAACCTTCTTACAAAAAGATCTGACAGCGGGAGGTATGTTAGGTCAATATGCCCTGCGGCTACTTTCCAGATGTGAATTTAACCCTTAGAATTGCGCTTAACACCTTCAGTTTTCAGTGACACTTAACAAGACTGAAATACACAATAAAAAAAATGCTGTGCGAAATTTTTATATCTTTTCAAAAGACAACATATCTTTTTAATAATTTGATGGTTCATTGAAGGTTTTCAAATTGAGCTTTTCTGCCCTCGATGATAGTGTTTACGATTTTTTCAATGTTTATTTTAATTTTCAAGTTATTTAATCAGTCAATACCGGTTCATATTAATTCTTTAATTCGGGAGTTTTTCTCCTTCTTTTCCAACAGGTTTTTCTTTAAACACACAAGATGACCTAAGAGGACTAAATAGAATAAAATATAAAAATAAAGAAATAAAGAAAGAAAATAATGGAACAAATTTTAGTAGGGCTATCCGAATATTGTGGGAGCCGAAGGCTTAATCAATTTATTTGTTAATTGTTTTAATCTATCTGCATTTTCTAATTATTTGTTTATAAATGTTGATTTATTCAAATTTATTCACAGGTACCTGTGTTGTAGGTAGTCACAAGGTTTCAATAAATTTAAGATTTAAATTTTCTATGAAACACTTTAATCACGACGTTTTAAACAAAGCAATCCAGTGCAATGATCTATACAAATCGAAATACACATATATTTGTAAACAAACGGGATAATTTGATTTGTATCTCTGAAATGATGAAATATACGTGTATTGTTATTAGGCAGTCCAAAATCTTGAGGCTACAGCTGATTCCTGAAGTTATGGTTAAGTAGTTTTGGGCGCCCGTTGACTATTTTCTATATAGTAAGGAGATATATTTGCTTTCAATATAAAAAAAGAAAATAACAAACTGTCCATTCCCTTTATATCTATTTTATTATATTTTTTCTTGTTTTATTTATTTATTTATTTATCTATTTTTGTGGTGGGGGTGGGGGGCTTTCCAAAATGTCCCTCCCTTAGACGATTTTAAAATTTTCTCTTTTTTTTAATTTTTGATGATTTATTTAACTTGTTAAAAATTACTTTTTCAAATGCCTTTATTTTTTTTTTTCGTTTTCTTACTCCAAAATGAATTATGGAATCTGCTTTATGACGCAGCGGGGTGTTGGTATGTGTGTGGTGGTGGTGGTGGAATAGATTAGCTCAAAACCATTTCAAGTTATCTTTTAACTCGGCAAAAATACAAAAACATGTAGTGAGATAGATAATTACTTCATTCCAACTCCCATTTTTGCTGTGTTTGAGGTTGGGGGTGGGGTCGGGTGGACAATGAGGAATTTTTCTGATTCCCAAAAATGTTTTCTCCCCCCCCCCCCCCCTCCTCCCAAAGCAAAGATATTTTAAAATAGTTTAGGAATTAATAAAATATCATTTCATGTCTTATTAATCTTATTTATTTGGAATAAGAATGTGTTTAAAATTGAAACAGTCTTAGATTTTTGTCATCTAGTGATACCTTAATTTGGCCGTTGGGTAGCGGCACATGTTTATTTAAGTTTTGAAAATAATGAACGACATTAAGGACAGAGTATAATTTTAATAACTATACTTTCTTTTCTATCATATATTGCAAATTGAGTAATTTTACTTTACAATGAAATATAAGAAAAAATAATAACAAAATCTTAGTAATCGAATTAATTAAGATAAAAGGAATTGATTTCTATTTTATTGATTTTATAATTCAACCTATCACCAAATAAAATTGAACTAAAAAGTAAACGTTTCCAATGTGACGCGTTTTCTTTATTTCATGAATGAAGGGTTTATCTACACAGTCGTCGGCATACAACCGGTTGCCATAGAGATTTAAATGGTACCGATGTCGTTTATAAGAAGCTCTCCGATTGGCAGTTACAGAAATTGCGTTTGACCTTTTGATTGGCCGGCTAAAAATAAATCGTACAGAATTTACCCATTCATTCAGTCAAGGGGTATTCAAGAAGAAGCTATCGATACGATGCCCCTTGAATCGTGAAGATGAGTTAATTGCCATTTATCGCAATATGACTTAAAAGTGTTAATGAGGTCCTGTAAACCCTCAGGAGTTTCAGATACCAAGACAGAGTCCTCTGCAAAAAGAATTATATATAAGGTCAACTGATCAATATTTAATCTGTCTACCAGGTTTTGTTGCAAGAAATTTCAAATATCATTGGTGAATAAAGAATATAAGTGACAATGACTCGCCTTGCAAAGGTCCACCCTTACAATCAAATGCATCCGATATACTATTCATATGTTTAAAGCATAATTGTTATTCTTACAAGTAAATTTCCTTGTTTTTTGGCTATGACTTTCATAGGATAAGGATTGTATGTAAGTTTAAAGTTAAATCAGTAACACCATACCAATTGATCCTCTAATAATGACTTCTCCTGGGCTTTCAGTATCTCTAATGACATCAACTGTGATTCTAGCAGGTCCACTTTAGATCTCAGCTGAGTCTCTAGATCAATCTTCTCTAACTTTAACTTGGATATGTCTGTCTCAAGTTCCAGCTTCTGTAATTAACACATATATCAGGGTTTGCTAAAAAAATATGTAAAAGCCTTTTCATATTTAGGCGCTTATGATAATTTTGCATTCACTTGTTGGAATTCTATATCAAAAACAAAGGCCTAGATTCATTTAAACATAAATTTTCTATGTTTAAAATTTCTGACTTATTTAAATGATAGTGAATGTAATCAGTAAATAAACTGGAAAATAAATATCGAATCTTTGGATCAATGTTGATTCCCTTTCTAACAACTTTTAGTTTAATTACATATAGCTATACTGTCTTTTAATTAAAAGGGCCACTTTTTATACTGTATTCCAAACTAATGAATAATTGATGATTGATTTTTATCTTTGAATTTAACAGAGGAACTGAGAATTTAGATGCACAAGGATAAAATAACTGTCACAAGATTTGAATTGTTCATGAATCATTGAAGATAAACCCCCTTAATAGTGAAGTCAACTATGACTTTTAAAGAGTGCATGTGTGTGATATTACTGACAATTTCAAATGTGAAATAAGCATAGAAACATCAGCACAGTCTGATCAGAGTCTTCATTTGGCACACAAGATACATATGGCCTTGAAGTGTCATTAAGGTAATAGGCCCTTAATAGTTCCGCAACCCCAACATTTTGGCACGCATGAACTTTCACAATGTTGAACGAGGTTTCCTAATGAAAATAAAAAAATTAAAGTTGATTACTTCCAAAACATTGCAGAACTATTACTGGTCTACTACTTTAAACAGACAACAAAGCTTTTAATTGTAAGTAGTTAGGCTGCTCATTGCTTTCACCTTACTCATGTCTAACTCATAACTCAAATTATTGTAAATATTACATAAAAGCTCAAATGGTATTACCTCTTTTTTGAAGAGTCCCTCCTTTGCTCGTAAACTATCCTCAAGTTCCTGATACACTTTTTCTGAATGTTCTAATTTTTCATGTAAACTATCAATCTGAAAAATAGAACCAACTAGTTTTTTTTTAATCTATTTCATGTCTTATAGATGCATATTAATTTCTCACATGTCTACCCTTGTCATAACTATGCCTTCTGCAAGTCAAAAAAAGTGGTTTAAAGTATTTTCATTATATTCCTATGAGAGGCAAAGGATCTGTTAGGATATTTTCTTTGAGACATATAGGATTTGTCATGTGGTACGCTGATCTTAATCGATTAAAGAATAGAAATTTTATTTAGCAAGCCTTGGCTTAAAACAAGGGATTTTTTGTTTGAATGAGGTTCTACGCTGCTTTCAACAACCTTTCAGCTATATCGCAGAGGCGGGAGCACCTAAAAACGGATTCTTGGTATTTCTCACACCAGCACTACCATTATATCCTTTCCTAGCCTGCAGCTGCTATCCCACATAGGTCTACGATTTATCGACCCATTGGTGAGAGAAAAATGGTCGGAGAGAATGAATGCCGCCATCGGGATTGGACCCAGGACCTCTAGAATGACAGTCTGATGCGCTACCATCTGCGCTATGACTGCGGCAGAGTAATACAAGGGAATTTCTGTGAGAAAACCTTATGTATACCACATTTAGGATAGAAAAATTAATAATAAGCTTCTTAATGCTCATTTAATAACACATCAATTCTTGAATCAGTTCTTTGTCCCAAAGAAAACCTCAAACAGATCCAATATTTCTCAAATGCCATTTTTCTCCTAATAAACGCTCCTGATAGCTCCACATAACATGGTCCTAAAGGCTTTTATTTGGTATACATTTTCTGATTTAAAAAATCATTAAAATTGAAGTCATCAAAACATCATCTAACATACCTGGTCACGGTAATTCTGTCATCTGAGAGACCAACAAGAGGCCCTAAAGGGCCTGTATTGCTCCACAGGTTATCAAATATCTACTCATATGAAACTAAGTAAGATAAGGGAGTTTACAAGTAAATTTGTTAAGAAGCATAAAAGATAGAAAGAGAAGATAATTTTAGTGAGGGCTTTACCCTATATGGAAAGCTGTTTTTCATAATATATATATGTATTGATTCTAAATTAAAAAAGTTCTTTTTCCATGTAGACAGATATGTCTTGATGGATCTTGAACAACGAAACAGTACTATATACAGCATGGGAAATCATGTTTGTGAACATAAGCCCCACCAGGCCACACCCAGTTAGGCGCCAATCAAAATTCTGCTAAGAAGAGATTTACCCAAGGAACATAAGCCTGCAAAGTTTCGTTGAAACTGGTCCAACGGTAGAACATATTGAAAGTTAAAATAAGCCCCACTACACCACACCCTTATTTTGGTGTCAATCAAAATTTCTAGAACAACTTGAAGAAAGGATCATCCAAGAAACCCTCAAGCCATGTTTCATTTAAATTGGTGCAAAAGTTTGGGAGAAATAGATTCTTAAAGATTTTATAGTGAAAATAAGCCCCACCTTGTGGGGGTCAATAAAAATTCTTGTAATTTAATGAAATGAGTCTCGCAAGGAACATTTATGCTAAATTTCATTGAAATCAGGTCAATGGTTTGGGAGGAGAAGATTTTAAAAGATTTAATGGTGAAAATATGCCCCCCTGCCAATGAATTGTCGGCTCCGTTCTATAAGGACATATAGGCCAATTTCCATTTTTTCTTTTATTGCGTTTTCGCATACAAATGATATTCCCGCGTCTTTTGCGAAAATACTGGACCTGATAGCTAATCGGATCCCCCGAAAAAGCTTCATGAACTTGTCAGATACGTCATATTCGCACCGGAAAAGTTCAAAAATGACGTATTGACAAATTTGATAATTGTTCATGTTTCCTTAAGATAAAAGTTTATCTTAAAAGATCAGTTTGAAAAAGAACACAACCTATATCCGGGCCAGATTATTCGCGTGTCTCAGTTACAAACATGAAAATTGTTATATGTGTTTTTCACTTTTTTGGAGAAACGTCACACTCAACGGCTTTTGGGGTCTCGTATCCACCCGAAAAGAATTTTTTTACAGGCAATTTGTCCTTTTTCTTATAAAGCATCAAATTTAATTAGTTTTTTTCATGCATTTATCTTTTATGCCTTTTTTTGTCTATACGACATTTTGTTCCGTAAAAATTAAGTGAAAAAAAAGGCGTACTTGATGATATTTTAGTTGTTTTTCTTAAATAACTCATTATAGAGACAAAATTTAATATTTATGACGACAGATTATATATTTAGTGATTCAATTTAAAATGTTTTCGACCAAAATGGTTGTACCACTGTTTATAGGTAAAAGATAGTAAGTTTTTTCGTTCTCCTGAAAAGTAGGCTTTTCCCGTATTCGTCCTTCTGAGCCGGGGGTATGTAGGTCAATTTAATTCTTAAACAAATAAAGACAAGAGCACTGCCTACAGGGGTAAAGCTAGGCTGTAGGTGCTGGATAATGCAAAAATTCTAAGTAAAAAGGGGCATCATTCTTACAAAAATTTGGTTAAGATCAGCATGTCTCAAATAAAATCTCATGACATATCCTATGTATCTTACTGGCATCAAGACCAATTTCACAGAAAAAGCTTGTTTCCTACCTCTTTCTGCATGTTAGATTTGAGATTCTCTGCATCTTTTCTAGCCTGTGATAACTCCTCATTGTCTTCTATTATTTTACCATTCAGATGGGATATCTGTTGGATACAAACACAGTAAATAAGATTGAGAAAGCATTGTTGGTTTAATTCTGTATCAATAGGCCTAAAAAAAACACTGAGCAGAAATTTACAGATGACCTTGACTGGGGCCCTTTTAACTTAAAATTGATCACAAGTCAAAATCACAAATTGTACCTTGTGTTTTCATCCATTCTTTGATTCTGCATTGCAATATTGCATTGGAATCGTCTTTTGAATATTCATGACAGAACTGCATATTTAAGGAACACTGTGGTAGCAACTTTAATTTTTGACTTGCACAAAATATGGTCATAACCGAGATGCAAACAAATAAGGCATAAAATATTTCAATGAATTTAGGCATCACAACTATGGTTTTAAATTAAGAGGAACATTTTGAAGTTTAAGTTCAAAATTTCAAAGACAATTGTACTACATTATTGGATAAGCTATCAATCTTAATAGCTGTTTGAGAATATCAGAACACACAAACAGCATTAAAACAACAATGCTGAAAATCAATTTGGAAAAACTTGTTAATAAGGAACATGAAAACCCTCAAAATAGCCAATTTTTTAATATATTTTTGATAAAAGACCTTGATTTTAAGTAGTGCTGGGTGTCATGTGATATGCCACCATTTCAAATACCAGCATTATATCTTGATTACTATGGATGTTAATGAACATTTTATATTGGGTTAAATTAGATCTAAAGACAGTTTGATATGGGTAAAACCGAATAATGGGGGGAAGGCATGAAAAGTCCTTATGATAAAATTTGAGCCTGTGTGTGATATTTCCAACAATTTGAAATGTGCGTGTAGCACCATCATTTAGCATCCTAAGCAGCCAAATAGTGTTTTTAGAAACGTACCACTGTTTACAGATACTTTGAATAACCTTATCTCATCTACAAAGGGCAAAGTGAAGACCCTGATTAGACTGTGCAGTTGCACAGGCTGGTGTGGGTCTTTGCTTGGCACACATTTAAAACTGTTGGTTTTATCACGCACTGGCTAATTTATCTATTTGTAACCGTCATGAGAAAAGGGACAATCTTGGAACTTTTGATCCTGTTCAGTCTGTGCATTCCAAGCAGTCTGACAAGGGTTGACACTTTACTCACTACCCCAACGGTCCCTGTTTGTTTGACAGGTTACCTAAAAGTACAAACCTGGTCCTCTAAATGAGAAATTTTATCACTCCAGGAAGATTTGATCTGTGATAACTGTTCTCTGGTTTCTGTCAGTTTACGTTCTAAACTGTCTCTCTGTAATTACACAAAATATAACTTCTTTGAATACATTACAAGATGACCAAATTTTGATTATGGACTTTAAAAAACAGCAGAGAAATAAAGAAATTACTCATAACATCTGTAGCGAGGCTCGGAAATCAATATATTTAACGCTCGTTTGAGTAATTCATCTTTATTCTTTTATTCTTCTTCGTTACATCCAATTTTAATTGACAAAACGGTTATCAAATGCAAATGATTCTCAACTAAGAGCTGACCGCTCGTCAAGCCCGCACGATTAAAACTGATTTGAAAACGGCCGTTGTATACATATTATGTCATTTCGACGTCACGTAAACGCCGCGTGTATTTTGGTACGGCGCGACCTGACGTTACGTCAAAATACACCTACTAAGAGCTAGGACGCTCTTACACTCCCCTCCATGGAATTACATAATTTCATAAATAAAAACAACTTTAATGTGAAAGTGAATTCTAAAAAAGGAATTTGAGGAATTGTTATAATTATAAACATCATGGTGCTCATTTGAAATCATCATGGTTTTCAAAGTGTGACAAACACTGACTATATTAATAACCTTTTAAGACCATATTACAGCATTATAAATTTCACGACCTTTTCAAGTGACGTGTCAATGCGAAATGATAATTAATTAGATCCCTTCTAATAGACAAAGCCTTGTAACTGGTTTTACTAATCTTGACCCTTTAGTCCTCACCACACAACTACGCACATGCCCGTCTCGACCAGTTCTGACATCCTCAACAACACCAATCGGCCATTGTCCTCTCGCGATTTTATCGTCGGCTAATAATACGAGGTCTCCAGCACTTATATCACAAGTGGACTGCCTCCATTTTTGACGTTTTTGTAATGTAGGTAGGTATTCCTTTACCCAACGTCTCCAGAACACGTTTACCAAATATTGAATTTGTGTCCACATTTTTCTAGTCGAGGAATTTTCACAGTTATTACTAACATATGGAATATGAGTCTCAGATTTCATCATTAACAACATGTTTGGTGTCAACGGTAACGGGTCACTATAATCACAGCTCACTTGTGTAATAGGCCTACTATTTAGAATGTTTTCAGTTTCTGCCATTAATGTCAGTAATTGCTCATCATTTAATAACTGTTCCTTGACAAGCGCCTTTAATATTGTCCTTGTAGATCGAATCAGCCGTTCCCATAATCCGCGCATATGACTTGCACTCGGTGGATTGAAATGCCACTCAATTTGCCGTTTCACCATTTCACGTCCTATCTTGGAGTGATTCCATTCATTGAAACATTTTTTAAGCTCGCGATCACCACTTACGAGATTTGTCCCATTATCACTATATACCTTTTCTGGTAAGCCTCTACTGACAAAACGTTGAAAAGCCGCTAAAAACGATTCTGTTTTCAACGTATGAGCCACTTCCAAGTGCACTGCTCTAGTGGTTAAACACGTAAATAGACATCCGTATCTTTTCATGATCGTATCTCGTGTCTTGATTATTAGGGGGCCAAAGTAATCTATACCAACGTAGGTGAATGGGGGTTTGTAAGGGGTTATTTGTTCCTCTAATAAAGGTGCCATTTGTTGTCTAAGTACAGGAGCATGCGCACATTTACATACTATACAAGCACCAAGCTTCCAAGCACACATTTTACGGCACTCGTTCCTCATATAACCCAGTACTTTCGTCTAATAATAGAGAGTACTTGCTCTCTGCCAACATGTCCGTGTGTTTCATGAATATGTCGTATAATGAGTTTCGTTATATGATCCGACTGTGGTATTATAATTGGGCAAGTTTTCACGTCTATTGCTAGTCTTCGTCCCTGTACACGGATAAGGCCACTTTCAATAATAGGGTTCAGTGAAGCGAGTTTGCTATTCTTTTTTACGTGATTCCCAGTACCAAGATCTGCAATCTCTCCCTGGAAATGTCAACACTGTACGTGTGTAATCAAGGTACGTTCCGCCTCCCTAACGTCTTCGACGGTTAGTTCTCCTTTTTTCACTTTAATGCCACTGTCTAAGTACTTATTCCCACAGTACACCTTAAACCGAGAAAACCAAGCTACACATCGGATAAGCTTAGTCCAGTCAGAGAAATAGTCAATAATTTTGCTAAGTCCATTTTCTGTTACGGTCGCGTTTACCGTTACGTCTTTTTTGCGTTCAAAGTCACCCTCCGGGATCCCGTATTCACACGCGTTTTGAGGCCAATTTTCTTCAGACTTCATTAGAAATGACGGTCCGTATAACCATTCATGAAGTTTTTCGGTCTCATCTCCACTTATTCCCCTAGACGCAATATCAGCTGGATTCGAAGACGTATCCACATGTCTCCATTGACTAGGTTTAGTAGCGTCATGAATAATGCGTAGTCGATTTCCAACAAATGTCTTAAATCTAGTCGACGTGTTTTTGATATAGCCTAGTACTATCATTGAGTCTGTCCAGAACGTTACGGATTCTACATCTACTTCTAGCTCCTCTGACAACATGCTGTATAGTTGACAAGCCAGAGTAGCTGCTGAAAGTTCGAGCCTCGGGATGGACATCTGTTTAATTGGAGCCAGACGGGATTTTCCGATAACAAGTGGACATACAACATTTCCCTCCATATCTTCTAGGCATAGATACCCGCATACGCCATATCCAGTTTCCGAACTGTCACAGAATAAATGTAATTGTGTACTCTTTACATTTTTAAAGTGGGTTGGCTTAAAGCAGCGATTAATTTGAATCTGTTCAATTGATGGAAGAGAAGATGTCCATCGATTCCAATCCAACCTTTCCGGCGCAAGGTGATAGGAGCAACGAATCCAAGGGGATCGAAGATCGAACTTGCAACAGATAGAAATCCCCGTCTTGTGAGTGGTTTCTCAGTGATTTTCACACTGAACTTTATTGTGTCCTTATTTACGTCCCAGCCTACACCTAATGCCTGGTCACATGGTAAATTTTCGTTCGGTCCAAGATTAATAACCGATGGTGCCCTCTCCGATTCTGATATCGAATTAAGAACCTTCCGACTGTTACTTAGCCACTAAGTGAGTCGGGATCCTCCCCTTTTCATTAAACTTTGTAAATCATCAGCCAATTGTATAGCATTGTCTTCCGTAGGTACCGACTTCAGACAGTCATCTACATAGAAATTTCTCTCGACCGTTTTAATAACCTCTTCTTCGTACGAATCGCGATTATCACTAGCTGTTCTCTTCAATGCATACGCCGTACAGCTCGGAGAAGATGTAGCACCAAACAAATGTACGCGCATACAGTATGTTTTTATTGGTTTGTTCATGTCCCCATTAGGCCACCATAGGAATCTCAATGAATCGCAGTCCTTATCTGTAACGTTCACTTGATGAAACATAGCTTCTATGTCCGCGGCTAAGGCTATTTTCTCCTGTCTAAACCTAATCACTACACCTACTAAATTGTTCATTAAGTCTGGGCCCTGAAGAAGTTGACTGTTTAGTGAAATTCCTTTATATTTCGCGGCGCAATCAAACACAACTCTTACTTTTTACTACAGGTTTATTTGAGTTCAAAACGGGGTGATGAGGTAAATACCACATTTTACTTGACATTATCGAGGGGTCGTCAACCTCCGTAGCGTAGCCATTTTCAATATAGTTATTCACTGCCGTGGAATACATCTCGTGCAATTTTGGGTCACGTGATAGCTTACGCTTCAACTGGGTAAGTCTAGCCTGCGCAAGGGGTAAATCATTTGGTAATTGGGTACTTTCGTCTCTCCATGGGAGATCCATCTTGTAATGTCCATCCTCGAGTACAATAGATGATTTCATCTTATCTAGTGCCTTGGTGTCTTCCACTGACATGCATTCCTTTTCTGTCATAATTCCATCCTTGAAATCTGTCGTCCATAGCCTTTCTAATTGTTCTTGCAACACATTGTCACTTGACTGTTGGAAATTTAAGCTTGCTGAAGGAGCCGAGCTCCCATTTCCAATAGGTCCTCGCACAGCCCATCCAAGTTTTGATCGAATCACATAAGGCTGATCCTCGTTTCCTGAGCAAACCTCCAATGGAATATGAGCCTCTGGTGCGTCAGTACCGATTAATAACATGACGTCACTGACGTTAACGTCGAGACTTTGGATATCCGACAGGTACGGTACGTTTCGAATGTCCTTAATGGTAGCAGCAGAACGAGGTGAAATTGGTAACTTCTTTACCGTCCAGGCGTTTTTTATCTTAATTTCCCCCTTGCCATACACAGATCTCACATTTAGATCAACTTCACGTCCATGAACGTCATTTCCAGTAGAATTCACAGTTGATATTTGGAAAGTTATCCGTTTACCGGTACATCCGATTTTGTTTAATAATCTTTCCTCACATAGAGTTTTGTCAGCACCATCATCCAATACCGCGTGTGTTTGGAAAGATCTGCCATTTTTGCACTGAATCTTAACGGGAATAATTCCTAAACAAGTTTTCATACGAGATCCTCTTGATGTTGTGCAATTCACTGACGGCTGTACGGCTTCGTTGTCAACTCTGATCCGAGTCCAGCTGTGCAGTAGTGTGTGGTGCTTACCTGGACATTCATTCACCTTGCACATTTTCTCTTTTCGGCATTTTCTAGACATGTGATTTCTTTTAAGACAATTAAAGAATAATCTGTTTTTTACAACAAAATTTTGCCTGTCTGTTAAGTTCATATTCATGAATTTACGACAACTACAGTAAAGTCTCGGTGGTTCGTATCACAAGGGACCGTGACAATTTATACGAACTAAACATAATACGAACCAACCAATGTCAAGCGGTCTGTAGTCTTTTGATGGCTCAGATCGGACATGGTCTTAAGGTACCCTATATTTGTGGCTTTATTCTAAGGAGCTATGGAATATGTTTTATATCAAGTTATAACGAGACCATTTTGTAGAGAGTAAGGACGCAACAAAACTCACTTGAACAATGATCATCTTTCGTTTTGTCCATATTTATATCTTAAATAAAGTAATTTCGGCAATTATTTACATGCTTAATATTAACTACATCAGAGATTTTCTCCTTTGGATCACTTTGAGTACTCATTCAGTGGATGATGAAATCTTGGCATTACGATGAATCTGTGTGGAAATCATGTTGACAATAAAGTCTACGAAGATTTGCAAATTCATTTATGCATAATCGGTATGAGAAAAGCAGATGAAATACAATAATTATGATTTCTGATTGATCCTTTAATCGATTAAACCCGCCGAAAATTACAAATCAAACAATACCTGTTAATATTGCTGCAAAACAATAACTTCGATTAATACCAATCAACAGGTGTGAAAATCAAGTTATATGTCTATTGTTACACCTAGGACAGCTACTGATCGCACAATTCACACCTACGGATTAAACATATTAATTTGTGTTATTTGGAAACCCTCGGGACTTGACACGGGCTACGAACTACGAACCACCGACCTGCGAATTACTCGGAGCCTTCTTACAAAGATAAAGAGGGGAAGAAATCGGGACCAAAGAATGTATACGAACCAACACATACCTACGAACCACCGGCGTGCGAACGACTAAGATTTTACTGTACTAAGATCTGCGCAATTGCCGGAGCAACAACTACATTCTCTGTCGTCCTCAGAAAACGAAGACAATGTAGTTATTTTCTTTCTATTGATATTTTCAGACAACGAAATTTCAGGTTTACTTTGCTTTTGCTTCGAACCTTCCTGAGCAACATCAATACCGTAAATTGAGCTAGCTACGCGCGCTCTTTCATCTACAAATTTCATCAAGTCCTTAAAACATGGCTCTTTGCCAGTCTCATAAATAGTGTGAGCTAGGATGCTCTTACAACATCATTCCCCACAATGTTGTCTTTCAAGCCACATTTTTCTTTTAAATTTCATCAATTTGAAATTTTTAATCTAGCATCACAATTAAATTGCAGAACATAAAGCGCAGAAGTTTTCAAAATCGATGCATACTCAAAATTATTTTCAATAGTAAATAAAAACAATCTTTTAAGCAATCAAAATGCATGAATCTTGGTGAACGCAATTAAAACATAAAATAATTACTGTATTTCCTCTAATAAAAGCGTCCTCCCTAAAAGAAGCACCCCTTTACTTTTTTACTAAGAAACCCCACTTTGATTTTTGGGAAGTTTTTAAGACTTCTTTTCTAATTAGAGATGAATTTCTCCTAAACAATCAAATATATTACAGGAAATTCACCTCAAATTAAAGGGAGAATGGCCTAAAATACATAAATTTAAGGATTTTTTAAAAACAGAAAATGCAAACTAAATAAAAGCTCAAGGACCATGTTATGTATAGCTCCTGGGAGCCATTATTAGGAGAAATATGGTAAGTAAACACCTCATTTTGTAGAGCAGTGAATCGTTCATCCCCTGACAGAGTCTGATCTTGCTCTCTCTGTTCTAAAGTATTAACTCTCTCTTTAAGTTGATCTATCTGGTCATCCTTCTCTTGATTTAATGTGTTGGACTGAAAAAATTGAAGGTTATCACATCTTTTTTAACAAAACTACAGATTAAGAGGGGTAATTTGGATATTGGATTAAGTTATTACAATGATACTTGTACAAACCCTGAGTTACGGATACTCATTGACTCATCTCATCAAGACAACTCAAAGGAGTACCCAAAAGATAACCAAGAGTAAAAGAACTCGAGTAAAATTAGATTCATCTTGAAATTATGTCAACCAATATCATTTGATTTTTCTGTAAATAGAAGGCATTAAAATAACTGTTTACCTTTTATGAATGACTTACACTTTGAGGACAAGAACATTTAAATTTTCATAAAAGAGCTAACTTTAAATACTATTATAATTTGACCGACGTCGCGGGAGTGAAATAAACCCGTTGAATATTTTTGATATTACACGGGTGTTATTACACTAGTGGAATAACTCTTAAATGACGTCATAATGTATTATGTATATTATGACGTCAGTTTTAAACGGCGTTATAACGGTTTTGCGGAAAATTGAAATGTCGAATTTCAACGATTTTTCGCGAAAAATTCGGGTCATATTATAAATAGAATATCAAATTTGTGTTCATAAAATACCGAATTTATTAAACTCGTCATCTAAAACAGATAAAAACTCGGAACAACCTCCTTTTTATCTATTTATAGATGACTCGTTTAATAAATTCGGTATTAAATGACCACTCATTCAATATCCTCTATTTATTTCATCTTGTGTGCACACTAAAAAAGACTTCAAGGTTTAGAGATTTGGATAATTCAAGTGAACTAATTTCCAATAACTAGGAAAAATGATGTAATTGTTGAGCTACTTGAAACAGAAATCATTCACCTACTTTATTTTTCTGTAGTTCTGAATTACGGGCTAATGACTGATATGAACTCTCCATTTCTCCAAACTTAGACTGTAAACTAACAAAAGCAGTATTTTTCTGGAAAACAAAATGAAAAGTTCATCAAACACAAAGATACAAGGACACAAAAACTATCACTTCTCCAATTAAAACTTAAAGATTTTTAACTTTTTAAGCTTATATAAGAACAAGATGGCCAATTGTCACAAAATACGCCTGTTACACTGCTGGATGTCCAAGTACAAAAAACAACAAATGGAAATAATTAAAAGAAATTATGCTATGTAGAGTAATGAGTTTTGTGCACTGCATTCTCATGAAAGGAGCATAATTGCCAAGTTTCAAGTCAAAGGGTCATAAGGTGACAGAGTTATGCTCAGGACAAGGAAGTGGACACTGTCAGCCTGGACGCCGGTTGCACGACACAACGGGTGATTCCACAATATGTCCCGTCTTTTGAAGGGCATATAAAAAGTAAGAAAATGTGAAACAAGAGTATGCAAGTGACAATAGCTACTGAAGGTAAACATTGATATTTGATCATAATCTTAGGAACTTGACTGTGATCTTACCAGTATATGAAATCTTACAACTGTTATGCACTGAGCCATTGACTTTTCTAACATTTTAAGTTAGTAGACCCGTAATAGTTCCGCCATGTTTCAGAAGTGATAAACTTTTACAGTGTTAACTAAGGTTTCCTAATGATTTTCATTAGGAAACCTTGGTCAACATTGTGAATGATCATGAGTTTGGAAATGTTGTGGAACTATTGCAGGTCCACTACCTTAATCAGCACTAACCTCATGTAACTGTGTTTTCAGTTGATTGACGGTATCTTCCAGGTTCATTCTCTCTTTAGTTAGTGTACTGACCATTTTACCATGACCAACACTTTCTTCCTCTAACTTGGTTCTGAAATATAAGATATATGTCATGGATCAAGGGAAACTGGGTCATCTTTAAAGTGAGCTAAATTAAAGCCCCAGGTCAGGCTGAGAGAACTTCAGGCTGTCCACAGTCAAAATAGTTTGTTCTATTTTTAGTTTTCTGAATCAAAAATTATCATCTGACCATTGTACTAATAAGTATTAAATTGAAAAAGGCTGCATAATATTGAAGAAAACATTGAGAAAAAGGGATAAATTGCTTGAAACAAGCAAATTTCTCTTTTTTTTCTCATTTTTTCCTTCTTAACCCTTGTCATGCTGATCCCAGAATATTCCTGCTTTGGCCGGAGGTATGGACATACATCAGCCTGCACATATGTGCAGTCTGATCTTAGTCCACACCACCTGATTTTCTTTTTCAAACCAGAAAAGTTTCAGAAATTATATTTACAAAATCAAATGCTTACTCACAATCATAAAATACAGAGCTTTCAGCTCTTTAATTTACATATAATTTTGCCTAGGTTTTTATTCAGTATGACAAGGATTAATTACTTTCAGCATAAATATTTTGTGGGAAAATGGTTATACAAACAGATCAAAGAATTTCTTTCTTTCTCAATAATTTTTCATGACACAGCATTTTACCTGTTCAATGATAAAATACACTCGGCAATACTTATTAACAGACTTGACATTTAGTTTTAAATGATAGATACCATTTTGTTAGTCAAAACCTTAAGTATTGTAAATGCTTATATATCTATTGGCAAAGTGCCTAATTTTAGGCATCTACAATAGTTTTGAATGAACCCTTAATTGGAGTTTCTTTAAAGAATTTTCCCGGCTATTATGAGCAAAAGTGACTTACTTTTCTGTTTCCAAGGAGTTGAGTTTTTCTTGTAGAACACTAAGTTCATTGCTAAGATTTTTAATCTTTTGTTCTTCATCCTCAGATTTTGACTGGATTTCTTTTAACTGTTTTTGGCATTTTGCCAGCTCTTCTTCTTTCAGTATGACCTGTAATATGAGGGGCATAAAATTATCTGCATCAATAAATAGGGGACATTAAATAGGTTGTCATGAAATACCACATTTATCAAACAAGTCATTTATCAACAGATAAAACAAGGCTTTGCCAAAGTTTTATCTGTTGTAGATGACTTTTTTTATAAATGTGGTATTCTATGAACACAAATTTGATATTCATGATTTGATTGAAATCTTTCGGATAAATCGATGAAATTGCAGAAATCAATAAATCAATTTCACCAATTATACAAAGCCTTTTATAATGTAACGTCACCAGATAATGAGATGCATTACAATATCAATTTCATAGTATCAAAATAACATCAATACATGCTTTTAATTATTCCTTTAGCAAAATAACTCCCATGTAAAATCAAAAATATTCAACACAGCTATTTAACTCTGGTGATGTAAGTCATATCATAAACTAGAGGCGCTTGAGCGCCTGATTCGCTCCAGAGGCCTGAATATACTGATAATGATTATTAGAGGATGATAAGGCTGTTTTAACAAGAATTGAAGTGAATGAATGAGTGAATGCTTATTTCAAGTAAATAAGTGTTTTTAAGTGTCATATGCTGAAATATTTCTGCAAAGAAAAATCATGATCAATGAATATCATATTGAAAATTGACATCTGCCTGTTAAACACATATTTTTCATTCAATCACAATAATTTTGTGCAATCTGATAATTGGTTACATAAGGATCATTCCAGTGAAATTTGGTTGAAATCCAGAAAAAACAAGAGCCGTCAGAGACGGATTATGCTCCCCGAATAAGGCATTGTCATAAAAATAAAAGCCATGTTGGACATGGACATCCCCTGCGAAGAAAGCTTCATAGTAAACTGAAGCCTAATAGACAAAAGATTCTTTTGTACTGTCAAAGATTTGCCTCCTATAAAATCTAAGTAATAAAAATAACAAAGGGCAATAACTCCAAAATTATGCTAGCAAGAGTTAAAGTTCAGGTGTATTGCACTTCTCCTCCATGAGATCTATCCACCCATAAAGATTCAAGTTGATAGCTACTATACTTTAGGAGATATGCTCCAGACAAAATCTAAGTATCAAAAATAACAAAGGGCAATAACTCCAAAAGTATGCAAGCAGGAGTTGCAGTTCTTGTACACTGCACTTCTCCTCTATAAGATCTATCCACCCATATTATAAAGTTTCAAGTTGATAGCTATTATACTTTAGGAGATATGCTCCAGACATAATCTAAGTATCAACAAGAGCTGTCACTGTAAGATGACAATGCCCCCGACACCGCTTTGATTTTAAATTATGGCCAATCTATGTTGAAGGTCAAGGTCATCCAGGGGTCAAGGTCACCAAAGTATGTGCCTACAGAAAGGTAATGTACCAAGGAATGTTGTGGTAAAGTATGATGCGAATATGTTAAGTAATAAGGAAGTTATGGCCAATGTTAAAGTTTTTGGACGGAATGACGGACGGACGGACGGACAGACGGACGGACGGACGGACGGACAAGTCAAATTTATGATGCCTCCCTATCGGGGGCATAAAAATAACAAAGGGCAATAACTCCAAAATTATGCAAGCAAGAGTTGTAGTTCTTGTGCACTGCACTTCTCCTCCATAAGATCTATCCACACATAAAGTTTCAAGTTGATAGCTATTATACTTTAGGAGATATGCTCTGTGGTCAGATTGCAAGGACTCAAATAAGCTGTAATCTTATACAGCAAACATAAAGGTAACAAATTGATTGATTGATTGAATGGAGTTTAACGCCGCTTTCAACATTATTTCAGTTATATCGTGGCGGCTGGAGCACCTAACAATGGATTCCTGGTATTTCTATCACCAGTACAACCACCACATTCTTTCCTAGCCTCCAGCCGCTATCTCACATAGGTCTACGATTATCAACCCATTGGTGAGAGACAAATAGTCGGAAAGAATGAGTGCCGCCGTCGGGGATCGAACCCGCGAACTCTAGATTGACAGTCCGACGCGCTACCAACTGCGCTATGACGGCGGCTATAAAGGTAACAAACATTAAACTCCTTTTTGCATTACATATTTTTAGACACAAATTCCAAATAGTTGATGGTAAAGGGCATCTGATTTGCTACTGAAATGTGAAATTTCATCAAATTCTGAGCATAAGACTAGGAGAAATGAAAGAATAACTGTATTTTACGCGCTAGCATAAAGGTAACAAACATTTAGCCCCCTTTTTCCATGATATATTTATTTTTACATTAATTTCAAATTGTTTATAGTAAAGGGCATCTGATTTGCTACTCAAATATGAAATTTCACTAAATTCTGACAGTTAGACTAGGAGAAATTTGGGAAAAACTGTTTTTTACCCTAAGTCCCCTTTTCCCGTGACGAGGCCTCAAATATAAAAACCGTCACAGATGCATCAACACTATATCATATGAATTTCACATGGTTAGTTTCAATTGATTTTGCCCAAGGGTTATGGAGAAATAGGTGGGGACAGACGGACGGAATAACTATTTTACATCCTAACGTAAAGGTAACAAACATTTAGCCCCCTTTTTCCATGATAATTTTTTTTTTACGTTAATTTCAAATTGTTTCTAGTAAAGGGCATCTGATTTGCTACTCAAATATGAAATTTCACTCAATTCTGACAGTTAGACTAGGACAAATTTGGGAAAAACTGTTTTTTACCCTTAGTCCCCTTTTCCCATGACGAGGCCTCAAATCCAATAACCGTCACAGGTGCATCATCACTATATGCATCATAGGGAGTTCATATGGTAAGTTTCATTTGATTTGGCCCAAGGGTTATGGAGAAATAGGTGGGGACGGACAGACGGACGGACGGATGGAAGGAATTACGGACGGACAGACGAAGCGGCCGCTATATGCTCTCCCTTCGGGGAGCATAAAAATTCAACACTAACAAAATATTACTTCACAAGAGACAGTGCTTTATCCACAAAATTTTGATTGTAGATCTTTCCAATTTTATAAAACACTACTCAAAGGATGTTACTTCACAATAATTGTTGTCATCAAAACAAAATTTTAACTAATGGTGATAAAATGTTAAAATATTCAATCCAATATATTTATTGTATTCTGCTAAATGCCTTAGAGTGTGGTCAACTCATCTCTTTCTACCCCACTCTGAACCTGAGTAAACATATTTTACACCAATTGTCCTCTTTGTGCAGTCACCCTCCGTTCAACTGAACTGACCAATTCTCAGGAGGTATTCTCAGGCTACCTATTTCAACTAATATTTCTATACATTTGGATTTTTACAAAGGTTTTGTTCCTTCTAATCTACAATCTTTACACCTATGAAATTTCATAAGTCTAGAAAAAACCATCATCATCCAAAGGGTGATCAAGTATTCACTTTATATGTTGAAATTACCTCTGTCAATAGAATACATGCAGTTCATCTAATCAAAATATTTTTAGCAGACTGATACAACTTCGCAGAAATAAAATTCCTATGATATTTGTTTGAAATCCATGTTTAAACTTTGAGAAAGCTTGTTTTCCTTATATTGGATATTCCTCCATGTAACATATCTGAAGAAATGACCTCTGTCCATGAAAGACATATTTTTCATTTGATCACAATACTTTTTTGTAAACTGATAAAGGATCACAAAAGAATCATTCCAGTGAAATTTGGTTGATTTCCATCCATAAAATTGTGAGAAAAAGCTTTTCAAAATTTCACTATATAACAAATAGTAAAATGACCTCCGTCCAGAAAATACATATTTTCATCTGATCACAAAATTTTTTTGTAGACTGATAAAGGGTCACTCAAGGATCATTCCAGTGCAATTTGGTTGATACCCATTCATAATATTCTGAGAAAATGATTTTCAAAGTTTCCACTATACAATATAAAGAGAAATGCCCATAAAATACATATTTTTCATCTGATCACAATAATTTTTTGTAGACTGATCAAGGGTATCTTAAGGATAATTCAAATGAAATTTGGTTGATATCCATTTGTTAGATTCTGAGGCAATGATTTTCAAAGTTTCCATTATATAATTTTATAGAGAAATGACCTCCGCCCATAAAATCCATATTTTTCATCTGATCACAATTTTATTTGTAGATTGATAAAGGGTCACTCAAGTATCATTCAAGTGAATTTTGGTTTATATCCATCAATTAGTTTCTGAGAAAAGTCACCAATTACCATATATGGAAATTAGCCATGCCCACTAAAGCCGTGATTTTCAACTGATTAAAATTCTTTGAAGGAATCTGATAGAGGGTCACCCAAGGAACATTCCTGTGTAATTTGATTAGAATCCATCCTGTACTTTATGAGGAGAAGATTTTTAAAGTAAAAGTTTACGGACGGACTGACGCACACATGGACGATGGACAACCCACCATGACAATAGCCTGCTTGCCTTTCAGCCAGTGGAGCTAAAAATGATATCCTTTTAGAGTTGCTCACAGACAGTTAGTTACGATCCACTGCAAGACAATACCTTAAACTGGTCAAAATAGAAAGAAGTGACAGACCCCTTTTTCCTTATAATGTTGAAAGTGAGTGTTGCAAGTAATTCATTCCTTTTCTATAATGTTTTCTCAAGATTCTTTATCCATGTGTTTGGGTATGTGTAAGTTAGGGGTCTTAAAAAAGTAGGCTCCTGTGGTAACGGGTTAGTGAATTTTTATCATAAATAGCATTTTGTGCAAAAATTTAATTTGATTCATATTCATTTTTTTACAATATTTGGCATACCAGCTTTTACCAAGCAAATTCTTAGGTAGGTAGATTTCTACAAGGAAGCAATGTTACGCAATGATATTGAGGGAGTCTAGGCCAACAAATCAATCTATGATTAAGACTTTATATTTCAATTTTTTCCCCTTTACTGTACAGTGCTCAATCAAACGCTGTAGTTTTTATCCAAACTCTATGTTGTTGGTAGTCATGGGAATAGTCTTGTTGACATGATTTAAATCAATGGCCTAGCCCGAAACAGTTGTAACTGCCCATACATTTATAGGCAGTTACAACTGTTTTGCTCTGACCCAACAAAATTAGTATCTTAACACAAGGTAGGATGCATGAATAACTTTCTCTCTAGAGCTAACATACCATATGTTTTAATTTTCCCATTTCTTGTGTTGTAAATTCCTGCATCTCTTCTTTTTCTTCCTCCTTCTTGATAAATGTGTCTTTCATTGATTCTATTTCCTTTAATCTTTCTCTTAAACTGTTATTTTCCTTAACAAAAGAAAATTTGAATACTGATTTCTAGAAATATAGACTAATAAAATTAGAATAAGAAGATGCAGGTAAGTATAGACTAGAGCTGGCCGAGTAGAAATTTTGTACTCGGGTACCGGATATCTCTTTATCCATGGATTACTGTCCATATATTCATTTCATCAACAAAATTCAAAGGTGAATCTAGAATTTTTGGAAAGGGGGTTCCAACATACAAATTCAAACATGGTTTTAAGGGGCATAGGTGTTGCCAGCCTGTGACTCTCACATAAAAATCCAACACCCTCAAAACTATTCGGTGGTCCATCTGGAAATCAACTTCAGAGAAGAAATGAAGACTGAAGTTTCAATCAGTCTTCAATTCTTTTCTAAAGTTGATCCCTAAAAGTACATAGTAGTTATACAATAGTCGGGTACAGGGTAAGGATTCAGGATCTGGGTAGGAACGTTGCTCGACCTGGTACCCAGGTACTTGTCCCAGCTCCACTTGAGACACTATGTATTGGGTGTCTTCATAGCTCATCACTGTTCAAAGACGGAATGAACTGATTTATACAACAAAAACTCATTTCAGCAATTTTACTTAAACAATCATATAACTTACTAAGAGGAAGAACATTTCACTTAATATTGCAACAAGATGTATTTGTGAAACACAAATGCACCCCAAGCAAACTTTTCACAAATGAGGCATGGACAAATGACCTTGACCTTTATCACATGACCTTGACCTTGGTATCAGCAGATGTGTATGGAAGACCTTTGTTAACAGGCCGACAAGAACATTGTTTCTTAAAATGGATTGAATTTTTTTACCAAGGTAAGTTTTTTTGTTAAGTTTTTGAACGTTTGACCTTGGTATATGACCTTAACCTTATCATATGACCTTAATCTTAGGCATCAGCTAATGAGTATTATTAAGATCTAACATAATTCCAAATATGATCTTTGTATCTTGAACAGGTTTGAAGTTATTGCCATTGTTAAGGTTTCTTGTTAACTTTTTGAATGTTTGACCTTGGTAAATTGGTTTATGACCTTGACCTAATCAAGTGACCTTGATCTTGGCATCAGCTGATGCCTTTCTTGAATAAGCTGGAAGTAATTATTGGTTTTTTTTGTGTTAAGTTTTGCTGACAGACAGATAACGCTAAAACAACATGCCCCAAACTGTCAATAATGGTTCTTAAAACTATATTTAATTTAGCTGACCACATTAAAGTCATCTTTATAATCTATAACAAGTTCTTCTTCAGAATCTGGAAAAGGATCGTCAATCAAAGGACCATTCCTGTGAAAGATGATTGTAATATTGCAACTGGTTTCTGAGAAGAACATCTTGTTAAAGAGTTTACTAATACAAACCTTTGGTATTCAATTTCTCATTTTAATGATCATCAAGTTCCATTCCCTGACTGACATTTTTATCAAAGTATACTATGAATTTGTCAATCAGAAAAAGATTAAATATAAGCCATTTCTCCTTCAAGCCCTACCTTATCTCTATCTTCTAACTCTTGTTTGTGTGTATCCAGTAATTTAGCTCGACTTATCTGAAACTGTTCATTTAATTCTTGGGTCCTCTTCGAAAGGGCTGGAAAAAAGGGGTTTTTTAACAAGAAATCATAGTATGCATCCAAATAACATTAACAAATCTTTAACAAGTTACTGTTGGTCAATTTCAAAGATCATTTACGCTGTCCCTGAAAAGTTGAGAAATAATGAAGCATTTTGACAGAAGATTTCTCCTTTTCTCTAAATATTTCTACCTCATAGAATTGCTTCTATTTAAACCACTGTAGACCCAGATCAATAGAATGTGATGCAAATTCTTCCTTTGCATTCAAAAGCACCCAACATTGGCAGAAAATGTTTTCAAACACTTAAAACAGCTCCTGGAGGTGAAGTTTGATCTCTTTTGGAACATTGCTTCGACATTTCCGTATACTTGAAAGTACATCTGGGCCAGAGGTTATAAAACTTTTCTGGTTCTAAATTCAAATTTTTTCTCAAATTACAGCTCGAAATTAAAGCCGCAATTGTGCTGAAATACTAATATAAATGTATGAACATAAAAGAAAATAAATAACAACTTATCAATATTATCTATTATATACATACGAGGGTGGATAAAAAAATAAGTGGACTTTTACTATAACTTTGGTATTTCCCGACATCAATCAATGAAATTTTGTACACGTCTCAAATCATTTAATGTTGACAAAATATCAAATTTACAAGAGTCTGCTATGACTCTGATGTAAAAAATCCAACATTTTATATACCTGGGTAGGTGCTACCGGCGCAACCCATTTTGTAACCCTACTTCCTAGTGTTGCTACCTGTAATTGTCCCCTCAATTTGGACCAAACACTTCCAAACTTCGCCTAATTACGTGTTGATGTAATGAGTTAGGATATCCAAAATTTAAGCATAATCCATTCCCTTTTTTCGGATTTAAAGTAAGTAAACTAAGGGCACGCGTCAATTTTTGAACTTCGAAACGACGGCACCGGCGTAGCCAGAGACAACCAGACAATAATAAAGTTCTACTGGACCTATGGAAAACCTAATTGAGAGGTTTACATGATAGAATATGCTAAAAGGTCCGCAAATGTAAGAAGATACCTTCTTTTTAAATGGTTTAAAGGGTTTGTTTAAGAATGGAGAGTGTTTCTGAAGGATGACACTCAGAGAATGGAAAACGTCTCCTCGGCGTTTAATCTGTAATTGTCACAGAACAACATCAGTTCAGAATCGTTTAGACACATTACACATTTAAGTTCATCGTTTTGGATCAGATGGATACGAAAATAGTACTTATCCAATCTATAGGCGATGCAGAAATCGTGTTTATTGTTGAGTTGAGTATTTTGAAAAGTGCTGACTTTCAAGACGGGACTTATCAATACCGCAGCGTCATATTAATGTCATTACCGTGCGCCGGTACCAAATGACTACACGTTTTAGAATGGTTGCTACAGGTGACCAACTATTTGGATTTCATCCAAATTTACACGGCAAAAAGAAAAATGCCTCAATTTAATAACAATGAAGTTTTCTCTTCTAAGTCTGTGAAATCAAAATTTCTCTAACGCTAGTCTACGTAATTTTTTATTCACCCTCGTACATTTACTGAAAATCAAAGTTAGAGAAAATTCTCAGTTGAGCCTGAGAAAATGTTTATAACGTCTGGCCCCAACGTAAGTGTAGTGATTTTGAGTCATTTCTAGGTTATTCAGCTCATATGGTACTAGATGGGCGACACCTTAAGGGTTTCGCGGGAGAGAAATGAGAGAAGATGAATTAAAATGAATTACATGTAAGAAATGTTTCCAATGTTTAGGGGACGTAAATAACAGAGACAAATTAACTTTACATTAAATATCATGAAGAAATATGCTTGGAAACACTGCTTGGGAGCTCTAGGTGTATACCCACTTTAATCAGGCGGGCTAGGTAGAATTCTGCTCCCAACTTTTGAAAATATAGTTTTTGCAGTTGGGTAAACCGAGAAGGTACGCTTAGGTGGTTTATTTTGGTAAATGCAGTGAATTGGTAAAATGAGTCCGACAAAGGCGGGGGATGATAGAGTTTTTTCGGCTGTATCAAACTTTGTTTCGGTGGATTTGTTATGCTCATTTAAAGTAAAACCCGTCAAAGGCTTGATTAGCTTGGTTTTACTTGCATGAAGAAAGCTTACCAGTTGAGGCCGAGAAAACCGAACAAAGCGAGCACCGGATAAACTTTCTTCATGTAAGCAAAACATGACACTTTGCAGATTCTATACAATTTATCCCATATCATAAAATCCTACCTTTTACAGTGAAAGATCTCTTTAATAGCTAGCTTTTTCCGTATTTTGAAAACATAGAGTTGCAAAACACCAAGGTGACATAAACAACTTGCATTTTTATCCACGTGGTAATTTTCAAGGATAACATTTTAATATGAAGTAGTCCTTTAAGGTTTACACCAAATTCTCATCCATTTTATGCAAAATAATTTTTTAATTCATTTTTCATTAAATTAGTCCCTTTGTATAATTTGGTTAAGTTTTTCATGGAACTATTTAACCGAATTACCTTCCCAAAAACTCTGCCCAATCGGAACAACACTCAGTTATTTCCATACTTTGAAAGTCAACTTTTAAAGCTAAACATTTCTAGGATACAATATTTCCCAGATATAATACATGACCCAAGACCTAGGTGGAGATCCAATTAAGCAGTTTGTACACATTTTAGAAAAGGTTATGGACAAGATTTCGAGGTGCTCAAATCGCGGCTATATCCGGCAAATTCTATATTTTGTCGATGTAAACATTTGTTCGATTAATGAACAAATTGTTCAAGAACAAATTGTTCAATTAATCTTCTCTCATTCTCTACTTTGGTCAATACGCTTGAAGAAAAACACATTTCTTTAAAGCTTTCCCGTCGTCTATGGAAAACATTTGGCATCTTCATAATTTGATTACAAAACTCGGTAAAACACTGTGTTTAATTAACGAATTATTAAATGCCCCATATTGATCTTTTTCGTTGATTTTGTTAAACCCAACGTCATCTTTAGCAAGAACATTGAAGATTTTGACTTCATAAAATACAAATGCGAAATGACATGCCATTATGGCTGTGCCCTTATTATTCCAGAAATCTATTCTGTAGAAACCACGAGAGCTCCGGGAGCCTCCTGATTGGTTTGATCTCAGTCTACAATGTTTGTTCGGACTTGTCTATACATATATTTAGGGTCAATGTGGTGTATTTGGGATTTATCAAGAGATTTCTTTAGAATAAGCTGACCTTAGCAGAGTCTAGAATAGCAATGGTATAAAGCATACCTTTTCTATTCTAGATCAGCATGTCTTTCTTTTTTTCACACTTACAATATTTTACGTTAAAAAGCAGTTTTTGAAATACTCTGATGACAGAAATACTGCAAAAATTATATGGGTGAGATGACATGATGATAATGTTATTTAGAATTTGATCAAACATATGTGTAAGACAAGGATATCTGTGATAGCTGTTTGTTATAGAAAACATGGGTAGCTACATGAGAAATTTTGATATCTTACAATCTTGTTGTTTTTCTATGAAGTTTTCTAGTTTCTCTACATTCTTTGTTTTGTCTTTTATTACAGTTCTGTACTCTGAAACATAAAATCCATTGCTTTATAAGTTATTTCAGTTGTATCAAGTTTCAACGATTCTCAATGGCTTGATTTTTTACTTCCAAATCTTTAATGCTTCCAAACAAATAAGTTATGTAAGACAAATGCACATACCCATTGTTTCCTGTTGTATTCACATTACTACAACCGCAACAATTTATAGGCAATATTTATCATTGGCTTATTGGGGGAGACAAATGACTTGTGTCACAACTACTTTTGTCCAATGATCCAAAGTTAGGATTAACAGCTCAATGAGAATGGAAATTGAACAAGAAGGTTTCACCATGAGCAATATGAAAAGCCACTTACCTTTTAAAAGTCAAAGGTCAAAGTTTTAATAGACAAAGTAGAAAAGACAAAATAAATTCATTTCACAAATGAGGCAAAAAATAAAGCTTATTTACGCAGTGGACTTGTAATAGTTCTGCATCATTTCGGAACTCTTGATCTTTCACAATGTTAACAGAGGTTTCATAATTAAATCATTAGGAAACATTGGCAAACAGCTAAACTTTATGATTACCTAAAAGCTACAGAACTGTTACTGGTCCACTACCTAAATTAAATATTTCAGTTGAATGGTCCTAATGAAAAACACAGACAAAAGAAAAGATATGCAGAGACATCCCATCATCTTTAGTGTGACCCTTAGGTCCTGAGTTCGATTCCCGGGAGCGGCTTTTGATCTCAGTTCTTTCATTGGCCCACACATTCTGCGCAAGTACTTGTGAATTCAAGCAGAATCGAGAGGGATTAATCTAAGTTGTAAGAACTTGTTTCCCAATTGATGTAAAATAAATAGGTTTAAACCATTTGGTGTAAATTCATTTCAAAGATAGAGAAATGCAATATGTTGAAAAATGTCTTTACCATTTATTTTGATATCAAGCTTTTTGCACAACTCAGTTCTTTTTTGAAGGACAGAAAGTGCTTCTTCTTTTGTACCAATTTCTCCTTTATTCTGAAATATATTATGGTGAAAGATTTTCTTTAAACAATTCTAACAAGCTTTATTCATTTTGGCTTCCCTCAACCAAAAAGCTTTTGATAAGTGTTTGAGATAAATATATCTACACCAGCTAGAAATAGTGATTTGATTAAACAATCCAATCTTTGAACTTTGGTGTGATCAGTCAATAATCAGTCAACATAGCTAGAATAATATCTTCAAAACCCCTTCATCCAGTGTTATTGTTTTTTTTGTGTTTTTTTTTTTTTTTTGAAAATAAGTATTAACAATTTTACAATATTATCAGATCTGTACATAAATGACTAAATATACTCTGCTTTCCTTTAAACTATAATCATAGTTCATAAGGGTCTACAATATTTGCCTTTCATTGCCCTTAGTTAGACACAAAAATATTATCTGATTTAAGAATTTTTGGAGAATTATCTTATGTCTTTGAAGGGTCTGGTATTAGAGATATCCTTGTCTTACACATTTGTAGGATCACACTCTTAATGACATTACCAAGACGTCATCTATGATGAGTTCATCTAAGGCATATTTTAGCATTAATCACATCATCTGGGTGTTCAGAAAATGGGTTTTAATGTATAAAACTGTTGTAAATGTGAGAAAACAAATCTGTTATTCAATTTTGTTTGAGACAAGGTGATCTTAACCTCATCTAGAATAGAAAATTTATTTCCTTTCTTCACTTAGTAAGGATCAGCTTGTCTCAAACAAAATCTCATGACAGATCCTATACTTCCTAACCAAGGATATATATTGTATAAATTTCATTCGGTTTCATTTGACTTTTGTAGTTTCTGAGATTGCATTTGGAAGAGTGTTAAAAAAACTTGAGCTGAATTGATATTTCCAAGAAATATTTTTGCTTTTTCATTATGTTTGAACAGGGTATAACTTACTAAATCTTCATTAAGAACAGCTGATAATTCATCAAGTACAGAAGGCCCATTGCTTGAATCGTTTGGATTACCTGGAATATATATTAATAATATTGTTAAATATAATTATAAATATTATAGTGAGGTTTTAGAATTACAAAAAAGTATTGGAATATCTTACAGAGCTACATATACTACTGAAAGTGCAAAAAAGAATATTTACCTTGGTATCTTACTAACTAATTTAAGCTTGTCATGCAAGTACTTACTTGTTCTGGTTTCTTACAAGCTCAACTGCAAGGACTTGACTTACTAAACAATTCGATGGCTAAGCGCAAAACAGCTGTAACTCCCTGTTTAAATATAGAGAGTTACAACTGTTTTGCACGGAGTCATCGCCATGTCCTTCTATCACGCAAGCTTAACTTGTTATTTGAGGTGTTTTTCCATGATCTTGCCTGAATTACCTAACTTAGCCTGGAAATATTTACAAGTGTTTCTATTGGAACTAACCAGCTAAACTTAATGCCCTGAAGAAAAGGAAAAGCTATTTTGTGAGGACTTGCTTGAAGTAGCATGTCTTGATATCTATTATAGAAATAGCGAATAATTGTTTGTTTCATAGTAAAATCAATCCATCTTTCATTTCATTAACAGCAAAAGCTGTATGAAATATACCATATATGTGTTCCACATTTTAATATTCACTGAATGTAAGATTTATTGAATATTCAAACAAATCATGCTAAATAATTTAATGAGGCAAATAATCTCTGAAAGGGCTTCATTTTATGTGATTATGAGGCAAGGTTTTACCTATGTATTTATTGAGCCCTACTTGGGTAACATCAAATGATCAAAAACAGGGTACAATGTATAATCTTCAAGAATTTCAATCATTTGGCAGTAAGAATACCAATTGAAAATCTGTTGAGTGTTTTCATACTTATCAAACTTGTCCTACGTGGACTGGCATGTCCGGGTATTGCTTGTCTGTCAACATCACCAACACTTCCACCTTCTTTCTGGATCTTTTCTTTCAGTTTGGCAAACATCTGTAAGATTAAAATAAATAAGAACTTAGAAGAGGACCATGCTCACCTTTGTCTCTTTGACTCCTTTAATGACTATTAGAGGCCAATTTTTCAGCAATAGCCATTATTGTAGTTTAAAGGTAGTATTACTGTAAGATAAATAACCCCTGCATGGGTCAATATTTTTTCAATAAGGTTTATCCTTGTGACTAGACACACATTCTGACCAAGCTCGTGAGAGAAGAATCAAACTTCAAGAATAAAAAAGGAAAACTATTATTAAGACCAGAGTTTAGAGGGGTCAGTGCAACACTATTGTAAGTGCCTGTCTATCTATAGACACTTACAAAAGTGTTGCACTGATCCCTCAAGATGTTCCCATGATTTCCAAAGGATTGGGATTGAATGAAGATTGGACCATATTTGTGGCCTCCAGAGTGTGAACAAGAAAATTGTCATTAAGGCCCCCTTTTCTGTGATATAAATGGATCCTTCCCATTCTCAATAGGGTTCATCCTTGTGACCTGACAAACATTCTGACCAAGTTCAATGAAATCAGGGCTATATTTGTAGCCTCTAGATTGTAAACACTTAAATTGTTGACTAGGGACACAATGATACGGACAACACACAACAGACATTCAATGATCACAAAAAATGTACACATTTAGGGTTTTTTTAATCTAATTTATTAACCTTGAGAGGCTTTAATAGAAAAAAAATACCTGGTACATAAATCAATCCAAATTATAGTTGATCTTAAAATTGCTGTTGGTTACTTTCATAGAAATCTAAAAATTCTATTTTGGATGTTAGTTATGGATAATATTGTTTCACACAAACAGAAGATATATAGTAATGGCAAATGGTCAAGCCTCAGGTTGGCAGGACATAACTAGTGGAATGACACAACTTTTTCTTATTTTCATAAATGTCCTGCCGACAAATTTAGACTGTCAGACTTATTTGCAGATAACACAAAGATATTTTGTAGTACAAATAGTCCATCTGATGAAAATAAACTACAAGATGACATTCTAAATGCTGCTGAATAGGCAGACAAATGGGAAATGATGTTTAACACAAGTATATGTAAATCTTTGCATCTAGGCAATAAAAGTGAACAAAGCCAATATTTCATGAAAAATAACAAGAATGAAATCATTTAAATAGAAACCAATTGTGAGAAAATTTTGGGGTCTTCATAGACAATTGATTGATTGATTGAATGCAGTTTAACGCCGCTTTCAACATTTTTTTCAGTTATATGGCGGCTGTTGGAGAACCTAACAATGGTTTCCTGGTATTTCTCTCGCCAGTACAACCAACACATCCTTATCCCCTTTGTTGAATATTATCCCCTTCGTATTTCTGACAGGGTGGACATTATCCCCTTCCTAATATTGTTAGGGCGGACATTATACCCTTCGTAATTTTCATGTTGCAGTTACAGACAAAATTCCCTTCAGAAAATTGTTAGAGCAGACATAGCTGAATATATAGGCCATATTTCCATTTTCAAACCTGGTTATATTTTACGATTTATTGATACATAACACTCAAAAGTTTCTTAGTAATGCATGTTTTTGAACACAATATTTAATTAAAACTTTATACATTTAAAACGTAATACCATTCATCAAGGTTTTTCATGTTGGAATTACATGTCGTCAGTCATTTCACTATTGAGATGTTTCCTACCATAGACGTTTCACAATTTAGACATTTTACTTTTGGATGGTTCACTACTGTTTTAAAATTGTTAAGACATTTCACTTCCCATATTTATAAAGAAAATATATGAAAATAAGGTCTTTGTGCAATTTACTTTTCAATGGATATAATTCTATTTTAATTCCTGTGCTATAGGGAGTTTTACACATTACCAAATGAAAGTGATTTATGCTTAGTCTTCTCAATAAAATCTTATCATTAAAGATGTATTATGATGTCTGAATTTTTAACTTTCTGGTTGATTTTCTTTAAAAAGATCTCGAAATAAAAAAAAATAGAATAGATTTGTATACATTTTTAAGATTTATTGGAAAAAGGGGGGTCAAGATTTCAGAATGAAAATCCAAGAAAAAGTGAATATAAGATCTTCTTTAATGCTTTTCGGTGGTTTATCGAAGTAACGGTAGATTATCACTTGATAAACTCACCGCAAAAGCAGTGAGATTATCAAAAACTTATACCCTGCTTTTGTGCATTTCATCCTATCTGACGTCATCTATGCGGGGCGAAATATGTGACGTCACAATGAACGTTGCATAGCAATCACATGCAAAATGACAGGCTTTATGAAAATATGTCCTAGAAATTTCGCATTTTGTCTCATTTTTGCATTAAAGAAATAGAATAATCATTTGTTTTTCAAGTAAGATCGATTAGTATTTCTTTTCGTGAAAAAACAAAAGCTATATATAGCTTTTATTGTTCACTCAATGAAATATAAATCAATCTTACACTGAAACAAGCGATTATCCCCTATTTAATTACGAGCAATTTAAAAGGAAAAGTTATCACAAATTCAACCAATAACCAATACTTATTTCTTCAACACCCAATAAAAGGTGATAATTTGAAAGAATACATATTATTCTGGCTAAAAAACATGACAAAAAAGATAAACTTTCTAACTTGAAAGAAATTGTTATTTGCAAATATATTTGATAGTGGATCAGATTTGGTGACCGGTCAACTTGGCCCTTTTTCAAGTCCGCCCATACGCATATCAGCACTAAGTATAACTCATCAAAAAAAACTTTTTATACCAAAAACATTATCTTATTGATTATTCATTCAGTATGATTAGTACAAATACAATATTATTCAATTTTCATTCAGTTTTGTGGACATTTACGTATGCATCAGCCTTGAAAAAAGTTAAATTGAATTTTAAGAATCATTCAAAGAATCACACATATTCAAACACTGAATAGATATTAATATTTTCAAAAATAAAAAATACTATTTTCAAAATGATAAGATAAACATTGTAAGGTATAACTGTATCATTTGTACAAAACTTATACATATTTTATGCACAATAGTTCACATTACTATAGGCCATAAATTGGGGCCGAGTTGACCGGGCCAAGTTATTCTGTGGGCAGAGTTAACTGGTAATCATCAGATAATGAGATTTAGTATAAAATGAAGTCCTGTCTGCAATAAGCATGGTTTCTGATAATTCAGGTAGATTGATATACAACATGTATGTGTAAATTGCAGATGATTGTTACTGCAAAGGGTTTCATACATCAGCACATAAATGCTAAGGTTAATATTGCTAACAGAAATTTTGGAATTATCAATAGGCCCTTCTTGCATATGGATGGAAAAAAAAGTTTCAAAAACTGAATAAATCAGAAATCACATCTCAAATGGGTGCAGGTCAAAATGGTCCTAAGTCAAAATGGCCCAGAGTCAAAACGGCCCATATTTTGGTCAATATGGCCAGTAATCTGGTAAAAACGTCCCAAAGCAGATTTTTCATTCAGTCAAAATGGCCCAAATAGATAAAATCACAACAAATAAAGAATAATCTAAAAAAAATCTTTTTCCAAATCATAGTAACAGCACCATGTTTTATTTCTTTAGACTTTTTTAATATCATAGGCTATATATTTCAAATTGAATTGGATAAATGGTTCACAGACACTAGTTTTTGTTAACACTTTCCTGTTTTACAAAGTTTTGGACCTGTCCAAATTCACAGGTTTTGCAGACGAAAATTTAAAGTGGATTTAATTTGAAAAATAACCATTCAGTATGGTAGAAAATAGTGTGGAAAAAGAAATCTTTTGATATTATTTACGATCTGTGAAAATCATTCTTAGGGGCACTCTTGATTTGACATTTAAAATGACTATTATTATATTGATAAATATTAAAGTTCATTAATTGAAATCCTCAATGGAATAAATTGGGGGCTTGAGTGTGGTTGCAATTTAACATACAATCCAATTATTCAAAGATAAGGATGTTAATCTATGCAGCCACCTTGTTGATTCTATTTCACACATTTCTTAAAATTATATCACACCTCCATATAATAAGAATACATAAAAGCATATAAGAATGCAAGTTTTTACTTCACAAAAATTATATATCTTAAAAAAATCAAGATGTGTTTGTGAAACACAAATGCCCCCGTAACGGCATTTTTTTCAAAGTTTGACCTTGACAGATGACCTTGACCTTGTCACATGACCTTGACTTTGGTACCAGCGGATGCGGATCATTGAGATCTATTATCATGCCAAATATAAGCTTTGTATCTTGAATAGGCTTGAAGATATTGGCAAGGTTAAGTTTTCGGACAGACACACGAACAGACAGACAGACAGACATGAGTAAAACAATATGCCCCCGATCTCTCGATACGGGGGCATAAAAAAGACATTTGAATAGAAGAAAAATATGTATGGCAAAATCACTGTTTGGGCCGTTTTGACCTACCTCAAAAACTGTTTTGACCAAATTACGGGCTGTATTGACTCTGGGCCATTTTGACTGTAAACCTCTCGAATAAGAATCAGTAATTTTGCACCCAAAATACAAAAAAGATGAAAAAAACTTGAAAATATCCAGCAGAGGGAAAGTACAATGTTACACTTGATAGACAGATAGACTTTAAAGACTCAGACTAAGGTCGTTAGAATATAGATCTATGACAAAAGGGAAGATCTACTTATATCTATAAAATCCTGCCTCAACAATTAACAATAACACAATAAACAAACTCACTGTCTACATCTACATCTCAGACGTCAAACTGCCAAGACTTGACATTTCTTTGGCAATGTGCAAGAAAAAAAGGTCAAAGGGGAAAGAAAGAAGGAAGTTCGGACAAATGGAAGATAGCACAAAAGATGAAAAAAAGCATGACACAGCTTGGATGTATAAATTGTTGAGACTGAATGAAAAACGGCTTCGGGCCCAGGGTTTTTTCACATGCTTTTGGTAACGGGTCCAAAACCAGACATATCGGGGAAAATGTGGGGGTTTTGACAAAAAATTGGGAAAAAATCTTATAATAGTGGTTTTGAACAAAAACTTCAGTTTTGTATATAATTTACCACCAGAATAAAGTTTCTTTTGTCTCTTAATACATTCAAATTGAAATTAAACTGAGAAACAACATTATAGATCTGTCTGTATCTGTATGTATATACGTTGTAGAATCCTTTAAAGGCTTTTATACAACAGAAATGTGTGTTGCCGTATTATTGACTCTCGTTTTTGAGGGCCGTCTTAAAGGCCGCCAACAAGCCTGCATGCACTGTTGCATTTGGCAGGGGATTTCACTGGATAGTGGTGTTTACAAAGAATGAGTGCTTGTATTGTGGTGTTTTTGCTGCAGGTATGACTAGGCTTTTTTTGTTGTTGCAAACATGTTTTTCGACTATGTTTGTGCTGATGTGATCAGTGTATTTCTTTCGTTCTAATTGACCTTTTTGGCTTTTGGAATGTGAGAAATTTTGATGCAGGCAGGGACGGTACTAACCCCTCAACCACCTTGTACATTAGAATAAGTCACAGATTTTTTTTTCTTTCTTCTAGGGCTTAAGTTCCAGTTCTCTTTTGAAGCAAAGAATAGTTCCTGCCTCTCTAGTTCTATGGTCATTTTTGATGAATCATATATCTTTTGTTTTGTATTTTCACCAGATTATCTATGTCTGATTGTTGGTAAGGGTCACAGATTGTTGCTCCATATTCAATGATACATCTTACTAATGTTATGTATGCTGTTGTCCTGCATGATTTTGGTACTTTCTTTAGATTCCTTTTTAGAAATCCCAGACAAGAGTTGGCTTTGTTTGAGACAATTTTGATATGCTTGTTCCATTTTAGATCGTTAGAGATTTGTAGTCCGAGTAATGGATTGTCCTGTACTTTTTGGAGAATGTGATTATTTAGTTCATAGAATTTAGATGATTTCTGATTGATTGACTTTATGTAGCACTTTTTGGCATTGAATCTCATTCCCTAATTTATCTGCCCAAGCTGCCAAGTTTTTTAAGTCCTTTTGAAGTTTTGTATGATCTTCATTTTTCTTGATGCTTCGGTACAGGAGGCAATTATCTGCAAAGAGCCACACTGATGATGTGACTTCATCCGGGAGGTCATTTATGTGACATAAAAACATCACAGGGCCTAATACAGTTCCTTGAGGTACACCAGAGTCCACTGTTGTTTCTTCTGAGAACTCCCCATCCACTTCTGTTCTCATTGTTCTTAATGTTAAGAAGTTTGATAGCCATTTGTGAATGTTTCCATGAATTCCATATTGGTAGAGTTTGTGTAATAATTATCATGTGGGACTGTACCAAAAGCTTTCGAAAAATCTAAGATAGCCACATCAACTTGGTTGCCTTTGTCATTTTCGGATAAGAAGTCATTTATTGTTGTTATCAGTTGGGTTTCACATGAAAATCTTGATCTAAATCCATGGTTGAGGTCTGTAAGAATTTGGTTTTGTTCAAGATGTTTGAGCAAATGTCTACAGATGGTATGTTCAAGTATCTTACAAGGAACTGATGTAAGGGATACTAGTCTGTGATTTTCTGCCAGATGTTTATCTCCCTTCTTGAAAATGCTTGAGATATTTGCATTCCTCCAGTCTTTGGGTAGCTCTCCTGTGTCAAGGAATTTTTACATTATGATCTGTAGAGATGGGGCTAGTTCTTAAGCACATTCCTTGAGAATTTTGTTTGGTATTTGGTCTGGTCCTGATGCCTTATTTGTTTTTATTTTCATTAGGAGTTTATATAGGCCATTATGATAATTGGTTCAATTGTTGTTTTAGCCTTCAGTCTTGTTGTTGGAAGATAAGGGCCTTCTCTGGACTGAAATTTCATTTCGCCAACACTTTCGCCAAATCAAAAAAATTGGAGTCATATTTGGATTTTAGGAGGCAAATTTGGAGCCATTTTTCTTCTAAAAAGCTGTGCTTGATAAAATCTTGTGTTCCTTTTCCATAGCTCATTGTCCAGGGGGGTCTTATTTAAATGGCAATTAACATATAATTGGCAGTTAATTTTTGTAAACAATCACAGTAGTATTATGGGTAGCCAAGAGGTTACTAGTTGACACACATGCCTTTTGCCTGAATTAATTGACAGTCACTTGTGACATAATATACTCTCAGCCTATGTCAAGATCTCCTTGTTAATGTGGTTTTAGTTAATACAGATTTGAATTGCTTAAGGAGGATCTCAGCCTTTCCTATGCTGTCAGTCAATAGTTCTGTCCTTTCTTTAAGTGGGGCAATTCCACCTAATTCTTGTTTTCTGGATTTGATGTATTTCCAGAAAGGTTTATCATTGTTTGTTTCTAGGCCTTCTATAATATTTCTGTTGACATTTTCCCATTCAGCCCTACGGAGTTGTTTTTTTGCAGGTTTCTTGAAAAGCTCTATAGTTGTTCCAATTGTTAGTATTTTTAGCTTGTATAGAAAGTTGTTACTTTCTTTTTATTGCTTTCCTTTCCTTGTGTCTAAATCCAGGGTATGGTGTTTCTTGATTTAATTTCTTAAGTTGGAATATTTTTCTCCATTGAGGTAAATAATGATTTTTTAAAGTAGTTACATAGGTTACCAGTCAACTCGGCCCATCGATTAACTCAGCATGGTCAACTCCGCCTGGTTAACTCGGCCCCAATATAAAGTATATACCAGTATAACTTTATTGCATTATATATGCTTTTTTTGTATAAGCTGAGTTTATCATTCCTATCATGAAGTATGTGGTATGTTTGGAAAATATTGAAATTAGCAATCTTGTGTACGTATGACCCAATTATGTCCTTTCAAGAACAATGAAAGAGAATAAAAAGAAATTAGTTTAAATTACATTCATATTTCTGTCTATTCCCATTCATTTCTATTATCAAATGTAGGTCTAATAATCTACCCCTTAATGTAACAAACAGATAACTTACGCATGTGTAAAAGTGTTTGTATGACACCTTTAACAACCAATTGATTTCTTCACACCTAATCAATGTGCATACACTTATTGGCACATGCCCATGGCGGCCTTGCAATTTCTTAATATACTTACAGATATATAACAAAAGAAAACAATGGAATATAAAATACATTTTCCTTAATATGAAAATACTACAATAATGAAAAAATACCCAATAAATTGAATGTTATCCTTATATCTATATACCACGGTACTACAGGGGTTCACCCCTAAGAAAATTTGATTTTTAAGGGCTTAAAGATGGGCTCTGGTGAGTTTATAAAAGGGTTTTGGTATTAAAAAAGGGTAACTGTTTCAACTCCTCTATGGGTGTCATCAGGCAGGTGGCAGTAGAAATATTAGATGGAAATACTGCAGATATTTTTTATTTCTTTTTTTAATTTTATTTATCTTTTTTTTTAACCTTTTCTTTAATCATTTTTTTAATGAGACATGCTCAAGTAAACTTGCATTTACTCCTTAGAATTACTGGACATGCAGACAAGAAAGTTCATTTTTGCTTACTCAGTCAACAGTAATAAACCTTGGTTTACTGTCTTTATTTGAGTACTTTCAATATCTTATGTGTGATGCTTTTGCATGTCTTTATTTTTAAAATTAAGTTTACCGAAGATGACAAATTGAAGAAATTTTTCGAACACACACACACACTCACAAAAAAAAAAACATGTTACAGACGGGGCAAAACAATGGGTATTGGGGATTGAAATATATACTTCAGAGACCTTCAACAACTCAAAATTTTCGTTATGAAGGGTGTAAAGGTTGATCATTACCCCTTGTTAACCTCGTTAATAGCCTATCATAAGCATTTACTCGATGATAATCGCTGTTTGTTTTTGACTGTCAAATTGGTTTACGGGCTATTTGCCATCCACAGATTATCGGATTCTGCTTCCTCGATAAAGAATCATGCGTTGTGTTTGGTTGACTTGCCGATTTAAGTCCAGCCCTTCTTCTCTACTGGCTGTAATTAGTTATGGCCTTCGCGGGTTGATTATACGCATTGGCGATCACGTATAAGTTTGCAAATCGATCTAGAAAAGGCGTTAAATTTAGATAATCGCTGATTTGACATGTAGAGCTACAATTTAGGGACTAGTTTAGAACAGGGCGATGGAAAAAAGGTGTTTATGGGCAAAACACTTAATAGCCAGCCCCAGTTCACCCAGCTGTAAAATGGGTAGCAGTGGGTTTAAACTACTGCCTCTCTCTTGGGGACGTGAAAACATCAGGATTGAGCGTTCGAGAGTGATTCTATAAGCTTAAGCTTTCATCGCAATCGAACTAAAATAAATAAGAATAAACTAGGAAAAAAGGCAGGGTGCCGATTTTCGATGGCAGGGCAGGGCACCCTTATGAAAGGTTCTAGCTGGAGCACTGTACCATGTTTGGGGCCGAGTTGACCTTGCCGAGTTATACATTGGGCTGGGTTAAACAGGGCCTAGTTGACCGGTAAGTCACCTTTACATGGGTCTTCTGTACTGTTCCCTTTCTTGAGATTTTCCATTAGTTTGTCTCTCAGTTTGAGGAGGTTTGATTTTAGTTGGTTCCAGTCTGCTTTTTTGTGTATGTAGCATTTCCTGCAGGGCTTGAAAATTCTACTCATCCGCTCGTCCTGCATGAGTTTTTCCTTCTTTTTCTATATAAGCAGGACGAGTGGATTTTACAAAAATTTACAGATGAAAATAATGCATCACTACATTTTTCTATTTAGTAGGACGAGTAGAAATTTCAAGAATTTTCAAGCCCTGTCCTGGCCTTTTTCTTATTGGGTTTCACTTTTGTTTCAAAAACAGTTATTGATTCTTAATTTCTATAGATAGAATTTTCAATTTTAGAGTTTGGAAAGGTCTCTGGCCTACGTAAATTGGGATTTTTCTCCATGATTTTGAAAATGTCACTTTTTGGCATTGGGAACGGGTCCTTCTTAGGGTACCAGTCAAAGAAGGAGAAAAAACACTGGGGCCGTTTTGACTGGCACCCAATTAATTTTCTATCGTGTTACAATAGTCCCTGTACTGTCATTCAAAGGTTGAATCCTTCAGAACTTAAAAACCCTTATCCTCTTCACCTCAATTATCGTGCATGTAAGCCCTTTAACCCTCCCTGTACTCAGAAAGTTAGGTTTTCATACCATTTAATATCAATTTTCTATCAATGAATATTTCATTCACCAGTCTGAAAAATTTTGTTCAATTCTGTTGATAATATCATCATGAAATTCACGTAAAATAAATGCTAGTTGAACTTTCAAAAAATTTGGATGGCCTCCTCAGTTATCATGCATACAAAAGAAAACTCCTTGGTAACAAAATAGAAGCAAAATTACAACTTTATCTTTTGGGGTCACCAACCTCTACTTAAATCTGATTATTCCCCATAGTTATTTGAGTAGAATCTAGTTCTCCATTTTCTAATACAAAGCTTAATTTTGCCTATCAAAAGAAACTTTGAAAAAAATATTTCAATATCCAAAATGTTGCATTTTGTTCGATTTTAGATATTGTGTGCTATATGGTTTCAGCTTTTCTCACTTCAACATCATGAGGGTACCAAAGCAAAACATCCTATGAAAAAACTAAGGTCAATCAAGCAATGTGAGGCTCCTTTGGGGTCATACACGATAATAGAGCTATGCACGATAATTGAGATTTGTTTACTTGTTTACTGTTTACTTGTTTACTGTGGTCCTTCGGAGCACTTAAAGCCATGGTTGGCTTATTCGCTCCACCGATCTTCTTGCACATGTGTTTTCTTCCGTTTCCGGTTTTGACATTAGAACTTTGAGTTAGTATATAGAAGATGTATCAAATCTCCTACTACACCATAGTTTGTCTAAGGCTATTTTGAAACTGTTCACACTATCCTTACACACAATTTCTTCAGGTAAGTCGTTCCAATCGTTGATACATCTGGCGGGAAAAGAGTTGAGTCTTAAAGACTTATTGATATGTTGTTTCTCTATTCGGAAAATGTGTCCTCTGGTATTGTTATCATTGAATTGGAAGAATTTGCTGGTATCAATATCGTCACATCCGTTTATGATTTTATAAATCTGTATGAGGTCAAATCTCTGTCTTCGGTACAGTAGTGTAGGCAAATTTAATACTCTCAATCTATCCTCATAAGACAATCCTTTTAATTCGGGTACTATCCTCGTGGCACGCCTTTGAATATTTTCAATTAGCTGTATGTTCTTTTTTGCTGATGGAAACCATACAACTGTTCCGTAGTCCACAATAGATCTAATTAAAGTCTTATATAGCTGCAGAAATACTGTTCTGTTCATGTATTTAAACGTTCTTTTAATAAGTCCAGTGAGACGTTTACATCTGTTCACGACATTCACGACATGCTTGTTGAACTTTAATGATTTTTCAAACAGTATTCCTAGGTCTTTTTCCTCTTCAGCTGAAGGTATATCGAAAATCTGGTTATCCTTGTCCCTCATGTGGTAAGTTCTCTCGGCTCTCACATAACCGTACTGAATGGATTTACACTTTGGGATGGAAATACGAAGTAACCATAAATCACTCCAGTCACAAATTTGTAGTAGGTCCTCTTGAACATCGTCTTGGTCCGCTTGTTCTCTAATACACTTGTAGACCTTACTGTCATCCGCGAAAATTCTACATACAGATTTCAAATTGTCTGGCATGTCGTTTATATATATTATGAACAAAACAGGACCAAGTACAGATCCTTGCGGTATACCTGACGTAATTTCTTGCCAGTCAGAGATTTCCCCATTTATGATAACTCTTTGTCTTCGGTTAGTTAAAAAGTCCCTAATCCAGTTCAGTATTTCATCACCAAAACCATATGACTGTAATTTATGAAGAAGTCGCTTATGTGGTACAGTGTCGAAAGCCTTCTTTATATCTAAATAAATAACATCAGTCTGATTATTTTCATCATAAGCCTTTGTAATGTCACCTAGAACATCTAGTAATTGTAGTACACAGCTGCGTTTCTCTCTGAATCCATATTGACTTTCCGTAAATAGATGATTGTCAGTCATATGTTTCATTAATACTTGACGAACTGTTTTTTCACACAATTTACATGGAATACATTGACAATAGGTGACCGAAAACTGATTGTACCGGGATACGTAACGGACGATTCTGATTATTAATTACCTTGTTCAAAGGTAAAGTGTAAACCTTCACGATCTGTTTTTATCTTTCTATCAACAAATCAGACGGTCAAGATCCGAAACATTTTATTTTTCGCCAGCTCACACGAACCTGTATCGGAAACGGAAGTGTACTTTGCTTATTTTGGGACAGGCTGGTTTAGATTTATTTCAAAGACACTCGAATTTTATTAGTAAAATCACTAAAACCAGTCAGGTACTGACGTAAATTCCGGCGAACAAATTTCATTGTTTACATGTTTCAGGGGATGATGGATGAAAAAGTTAACGCACGTTGCATACAAATTTCATGACAACCCGTTGACATAGACGTAATTTATTAAAAAGGATAACCAGTTAACTCGACAAATCGAATAACTCGACCCGGTCAACTCGGCCCCCAAAAAGTAACATAGCTCTTTCAATGTTTGGCTGTTATCTACTTAAAATTTTTACAACATTGATAGAAATCTACCGAGTAAACTCATACTTAATATAATATTCTTTAGATTTCGGACATCAAAGCAGATTTAAAAAAAAATAATGTGGAAATTGCATTTACGCAATCAGCTTATCTGATGTAAAGATGTTGTGACATTACGACTTATGGATTTCAAGATATTAGAAATTTAAAGTTGCAAACTTTTTCTTTGGAACTTAGTAAATGATTTTCAGTCAAAACACCATGACTTATAGCTTTTAAACTAAACCACTTGTAGAAAAGGTGTCGGGTCAAAAAGACCTGGTGACAGAAAGGCCCGGTGACAGAAAGGCCCGGGTCAAAAAGGCCCACTATCAGAGTTGACAAAAAAGGCCTAGTCCAAAAAAGCCCAATCTTGAATGTGACAAATGTGCCCACAAAAACTGACCATTGGCAATGTTTCAAATACCTGGTAGATTTATATATATGTTGATAATTATTACATCTTTTTTAAAAATCATTTTGAATAATTTGAATATATAAAAAAAATCCTATTGGTTACTCCTTTTGGTTTCACTTTGAACACTAAATGGATAGAAATAATTTTACAAATGTCAATCATTAAATTACGGTTTCATATTGATTTGTTTGCTAGGTACATGTATTATCATCCATGCAGTGTTTATTCTAGGCAGGGGGATTGTGGGATTCCCCAACTTTTTTCAATGATCCCCCATATTATTTGGATTTGTACGAAATTTGGTTCGCTTTATGAAATGGTAAGTTCAAAATTATCTTATTACGTCAGTAACTGAGACTGAATTATTTGGTTATAAAAATGCCTGTATTCATTATCAATTTGATTAGACAATATTATTATTCAGTTGCGTATGTATTTGAAAAGCTTATTAAACTCATGAGAATCGCGATCTGAGGTTTCCGCCCGGATTAATGGCTGCAGCTTAAGCCCCTATTTGTGTTCGGCTATCTGGCTTTATTTGGCGCTGCGAGTAAAACGAACTAGCGGTTTATTTTCGCGTTTGTAATAGCGGCTAGCCAATGAATAATGACGAGATGGTAATGTCGTCTGCTAAAAGAGCAAATTTTTGTTTTTCAAATGAAGATTCCCCCATGTGGAAATATCATCTGAAATAAAGTGTGTGGTGAATATTATGCAATATTTACCATGAATTATTTAATCATTGTGATTTATTTATTTTAATTGCTCCTGATTGGAACAGCCATTTTTCCACCGAGACGTGTTACACGATACGGCTTGGATCATTTTTCATTCGGTTTTTCTAAGTAAGCAATTAAGGATAGGCCTTCGCTATTTTTCGAGACGTGTTACACGATACGGGAGTAGCTCTCGCCTTTGCGTTTTTGTATTTTTCCGTAAATACGTTGGATTGAGAATTTAACTTTGTGCAAATGAGGGGGTCACGTGACATCCTATTGCACGACGTTTATGGTTGATATGCCTAAAGCCGTGGGTTGTCTTTTATCCGTGGCTATTGAAAAAATGTTGAACGAAGATAGGAAACATTACAGTTTATTCTGAGAAAGGATTATTCACATGTTTTGATCAAATTTGCTTTGAAAAATGAGATTGTTCCATCAAAATTCAACATAATCGATCTTTTATCTAAAATTTTCGGAATTCCTGAATTTAAAAATGGTAATCTTCTGAAAAGAACGGATTCGAGTATTGATTTACATTTCTTTAAGTCCAAGTTTAAGAACGAGGCTTAAGACATACTATGCATGTAAGCATCCAATTTCTTTAGGTGTCATCCCAGTATTGTTCTTTAATTTAACCTACTTTCTTGACAGGCCACGGATAAAGGAAAACAAAGTTTTTCATATGTTATGTATAGTTCCTTAACATAATATTCAATTATTCCTAAAGCAAGGAAGTCGCACATTAGTAGACTGTGTCAAAACAAACACAAAATGAGCAAGTTATTTTCAAGCTCCCAAATTCTTTGTTTTGATAACGTCATCACAGTTGTCTAGAGCTATTTTTAGAAATACCCACGGAATTAGGCAAATATAGCATATTCGCAATTCTCTATATTTTTAACATATTTTGTGTCATTTTTGTGGCATATTTATGAACTAGTTTGGTTACTCCATAGAAATTTTGTTTACTTTGGCGTATTTTTTCAAATTTAAGCAAATTAACGATCGTGAACGCGACCGATTTTGAACTTCCGGTTTTTCCAAAATGGCCGCCGGAAATGAAATTTTTTGTATAATTTTGACTATTTCTTGTCTAGTTTTTAATTTTTCAAGAACCAATGGTTATTTTTCACTATTATTTGGATTTTTTGGATGGAGTGACATGATTCGTTCAGTGTTTCGTTTCGTTTACTTCAATTTTTTGAAATATTGATTTAACTTAAATTATTGAGTTGGGAATTTTTATTTCTTGGAATTTTTAAATGTAAATGTACATGACTTCCTGACTTTTCGTGCTGGTTTGCACGGCCTTTGGGTTAGAGTACATAAATAAGGATTAATTTTCATTTTCATTTATTACCACTGGTTTGTTTTTGAATTCTAATACCCGACACTTATTGACGACTGGTTGCCGTTATTGACCAGCTTTAATCCAAGGTACCTACTACCTGTAGTTATATTACTCTGTGTATTTAATTATATACGTCACTTCTTGACGACTGGTCGCCGTCATTGGCCAGCTTTAAGCCATAAGTTATATAATTTGATAATGTACTTTTCACTTCTTGACGACTGGTCGCCGTCATTGGCCAGCTTTAAGCCATATTGCACATGCTACCTTTTGTAGTAGAGATTGTTTTTTTATCTAATAAATGTACCTAAGTTTCCGACGACTGGCTGCCGTCTTTAGTCAGCTTTGGACCACCGTACATTTGTAGTAAAGGGGTGATAATATTAGTTATACGGTTTCTTGCCGGGGTATATGACGATTTATTCCCGGCTGGAAAAATGATGTCACCCGAGCCGTAGGCGAGGGTTGACATCATTTTTACTGCCGGGAATAAATCGTCATACACCCAAGGCAAGAAACCGTATTACGAATTTATTATACTTCAAAGTTTTAGGGCTAAATATCTGTCTTTTGCCTATTTTAGGCGTTCGTATAAACCAATTTCTTTTAAACCACCAATACCCCTTAATGGGACCCTATGAAAAGTAAACATGTACAAAGTGACGTCATATATAGTTGTGACGTCACACTACTACACTCTGCGCTATTATGATATGGAAGCGTTCGTTGGCTGAAACTGCGAGAAACTTGGCACTTTAAATGGACAGATTTGTACAAATTTAAGGTATTTATTGACATCTTTATCATTTTTTATTTGCACATTATTAACTGACATCCTTTTGAACTGTATCTTAGTGTGTATATTCGGGTCGTGTTATCAGCGAAGCGAGAGAAACATGGCTGCCATTACTGTTTCCATTTTTTGTCTATGTTCATGTCGAGGCGCCTTAAGGAAACATTAGAGGTAATACCGGAGCGGCCGTAGCTATCAATGTTTGTCAGGTCAGCATTAACCAATGAAAATGCTAGAATTTTCTTTGCAGTATAATAATTATCCTTATTAGAAGCCTTCCGTTTAAATTATTCCAGTACGGATACAAAGTTTCCAATTCAATTAGCAATTTATTATCTTAATATTTTGATAATTTGTTGTTACTTTTTGCTCTTTACAATATCTTTTTATTGTAGGGGGGAATCTGGGAGGTTTATTTATCCCAGTAATATTTCGATATTGCAGGGGTACATACATTAGATACTGCTATTCTTCCAAGTAGTTCTCACTACAAATGGATAGGAATTGATAGTAATTAATGTATGTTGTTTGTACTTTCCAACCACATTATTTGTTGTTGGGAGCATACCAGAAGTTGTCTTTTGAACAAGTCCAAATAGCTTCATTGCTATAGATGGACATCAAGATACAGCATGTGGTATTTATATTAAGTGAAGTATTTCAAGGTTGAGATAGCTCCTGTAGTAATCAAATGATGCAGGTGAAATAAGGTAGGAGCCTTGAGGTACTTTATTTGCTGTTCCAACTAGCTGTTATGCTACACGTGGATAGCTATTAAGATTCAAATAATTCTAAATTGATCTGTTCCAACTGTAAACACTTGCTTATGTGGAAAGAACAATTGTAATAATACTTTTCCAATATTCCCCTTCATTATTCATGATGCAACATCTTCTCTGTTGTTCTCAGACATTAGAGAATCAATTTCTGAAAATTATAATTGAAGTCTAAATCTATGAATTCAATTTGATTATCATGTCTTATTATTCTTTTTACATTTAATAATATTAATCATGACAATCTTCAAATGTTAAGAAAAGTCAAAATGTAAAGTATAAAATAACCCACAAATTTCCTTTGTCAACTGGTTATTTCTCTCTTGCTACAGATTTATGTATTCGAACTCTGTGGACATAGTTTAATCAGAAAAATAGTTATTTTTAGGTTATAATAGGGCATTTGATCTTTGTACTCATACAAGTAATTTGCAGTGTAATTTTGTATATATATTTTTTCAAGTACTCATTTAGTATTGAATTTCTAAGTCGAATTATTGAGAAGACAGGTTGATTTCCTTTGACAACATATCTACAATTTTGGTGCTTATCAGCACATAGAGATAATACTACATTTATAAAATTATACTATTAAATCAGAATTTTCACCTGCAATATTTTTTGTTTACTTCAATAAAGTGTTCAGATGTTGAAAAGCAATGTGGTTTAGAAAACCTGGTTCTTCAAAATGATAGTAGAGGGGAGAAATGGGAAAGATTATAATCATAAGTTAAAGAGAAATCAGAATGAGTGAATTATGTATTCCCTTTCACAGGGAGATATGAGATTACTTTCTGATGGATAAACCAAAACACAAAACTGTACATAGTTTTCATATATGTTGGGCTATATTATACAAGGAAAAGCAAAAGATTACAAACATCACCCTGATGGATACCCCATTATGTTACAATGCATTGCATTTCCTTATGTTAACAGTACTCTGGGAGTAGAGAATAGCAGTCATTAGAAAACTGCTCTTATAATTAAATACTCACCTAATTTATAGCGTTCTGGTGATATGAATCTTGAACATATGGCCCATGCAAATCTTTTTGTTCAATATACACTTATAAACTCATATAAATCTCCTGTAGTTGATGCATGAGGTATGTTTCCCAATCTTATAACTAGTGACAATCAAAAGTGTACGCAAAAGGTACCTTACATGATGGTACTTGAGTTAATTGGAATGCTTATGGTCATGGTCCTTGGTCTAACCTTACTTTCGTTGAAACAATTTACTTGGTAATTGGTTTTCATCATAATAATAGTTTTTCATAATAAGTGTTATTTTTAATGTTTTTCTCTTGTAACACAAAATAATAATTACTGATCTACCCAATGAGTAAATAAGTTCATCTTTGGAGATTGGCTAGAAATATGAACAGATCTTAATGAAGGGATCAACCAATATACAAATGTTTGGTCTTATACAAATGTCCCAAGTATTTAATATCATTCATTGTTGATGAATTTAAAATTTGTTATTCACCTGTTATGTGAAAAGATTGCTTCTTATCCTTGTATGTAGTTACAGCCCAAAATAAAATAGTCTGAAAGACATAACCTTGTCGCATTCCAATGACATAGAGTCGATTGGATGCATAAAGGTATGTTTAGCCTTTTCCTACCTTCTTGTTACAATTGAGGTAAAGGAGATATGATATTAATTTCATAATTGAGTGAGCTAAAATTGAACATGTTGAGAATTCTATTGCCATTCAGGTACATGAGAATTCTAACATTGGTTAACGGTAGGTACATAGAAGGCTTTCCTAATGTCAACTTATTCACTTATTCTATTTACAATGAGGATGCAAACCTTACTCAGTCTAACTGATATGAGGTTGGAAAGGTAAGTATATAACACAGTGAAAATAATGTCAGATTCTCTGAAAGCTGCCTTGTTCAAGAATATTTATTTGAGCTATAAAGCATTTTGCTGTTTAACAATCTGCTGTAAATGTTCATCTTTTGGTTTGTATTGATATTTGGAATTTTATAATATGGACAACATTGTATACAACTACATTCTTTATTTCTAGTACTATGACTAAATTGATTTTGTGATACCTTTGAAACATAAAAGATAAATGAAAATACATGTGGTTTATAGACACTGGTAATATATTTTCATGAAGAAGGCTTTATAAATTAATTGCATTATATTTTCTTTGTCTAGAGTTGCCTGTTCTTAAAACAATAATAAACTGTTGACCAAAGACGGATCAAGGCATTCCAGAAAGGGTGTCGGTCTATCAGGCACAGTACCAATGTGGAATATAAAAGTAACAGGCCATTAGACAGTATATTTGCCTTCTATTATTAGTGTTGATAAAATTCACGTATACTATGAATACTTGAATATTAATTTTACAGACTTTTGCCAGAATTTAAGCATTAAATTTTGCTTTCTAGATTTTGGAAATTCTAAAGTGTTTCATTTATCAAACCAAACCATTACATATTATTACAACAGCATCAATTCCTTTATCAGTTGAAAAGCATGACAATTTAATTGAGCAATTGCAAACAGACTTTGAGATTGAGATTTTAACAAACCTCTTTATTCCTATAGTTATATTGAAATGAGGAATTATGTGGTAATGAAAACCAATAAAACTGCTTTCTATCACAATGTGAAAAGGATCAGTATATGAACATAACCAAGCTAGGTACACTAGGAGGTCACTAAGTAAAGTGTCTCAAAACTGCCCAACACAATTTTCTGGAAAAGGAAAAAACATGACTTATTGTCAGTTAGGCCAGAACTCGTAAATTGTCTTGCTTCCTATTTCATATAAGAGAGGGAGGAGACAGACGAGTGAAGCTTTGTTAACAAAGGCAATTCTCAGAGTCTAAAAGTAATATTTCTGCAAATTTGTACTTTGTAATTGATTTGTTATTTTAGAAATATGTTGCTAAATAACTCAAATATTATTGGTATTTAAATATCTTATCACATTAGCAGCATAGAGTTAATGATCATAACATTTCTTACAACTTGTGCAATGTCATAAAGTTAAGCCTACATAAAGTCTTGTATGATTGGTCAAATACTATGTATTCAATATCATTGTTTACATTAATTCTTTCTTTGAGTGAATGACAAAGACACAGAAGGTTTTTGAAAATATCCTTGGACTCATCTGAAAAGCCTCTTTAGTATTCTAGGTCGTCTATGAAATGGCCTTCAACTCATGTGAAATTATAACTTACAAATGACCATTTATAAAAAGCCATCGGGCTACTTAATTAGTAAATATGTTAAATAGAAATATGACAGTCTTGATAATATAAGAGAAACTCTGAGATTGACTTTGAGAAATATTATCTTCTTTAGTCTGAATGAAAAGAGGGAAATGTATATAAGAACATTATCAAAATACTGTTTCCTTATTCAATGAATTAAAGGATCAGTTAAAACTTAAACCAAATAGTTAAGTATTTTCGAATCATTGGGTCCTACTCTATTATGAGAAAAGGATGATTGAAAATATCTGCATTCGATATTATTGGATATAGCTTAGTTTCCTTCAACATTCTGGAAAAGGATATATTGCTTTCCTATGTGATCAGAACAAGGCAGTTCCTAATCTACCAAGATAAAAGGATTGCTATTTTAAACCAATACTTCTGTTTGAGTTGGGAAGTTTCCTTAGTTCTTCTGACAAAAGGATCTTCCAAGATTTCAGGTTAGAAGAGACCATGACCAAGTTTATAAAACGGGGAGGAGTGTAGTAGATTTACATATGCCACAGTAGGTATACACTGAAATCACGTGCAGTGTTAAGTCACCCATGACAGTGAGTACATTTACATACCCCATCTCTTCTAGCTCAAGTCGTCTAACAGGTAGGTTGTGTTTTACTATGTTTTAATTGTACATATTTGCATCCATCTAATCCTAGGGCTAGGATGAGGTTTCCGCCCGGATTAATGGCTGCAGCTTAAGCCCCTATTTGTGTTCGGCTATCTGGCTTTAGTTGCATACAAATTTCATGACAACCCGTTGACATAGACGTAATTTATTAAAAAGGATAACCAGTTAACTCGACAAATCGAATAACTCGACCCGGTCAACTCGGCCCCCAAAAAGTAACATAGCTCTTTCAATGTTTGGCTGTTATCTACTTAAAATTTTTACAACATTGATAGAAATCTACCGAGTAAACTCATACTTAATATAATATTCTTTAGATTTCGGACATCAAAGCAGATTTAAAAAAAAAATAATGTGGAAATTGCATTTACGCAATCAGCTTATCTGATGTAAAGATGTTGTGACATTACGACTTATGGATTTCAAGATATTAGAAATTTAAAGTTGCAAACTTTTTCTTTGGAACTTAGTAAATGATTTTCAGTCAAAACACCATGACTTATAGCTTTTAAACTAAACCACTTGTAGAAAAGGTGTCGGGTCAAAAAGACCTGGTGACAGAAAGGCCCGGTGACAGAAAGGCCCGGGTCAAAAAGGCCCACTATCAGAGTTGACCAAAAAGGCCTAGTCCAAAAAAGCCCAATCTTGAATGTGACAAATGTGCCCACAAAAACTGACCTGCAATGTTTCAAATACCTGGTAGATTTATATATATGTTGATATAATTATTACATCTTTTTTAAAAATCATTTTGAATAATTTGAATATATAAAAAAAAATCCTATTGGTTACTCCTTTTGGTTTCACTTTGAACACTAAATGGATAGAAATAATTTTACAAATGTCAATCATTAAATTACGGTTTCATATTGATTTGTTTGCTAGGTACATGTATTACCATCCATGCAGTGTTTAGGCAGGGGGATTGTGGGATTCCCCAACTTTTTTCAATGATCCCCCATTTTATTTGGATTTGTACGAAATTTGGTTCGCTTTATGAAATGGTAAGTTCAAAATTATCTTATTACGTCAGTAACTGAGACTGAATTATTTGGTTATAAAAATGCCTGTATTCATTATCAATTTGATTAGACAATATTATTATTCAGTTGCGTATGTATTTGAAAAGCTTATTAAACTCATGAGAATCGCGATTTTTCAGCTTCGCTTTAAGAAATGGTTAGTTTTAAGAAATCAACGTTTAAAGTTATAACTGAGAACGCTATGGTTATAAAATAATATCAGTAAATTTCAAGTTCATACGTAATGAATATTTGATGAATGCAAGTTTTGATCTATTTTTATATAATGACGGTTACTAGTAAGTGATATGCAATTTGAAATAAGGCTAGTGAACGTTTCTGAAAAAAAAATCAAAACAAAATAATGAATAACAGAGAAAAATCTACTCCATCCAAGATGATACTCTCATATTATTATGTTTTCAATCTTTACATTTTGTTCGCTATAACAAGGTTAATAATTATATGTTTATTAAGGCTCTATTAGCCTGGCTCCCAGGCTGTCAGTTGGTTTAATAATTAATAAGGTAGACCACTCATGTTAAACTATTTTATTTCAAATTACCTCCCATATTCTCAAAAACTGACAATGTCTTTCGGTTTGTGGGCTCTGAAGTGGCGGGCTGGTCTGGACAGTCGGTTCCACTGATCGGCCAGTCAGAGAATATAAGCTGATAAGAAATTTTCTTTCTCTAGTTGAACTTGGCTTATCTTTTCACAATACTTCAGATCAGTGGGACGGGAGCCAGTCTAAGGCTCTGTGCATGTAAATAGATTTATAGTCAAAAGCGGATTAACAATCTGACGCTTGCCAATCAACTCAATCAAATCCGTTTCAGGTCAACAAAGAAAGTGAATCTTCTTGCGACCATGGAAATCAAAATATCGCAACTGCAGATTCAACCGTGTTATTTTGGTCAAAGTGTCACCTACCCTTTTTGAGGTATGTCACTTTGATGCACCGTGGGAATTATTCACGGATAATCTACAATGTCAGAAATAGTTTGCTATATTGGAGGTATCTTAACTTTATGCCCTGCTGAAAAATAGAAAACATCGAGATAAAAGGAGAATTTGCATGATGAAAGCAATTTCTCCTTTTCTCAGGCGCATATTTCTATTTAGTTCTTGTATTGTTTCTTAGACATGCTAGGATCTGATACTTGCTAGTAATTGATCGCCCAAGTTAAATGCAACTGCCAATTAACAAGGTAATCTAGACAGGCGACAAAACGTAATATACATCGATGCTGTAAGGTGTTAACCACGCCTCTAGAATTCCGATTATCAGAACAGTTTATTTATTTTCTGACGTGTACATGTATGGTACATAGTCATAACACATAAATGTATACATAAATCTCATCACGTGTATATACAAAGCAGTGCAAAAAACAACATGTAAATAAACAAGGAAAGTAGCCAGTGGATCAGTCAGGTAATTTCTATTATGTTTTTTTACGAAGAACATACATAGTATTTTTAGAGGATGACCTTATGATAAGGTCTGGTTAAGTAAGTTATTTCTTTTTGCGAGTGCTTCTTTAATAACTTGCATAAATTCAATAATTCTTTTTATGCCCCCGATAGGGAGGCATCATAAATTTGACTTGTCCGTCCGTCCGTCCGTCTGTCCGTCCGTCCGTCATTCCGTCCAAAAACTTTAACATTGGCCATAACTTCTAAATCAAAGCGGTGTCGGGGGCATTGTCATCTTACAGTGACAGCTCTTGTTTATTTGTAGAAGACAATAATTTATAATACTTATAAGCTGATGGGCGGTGATATATTTTCTTATCGATATATTTTTTCCTCAATTCCATGTAAAATTCACAATTACAAATGAAGTGATATTCATCTTCTAAGTCAGATTTGTTACAGCATTGACAGAATCTCCTTTCTCTTTCCGTATGATTTTTAGAATACCTTCCAGTTTGAATGCGTAGTGTTAAAGAAAATGATCGCAGTTTAGTAAAATATGATCTATAATTTCTAGGTAATATGTCTAGGTATGTTTCATAATCGATCGAATTTTTAAAATGTACGTATGTATGGATTACCCTGCTATTATTTATTGTAGTAAACCATTCATTTTTAAAAGTATCTATCATTCTCTCTCTTAAAACGGATATAAAAACTTTAACATTGACTTTGTTGTATTCTGTAAAAACATGCGAAAATCCATATTGATCAAGGATCTGTTTGGTTTTTGTAACCCAATTATTTAGTCCCTTTCCATAGTCTGTAAGTGATTTATTGTAAATTGTTTTAATAAGAATATTATTCGTGTTAACAATTTTAAACCAATATTTAACTTGTCTCAAATATCTTTCAATGAATAAAGGATGTCGGCCGAGTTCACCGTAGACTATGGCATTGCAAGTGTTTGGTTTTACACCCAATAAACGTTTGCAAAATTTTAATTGGATTCGTTCAATTTCTTTGGATTTAGTAAATCCCCATATTTCACTTCCATAGTTTAATATTGAAACGACAAAGGAATCGAACAGATCACAAAGAGTTTTTAAGCGAAGATCGAACTTTCTACAATTGAATAGCAAATAGTTCATTGCTTTAAGAGCTTTCCCTACAAGATATTCTCTATTATCAGCAAAATTACACGTGTAATAGAAAACGACGCCTAGATAATTAAAGCTATCAACCACTTCTATAACTTGGTTGTCAAAAGACCACTTTTCATTTGGCAATGTTGGACCTCTTTTTCTAAAGACTAAAATCTTAGTTTTTTCAACGTTTACAGAAAGTCCCCAAATTTTACAGTATTCTGATAGCAAGTTTAGACTGTTTTGAAGTTCCTCTGGCGATTTTCCAATGATAGCCATGTCATCAGCAAAAAGTTGCAATATATATATAATATCGTCGATATTGATACCAGATTCGTGACCTTTTTGCAAGAATAACTCCAAATCTTCGACAAATAAGGAAAATAACAAAGGAGATAATACCTCGCCTTGGCGTAATCCTACTGCATATTGAAAAAAATCTGTGTATTCAGAAAAAGATTTGACACAAGACTTTACATTATCATACATATCACGAACAATTCTTAGGGTTTTTCCTCGAATACCCATTCGGAATAATTTCATCCACAGACTATTTCTATGTATAGAATCAAAACATTTCGTAAGATCGACAAAAGCAACATAAAGACGTTTATTATTATTTATATAATGCTCAACAAGAGACATTAAAACGTAAATAGCATCTATTGTTGATGATTTTTTGCGGAAACCAAACTGCGAATCGGATATTACATTATTGTTTTCACAGAGGGAAGCGATGCGTTTATTCAAAATACTTGTAAATAGTTTCGAAAAGCAGCTTATTAATGTAATGCCTCTATAATTATTCGTATCATTGATATCACCTTTTTTATGTATTGGCAAAATAACACCTTCTGTCCACCTTTTGGGGAAAGAACCCGAATTTAGAATGGCGTTAAAAAGGTCACAAAAATGCATAGCTAAAATATCTGCGCTTTCGATCAGGTATTCATTCAATATACAGTCGTTTCCGGCTGCTTTCCCTCTCTTTAGTGTATGAATAGCGTCAATAACTTCTTGAATTTCTATAGGTAGGTCTAACTCGTCAAAGCTCGTTTCTTTATTTTCATCAAAATCGTATTCAGTTTCATTATCTGGTTTACAAAATTCATTGCTTAGATTTTCAAAATATGTTCGAAATTCATCTAAAGTAATTTCGTGTTTTTGGCATTTAGAATTTGTTTTAAAATACTTCCAAAATTCTTTTGGTTGCTTTTTCTTCAATGATTCTATTTCACTCATTTTCAATTTATAAAACGATCGTTTTTTCTTCTGTATAAGATCTTTGTAAATTTTCTTACAAGAACATAGTTTTACTCTATCTTCACAACTTTTTGTTAAATTGAATTTTCGTAATGCGTCTGAGTATAGAGCTCTTGCCGAAGAACAATCCCTATCGAACCATTCTGCATTTTTTATAGTTGTGTTTGTTTCGAATCTTGGTTTTCTTTTACTACTATAAGTTTTGGCAAATAAAGGGTCGGAAATATTTCGTAGTGTCTCTGTAAATTCATCGACCGCTAGGTCTATCGATCCTTTTTTTGCATCGTTTAATTTGTTTACAATGGCATTAAATGTTGGCAAATTTGCAATGACTTTTGCACGAAATTCATCTTTAAAATTTTCATTCCATTTATAAGAAATATCACCTTTGTAATTAACATATTTTTGAAATTTCTGGCAGTTAATAGTAAAATGTAGCGGTGCATGATCGCTAAATTCGTTGAAAGAACCAACTTTAAAATTCACTAGCTTAGAAAAATTCTGCTCGTGAGTGAGCAAGTAATCAATAACGGATGACCCGTTATGTGAAAAATACGTGTATTTATTTGATTGCCCAACTCTACCGTTAACTATACGCAGTGTACTACTTTTACATAGTTCAATTAATTTAAGCCCGTGGCTATTGCATGAAATATCAATAGAGGCCCGGCATGGTGGATTGTCGATTATATAGTCGTCACAATCTAGATTAATATTTTGTGAATCGTGCTTGATAAAATCATCTTTGGTGCCACATCTAGCGTTAAAATCTCCTGCTACATAAATGTCACCAATATTACTAAATATTGAAACATCATTTTCTAAAATTTCGAAAAGATCTATATCAAAAGTGTTATATATAGGTGATTCATTACACCAAAGATATATGCCACATATGAAAATATCATTTTTTATGTTGAAAAAATCCTTTTTCAATTTTATCCAAATTATTGTATCATATTGATTTTTTACAATTTCAATGCCCTTTTTCAAATGCTCTTTATAGTACAATAAAATCCCGCCGCTACTTCTACGTGCGTTTCTATGTTTAAACTTTCTGTAAAAGTTGTGGCCTACATATCCACTTAGGTCAATGTTACTTTTATCATTTGTCCATGATTCATAAAGAAAGCATATGTCGTGTTTAGCGATAATATTTACAAATTCTTGACTGTCACTTTTAATACTTGTGAAACCATTTACGTTCCAAGTTAATACTGAGAGACCACCCTCATCGTATTCTCATTCAGAAATCTTCTCCCCATCAATGTATAAAGTGTCATAAACAATCCAGGCTTTCTTTCCGGCTTTTCTAGCGTCTCTCAATTTTGGAACAAGTTTTCTTCTTTTCTCGATGATCTCCGGAGGAAATTGTTCGAACACTTTATAGCTTGTACCTTCTAATGCCTTCCATTCTTTACGAACTACTTCTCTATCTTTAAAGTAAGTAAATTTCGCTACCACTGATCGATCTTTACCTTTTTGTGGTTCACTTGGCGATCTGTGCACTCGCTCAAATTTAACTGAGTGTGCGAACTCACGCGATAGCTTCATCTCGTAGATCAAGTGATTTCTTAGTTTGGTTTCAGTCTTGTCTACTGTTTCATGTACACCATCATCTTTTAAACCTATAAAAACTAAATTGTTCCTCATTGACTGTGATTTCATGTACACTACGTCATCTCTTAGCGCTTCGTTTTGTTTTTCAAGTTCTACAACCCGGTTTTGCAACAGGGCTGTACTCATGTCATAGTCATCTAATCTGTCTTCTGCCTTCATTATACGCTCATCTGCTCTTTTAGCCCTATCTTCCATATTAATTCTAATTGTTCTAAGATCTTCTTCAAAATTGTCGACCTTCTTCTCGAGAATATCTATTTTATCAAGCTTCTTCTCTACAAGGTCTAAACGCCCACAGATATTCTTCAGCATTATCATTAGGTCCTTGTTAGTAGGCTCCTTGTCACAATCTTGAACACCAGTTTTTTTCTGAGAATTTTTGTGTTCATCGTTAATGATAGAGATTTTATCTGTCATGTTGTTTGGTGATTTTTTTGTCTTTTGTTTGGAATTTATAGGACTATCTTGGCTAATTCCTTCAGCACTCTTATTTTCTTTTTCATTACTTACAATAACTACATCGTCGTCATCATCACATTTTGTCGTGCTAGACCCATCATTATCCTGCGTACAACTGTATAGAATAGAGTTTGCTTTATTTAAGATTTCGCTTACCGAAATATTATTTTGAGTCTCTGTGTTGTTGTGTGAATCTTCTTGTTCAGCGGACGGGCCTCTCTGACGCTGTGTTTTTCGGTTAGTTTTTAGGTCACTCTCATTACCACTACTATTTCTGTTTTTTCTCTTATTTTTGCTCTTATCACTCATTTTTGAACCCTCGCCCGTACAATGTTAATCCATTTATAACTTGTCGTATCAAAAAAGAAACTGTAATAACCCACATAAGTCCATATAAAAAGAATATTTTAGTCCTTGTTTATAAGACCGGCCATTACAACCGGTGTCACGTGAGATTCATAAGATCAGTTAGACGCGTGTCCAGTCGGTCATTTACTATTTTATCGGTAATAATTCTAAAACGCTTTTAGATGATAGCTTCCGAAAACACTGTAGCGACATGGAAATTTTATAATAAACAGAGTGTCTTCGTTTTCCATTGATGAAAAATTTTCAGTAAGTGATCACCCGAGTTGAAAAATTCCACTTTTGAATACTTTCTTAAACTTAACCGTCTCTGAATCTATATTTGACTGTTACCTAATATTAAGAGCAAAGATCAATCTTAGCCTTGATTCCTAACCCATGTAAAATAAAACCGAATTTAACAGATTTACATATATATATTTGATAACCGCACATTTCAAATTGTAGTTACGAGCTTTTGGAATAACACCGATGATATATATATTTAAAGAATGGCAGTATTATTCATGTTCATACAAACGATTTCTACATTTATTAATTTATGTGAAAATTTGGTAACAAAATGTCAACAGTTAAAAATTTATAATAAAATTTGAGTATTATCTGGGAGAAATTATTTTTTTTGTAACAGTAATTCATTATTTTGTTTTTATTATTCATTCAGACACGCTCACTAGCCCTATTTCAAATTGCATTTCATAAAACCATCCATTGGCAAAAAATATAAAAAAATAAAACTACAATAAAAAAATATATAGATAAGCTAAAATTTTCATCCATTAAATTATTTTGTTAAATCAAATTTATAAAGAATACAGACATTTTTTTATAACCAAAAGCATTCTCGGTTATGACGTAAAAGTTAATCTTTAACTTATCATTTCAAAAATTGTAATTCTCATGAATAAAAATAAAAAAACATAACTGAATAAAATATAAAGTGTTGAAAAAGGCTTGGTAATTTAAGCTCTTTGTTTTATATTGTCTGCGTAACTGCCTTTTTACCTATGTTGTCTGCGTTTTATACCCCTGTCTGTAATCCCTCTTTATTCTATATCGTATGCGTTACTATATAATATATATTGTAAGTAAGTAAGTAAGTAAGTAAATTTTATTTCAAGTCGGCAAGACAGTATAACAATATAACATAAGCTCACATGAGCTTTTGAACCGACCATACATAAATATATAAGTAGCACATGACATTAAAACATTTGCAAAGAACATAGAAAGCAAATAAGAATTGGTAAAACAGCTAATAATAAATTAGTAGTATGACAGTATTTCAGAAATTAAAAGTTTAAAGTATCAAGACTGCTAATCAGAGACTAAAAGAAGATTCATGGTATAGTAATGTTGCATAAAAAGGATAGAGTTTTAAATTAATTAAAAGATTTCTATTGAAGAAAACAGTGGCTTAAGACAAGATATCACATAGCACATGTAGTGTAAAATTAAAATTATTTAAATTTACATATCACATACTCTGTAAAGCAGATAAAAAGAAAAATCCAGTCAAACATAAACAATAAGGAGACATTACAAACATGTAAACAAGAAGCATAGCGAAAGCAACTAAAAAAAGCAACTTTAAAGTATAGCAGACAAGCACAGATAAGCAGAAGCAAGCAAGAGATATGTAACCCCTGATCTGCAAGACTCACCACGAACCACCACAGGCAACAAAACTGCATTCTTTTCCATTCCAAAAAGACAAGAGATTTTTAAACTGGTTGAAATTTGTCTCCTGCCTGAAGTGGTCCGGCAGTGAGTTCCACAGAACCGGGGCCGCATATCGGAAGCTATTCTTACCAAATGTTGTTGATTTCACTCTAGGGACCTGTAAAATATTTGTGTATCTGAAATTATATGTGTTTTCTCTTTTTTGAACAAGATTATTTAGAACAGGGGGGGCAATCAGGTTTAATATCTTGAAAGTTTCAACTGCCATTGTTCTGATTCTTCTGATTTCTAACGAAGGTAGTTTTGCAATCTCAAGTAGTTGACCATATGGGCTCTCATAATCGTCGTAAACAAACCTTAGGGCTCTTTCTTGTATTTTCTCAATTTTAGTTGTATTTTTCTTTGAGCAGAAGTGCCAGGACAATGGGCAGAAGTTGAAGTTAGACAAGATAAATGAATGGAAAATTGTTAGTCTATTTAGTTTTGACAAGTTTCTACCAATTCTTTTGAGAATGTTAAGTTGCTGACCAGCCTTTTTACATAAGTTTTGGATATGAAAATCAAATGAAAGATTAAAATCAATATCTACACCCAATAGTTTCACAACATCATCACATTCAATTTGAGAATTATTTATATTAAAAACTGGGTGCTTTTCATGGGTTTTGTTTCCAACTGCCAGAGCCTGGAACTTATCAGGGTTTGCTTGCATACAGTTAAAAGAGAACCAGTCTATAAGAATTTTACTTTCTCTCTGAAGGACATGAATCAGCTGGCCAAAATCAGGGGTAGTGAAAGACAAAGTGTTATCATCTGCATAATTATAGAGAGAGCATTTATCAACAAAGTAAAAAATATCATTTATAAAGACATTAAAAAGCAGAGGACCCAGGATAGAGCCCTGAGGTACTCCCTTTTTAATGTCAGTCCAGGTACTGACTACACCTCCAACCTTTACCTGCTGCTTCCTGTCCCTCAGATAGGATGATATTAAGTGGACTGCTTCTTTAGAGAGACCATAGGATGCCAGCTTACAAAGTAAGATGTCATGCGGAAGACAGTCGAAAGCCTTGGACACGTTGTCTGCGTTTTATACCCACCCAGATAAAGATGGATTACTCTGATATTGAATATAGTGGAATTTTAATCCTTTTCGGACTTGTAAACTCTTGGTTATGTTTTTACATGCAACTGTCATTTACATCTCTGTTTCTACATAAGCTATTATTTGGAAACTTTACACATGCTTCTGTTATCATCCTTTCATCCTCTAGACAAATATTCATTACTGTGACTTTTATTTAATGGAATTGTCCAATGTCGATATTGATTTGCTGTTTCTATCCAGCAGTAGGAATAGTCAAGCTTTGCTGTCCAACAGCTTGTGTTTAATAATAAAGATCTCTGTGATCAAACAAATAAAAATCCTTATCATCATTTCTAATATATCTGCGATTATGATGAGACAATTAACTGAGTTTCAACGGAATAGTTCTTTTTTTTTAATTCATTTCTCAATTCTAAAAAAAAAGAGTTTTCCTACTTACATTTATAATTTGAAATATATCTTATCATTTTTCGATCGCTCAATTCCAAATGTGCCAGAGTTAAATATTTACATTTATTAAGGACTCTAAAAGGTCTAGTCTTATCAAGTTACATACATATATATAATATTTTATGATATCAGACAACATTCATTTCATTTTCAGCTAATCATCTATTACACATGGTTTTTTTTACAGACAAACATATTGATGTAAAAAAACTTGAAAACATTTCATTGACCCACAATAATTAGCTCACCTGAGCACGAAGTGCTCATGTGAGCTATTGTGATCATCTTTCATCCGGCGTCCGTCGGTCGTCGGTCGTCCGTCGTCCGGCGTCCGTCAACAATTTCTTTAAACGACATCTCCTCCTAAACTACTGGGCCGATTTACACCAAATTTTACAGAAATGTTGCTTAGGTGGTCCCCTTCAAGAATAACTAAAAGAATTGAAATCCATGAAAAACTTTGGTTGCTATGGCAACAAACAGTTAAATTTTAAGAAAATCTTTAAAATTCTTCTTCTTCTCAACCAGTAGTCCTACAGACTTAAAACTTGGCATGGATGATCAGTTCATAGACCTGAATTGAAATAGCTAAAATCATATCTTTTGGGCCACCAGGTGCGGAGCACCAGGGGGAGGGGGTAGTACTTTGGGTAAATTTTGTAATCTTCAAGCTGCTTCTTCTTCGGAACCAGGAGCCTTACAGACTTGAAAATTGGCATGGATGATCAGCTCATAGACCTGAATAAAAATAGCTAAAACCATGACTGTAGATTCACCAGGTGCGGAGCACCAGGGGGGGGGGGGAGGGTAGTACTTTTGTGAAAATTTTGTAATCTTTAACCTTCTTCTTCTGATAAATCAGGAGCCTGACAGATTTGAATATTGGCATGGATGATCAGTATATGGACCTTTATAAGAATAGCTAAAACCATGACTGTAGATTCACCAGGTGCGGAGCACCATGGGGGAGAGGGTAGTACTTTTGTGAAAATTTTGTAATCTTTAACCTTCTTCTTCTTCTGAACCACACGCTCTACAGACTTGAAAAATGGCATGGAGGATCAGCTCATAGACCTTAATAAAAATAGCTAAAATCATGACTGTAATGCCACCAGGTGCGGAGCACCAGGGGGGAAGGGGTAATACTTTTGTGAAAATTTTGTAACTTTAACCTTCATCTTCTGAAATAACCAGGAGCCCTTCAGACTCCAATATTGGCATGGATGATAAGTATATGGATCTTAAATATAATAGCTAAAAGCATGAATGTAGGGCCACCAGATGCGGAGCATTAGGGGGGAGGGGGTAGTACTTTGGATCAATTTTGAAATTTTTAACCTTATTCTTCTCCTGGATCAGGAACCCTACAGACTTTAAAATTGTAATGGGTGATCAATATATTGACATTAATAAAAATAGCTAAAATCATGACTGTAGGGTCACCAGGTGCTGAGTGTCTTTGGGAGGGGGTAGTACTTTGGATCATTTTTGAAATCTTTAAACTTCTAATGAACCAGGAGTCCTACAGACTTGAAAATTGGTATGAATGATCAGCATATGGACATCAATTGAATTAGCTTAAATCATGACTGTAGATTCACCAGGTGTAGAGCATCTTGGGGGAGGGGGAGTGCTTTGTTGAGAATTTTGAATCCCTACAGCCTTTATATTTGACATGGATTGATCAACGCATTAAAGTAAACTTTAAAAGTCTCAGACTCAGCCTGTATATCTGGCATTGATTAGCTGATCACAGACCTTTTATGAAAAAAGCTTAAATAAATAATGACCAGGGGAGGAGCAGAGGGGGGGGATTATTTCAAATGTTATCTGATTGAATAAGTGAAAATCTCTTTTTCTTTGGTTGCATGGACATACCTAGGTAATGAAGCTTTTTTCTCAGGTGAGCTTGGAAAATGTCGGAACATTTTATATGTTGATTTTCGAGAATTCTTAAATGATCCCTTTTTCAAAACAAGTAACCTTTATTTTTTTCCATTTTTGCAGTACTTATATCATGCCAGGACTAACAGAAGAGAGTAACTGCCTTGACACTGTTGTGGATGGAGAAGATGCTTCCGATTTTGAAAGAAATGGTGTTATATTCAACATAACACCAATTGACGGTGCTCGCTGTTCGGTTATTGTAGAGGATATAGGAGGTTTGCCTCAGGAAGAATTTGTCATTCCTATGGGTGAGGCCTTTGATACAATCATTGGTGAACCAAAGACATACATAGAAGAAAGACTACAAAATGCATTATACAGACTACATGTGGGTGATTCAGGAGACATTTCTACTGATTTAGATAAACATCATAAACCAGACACAGACAATGAAATGAAAAACAAACAGCGTGATGATGATGATGTCTTGAATACTAGTGTAAACAATAAGTCACAAAGTGATAACAAGTTACCCGTCAAAGAGACAGTTGATATTAGCCATTGTCAGAGAAAGCTCCAGGTCAAGTTACTCGGATTTCAAAACCCTCCAAACGTCTGTGATTATACACGCTTACAAAAGTTTGAAATTGCCAAGTTCCACAAACAGGCAGGGGTAGATTTATTCAAATCAATGAAGATAAAATTTGCATATAAACGCTTTAGTAAATCTTTAAAATTCTTACTATTGATGTTACCAAAGAAGGAAATTATGTCAAAAATGCAGGAGGAGTATGATCAGTTACGCTCCCAGTGTTATTCTAATATGGCTGCATGCTTGTTGGTAGAAGGAGAATATGAAGCAGCCGTGAAGAACTGTACACAATCCCTAGATATCGATAAAACATATGTCAAGCCACTGTACAGAAGAGCAGAGGCATATTTCAACCTTCTGAGGTTTGAAGAATGCAAACATGATATAGACTCTGGATTAACGCTTGAACCAAACAATAAAGCATTCCATAAACTTTTGAAGACATTGAAAAATAAGCTTTGATGATGATCTTGGTCTATTATGTGACATAAGTACTTGAATTAAACCTCTGAAATACGTGTAGTCTCATAAATATAACTTGGGTCTTTTTTACCCCCCCGCCAATGAAATCATCGGGAGTGGGGGGTGAGATTGAGGTGGGTTGTGTCATCCTTCCGTCTCTAACAGGAGATGCGCATATCGCCTTTGATTGGTGTTGCAATATACATACAGAGTAATATTCGTTTCCACGCTATTCTTGGACACCATTTACTGCATTTCAATGAAACTTTGTGGAAAGTTTTTCTACAAAGAGGAGATGCGCATATCGTCAGGGTTACCCGGGGGTCGTATTCACCAACCTATTCTAAAATTTAGAATTTAGTCTGGGCTAAATTGCCAAGTCTGGACTTTCCCAAGAATAGACTAAAGTATGTATTCACCAACGTAATTTAGAATAGACTTAATTTAGAACGGTTTATACAGCACTTAAGCGGCCACAGACTTACGATGGTTCCCCAAATTTGACGAGGCGCAAATAAAAAGAGTAACCATTGCGTTTCTGTCCTTCACTCTTAATTTCTCTCCTTGCTAATAAATGACATTTAAATGTATTTTTTGTAGTCGAAATGAATCTATCACTTCAATATTTTGTTGAGACATTTGATCGGCTAAATTAAATTAGCAATAATATCTTCGATCACAGTTCACAGAAACAGTTGTGTTTATTTGGGAGTCGAAAAACCGTAAAATTACTCGCAGTAGTTACGGGATTTAGATTTTCGATTGACAAACTGTGTATCATTTTGATTCTAGAGTAAATAACTTGTTTATCTATTGGTAGTAATGCCTAAATTAGACTTAATGGGGCCGAAAAGGGCAATAAAGAATAGAATGTTGAACAAGAAATAAAAAAAACAACAACTAAATTCAACTCAAACTTGGCAACGAGGGGATGCCTACCTAAATCTTTCACCGAAAGAGCTTTCCAACTGTAATAAAAACACGTCTCTTTCGAAGATCTTTGTGAGATTATCCATGTTCATGGTGTTGCTTTGCAGAAAGTATCGGCACCCGAACAAATAGAATCTTGAGTAAAAATGCACCAAGCTTTCTATTGCTCGAGTTGAAATGACAATCTGCCTTCGTCTTCTTTCCTCCATCTGTTCCTCTCCATACACCACCACCCCTGAAAACTTTACTTCGCTTAAAACATATTACTCCTTAGTACTATTACTCCTTGACCATCCTCCTCCCTTGTAAATGTTAATCCAATGTGAAATCCCTGAAAACTCGCCGAGAATATTGTAAAATTTATCATTCTGTCGAGATGTAAACATACACTTCAAGGTTAAATTGCGTCACAAATGTGTTTGACGTCATTCGGTAAATAATTCGAACGATAACATAAATTATGTGTCAGAAAGGAAAATTAACGGGAAATATTTTCTATTTGGACATTTTATTTGTCATTACGTTTATATAAAACCATGTTTTCCATCCGAAGCGAGGCGGACAGTCGCCGTTTTTTACATTTAGCACGGTAGGTATTAGACTTGGAAAAACGACTTTATTCTTAAGAATTTAGTCCATTCCGTAATTTAGAATGGGTTGGTGAATACGTACTAAATTCTTTATTCTTGGGATTTAGTGTGCTAAATTGATGCAAAATGCGTTGGTGAATACAGCCCCCGGTTTAACTATTAAATTTAGAGTTACTGCCCCTGATTGGTGAAGCCATATGCATACAGAGTGATATTCGTTTCCGTGCTATTTCTTCGCAACAATTGACTGGATTTCAGTGAAACTTTGTAAAAAGGTTCACTACAAAGAGGAAATGCGCATATCGCTGAGGTTACTTGGTTCGTCAACTACTAAATTTATAGTTATTGCCCCTGATTGGTGAAGACATATCGTCCGTCTGTCCGAGTTTCGTTTCTACCCTATTTCTTGGAAACCATTGACTGGATTTCATTAAAAAATTTTGGAAGCTTCATTACAAAGAGGAGATGCGCATATAGTCGAGATTGTCCAGTTCGACTATTTAATTCTGAGTCCACTTTTTTATACGCCGCCGGAGGCGGACGTATATTGGCGTCATCTTCTCCGTCTGTCCGTCCGTCCATCCGTCCGTCCGTCCGTCCACTTTTCTTGTCAACTCAACTCCTCCTAAACTTCTGGCTGGATCTTCTTGAAACTTGGTCAATGTTATCACCTCAATTGGTAGATGTGCATGAAGGAAAGATTTTACGGTTCGTTGATTTTTGCCTGAGTTATGCCCCTTGATAACTTAGTCTCTGGGTCCACTTTTCTTGTCAACGCAACTCCTCCTAAGTTTCTGGCTGGATCTTCTTGAAACTTGGTCAATGTAATCACCTTAATTGGTAGATGTGCACGAAGGAAGGATTTTACGGTTCGTTGATTTTTGCCTGAGTTATGCCCCTTAATAACTTAGTCTCTGAGTTCACTTTTCTTGTCAACGCAACTCCTCCTAAGTTTCTCTGGGTCCACTTTTCTTATCAACGCAACTCCTCCTAAGTTTCTGGCTGGATCTTCTTGAAACTTGATCAATGTAATCACCATAATTGGTAGATGTGCACAAAGGAAGGATTTTACGGTTCGTTATTTTTGCTTGAGTTATGCCCCTTGATAACTTAGTCTCTGGGTCCACTTTTCTTGTCAACGCAACTCCTCCTAAGTTTCTGGCTGGATCTTCTTGAATCTTGGTCAATGTTATCACCTCAATTGGTAGATGTGCACAAAGGAAGGATTTTATGGTTGGTTGATTTTTGCCTGAGTTATGCCCCTTAAAAACTTAGTCTCTGGGGCTTATTGCCTACGTTATGCCCCCTTAAAATTTAGTCTCTGGGGCTTATTGAAATCGCAGCCTTGTGAATGCAACTCTTCCAAGTTTCTGGCTGGATCTAAATGAAACTTGGTGGATGTTATAACCGAAATTGGAAGATGAGCTTGAAGTAAGGATTTTATGGTTCATTAATTTTACCCTAAATTATGCCCCCTTAAAACTTAGTATCTAGGGCTTATTGAAATTGCAGCCTTTTGAACACAACTCCTCCTTACTTTTTGTCTTTATTTAAATGAAACTTGGTCAATGTCATCACCATAATTTGTAGATGTACATGGATCAATGATTTTATGGCTCATTTATTTCCCTGAATTATGCCCCCTTAAAACTTAGTGCCTGGGGCTTATTGAAATTGCAGCCTTGTGAAGGCAACTCCTCCTAACTTTTTGTTTTGATTTAAATGAAACTTGGTCATTTTCAATTTGGTTCTGTCAAAATAAGTAGTGTCTACAATTATTTTCGTGAAACAGCAGCAAAGTGGCGGCGTATTTTGTGACGATGGCACTCTTGTTTACTATGGGGATAATGTCCCTTTGCTGAAAAAATCCCACGCCAGATCACTTATTACATATTCTTATGATGAAAATAAATAATCATGAAAATTTTACATTGACTTTGGCTGATGACCTTGAAATTTTATCACTTTAATGTCTTATAATAAGTTATGATCATGTGAATAATGAAGCCTATGAAGACCATTCCAAAATTATAGCAATTGTAAAAAATTTGATTTTACACAATTTTGACATTCAAATCCGACCTTGACCTTTACTGATAACCTTTATGCTGCTACTTAATGATGATCCTGCTACAAGCATCAAACATTTAAAATATAAAGACTCATTCACATTCCATAAAAAATGTTCTTAGATGAAAAAGTTAATTCAGTGCCACGTTTTCGGATGATTATTTGCCAGATTGGTCTAAACACGGAAATTGTTTTCTATCGTTGATACAGATATCGTTCATTTTCGAACACAAATCTAAAATTTTAGTTTTTAAGATTGGTGTTGCAGGTTTCATTTTATTAAAATCGTCCCAAAGTGTCCCCCCCTTTTTTAGCTCGGCTGTTTTCGGAGAAAACCCGAGGTATTGCTATAGCCTTGGTGTCGTCGTCGTTGTCGTCGTCGTTGTCGTCGTCGTCGTTGTCGTCGTCGTGCGAAAACTTTGACATTTTGTGATAACTTTTGAATGGTAAGTGATAGGGCTTTCATATTCCACATGATGATTGCCTGGGACAAGACCTTTCTGTTGGTACCAAGTTCAAGGTCATCAGTCAAGTTCTAGGTCACTTTTCAAGGTCAAACTTTTGAAAAAATGCAAAAAATTTGACAAATTGCCATAACTTTTGAATGTTAAGTGATAGGGTTTTCATATTTCACATGATGATTGTCTGGGACAAGACCTTTCTGTTGGTACCAAGTTCAAGGTCATCAGTCAAGATCAAGGTCATTTTTTAAGGTCAGACTTGTGAAAAAATGCAAAATCTTTGACATATTGCAATTACTTAGAATGGAAAGTGATAGGGTCTTCATATTTCACATGATGATTGCCTGGGACAAGCACTTTCTGTTGGTTCCAAGTTCAAGGTCACCAGTAAAGGTCAAGGTCATTTTTCAAGGTCAAGTTTGTGAAAAAAATGCAAAAATCTTTGACATTTTTGTGATATCTCTGGTTCTACTGAAGGAATTCACATGAAACTTGGCACACTTATTCACCATCCAAAGGGCAACCTTTTTTTCAAGGGGGATAACTTTTGAAACATTTTCTGCAAATTACGCTCCTTTGTCTACTTAGTTTTTTCACCATCCATTAGTTTTTTACCATCCAGCACTTACAGCCGAGCGTAGGCACCCGTAGGCGGTGCTCTTGTTTTATTTTTAAGATAAAAACACCGATTTGATCCTTTGAAATTTGTGTCGACTTCCTCACGTCCGCAGCATGTCTTGCTAGTGCAGATGTTCCCTGGAGATTTGTATAGCGATAAAAGGCATTATAATGATTTTTTCGAATGCTTTGTCTTTTCTAAAGTTTTCACTTTTTCTTACAAAATTCACAAAAATGCAAAAAAAAAGGTTCAATAATTGTCAGACCCATCTGTGCCACCATGTTAAATTTGAATTGAGTGACAAAATCAGGATGTGCAATAGCGTTACGTTTTTTCAAGTGTTTGGAAGATTCTGGTTGAGCCAATGCTCGAAAATGCAACTGCTGAAATAACTGCAAAGAATTCAGCGTTCTTCTCTGTTAGACTTAGATTTATGAAGCTTTTAAACGAACCAAGTTTTTAATCGTCACTGGTGCATCAATGACATGGAAACTTAGTGATCACGTCTTTACGAACGTCAAGTTAACGCGCGATATTCGCCGGTATAGCTAGAATTACTACACTCATTTTGCTTCTAGTTTTCAGCTCCACCTGACATAGTCCAGCAGAACTATTGTCGTGGAATAGTGTCCGTTATCTTTTTTAAAACATCTGGGCAAAAGTTAATCTTATTTCACAGGAATGATCCTAGGGACCTACTTTCTGAGGTTTCTATGTTTTATTGTGATTGGGCTGATTTCTTGGGTGCTGTGGACTGTTACGTAATCAAAAATTGGTCCCATATAAAACAATTAAAAAAAGGAATTATTCTTCTCTGAAACTTCGGGTCGAATTTTACCAAGCTTTACTGGTATGATCCTCAGTACATGCTCTTTCAGATTTCTTTGATGAATTCCGATCGGGTTGATAACATTGGTGCTTCAGGCTAACGTGCCACCAAAAATGGGCCCCATTGGTGAAGTGCAAAATATCTTCTTCTCTTAAACTACTGGTCGATCTTCACCAGAATGATCCTTGGGACATGCTTTTTCAGTTTTCTTTGTTAAATTCTGTTAACGTGTTGACAAAATTGGCTCTTAGACTGTCATGTCACCGAAAAATAGTCCCATATGATGAAATATAAGAAAAACCTCCGAAACTACTGCTCAGAACTCAACAAACTTTATATTAATGATGCTACGGATATGTTTTTATGCCCCCGATAGGGAGGCATCATAAATTTGACTTGTCCGTCCGTCCGTCTGTCCGTCCGTCCGTCCGTCCGTCCGTCCGTCATTCCGTCCAAAAACTTTAACATTGGCCATAACTTCTAAATCAAAGCGGTGTCGGGGGCATTGTCATCTTACAGTGACAGCTCTTGTTGAAGTTGTCTTTGTTAAACTCTTATTGGATTGATAAGTTGGGCTCTACGAACCGTCGGGTCGCCTAAAAATGGGTCATATGTTGAAATATTTTATCGCCCTATTCTCTGAAGCTTTGGGGCAGAGTTCAATCAAACTTAACATGAATGGTGCTTAAGAAAACCTCTTACAGATTTCTTTGTTAAACTTGGATCAGGTTGGTAAGATGTCGCGTCATCGAATATTGGTCCCGTATGATGAAATTACATCTTTTCTGAACCTTCTTGTCAGAATTTAATAAAACTTCAAAAGAATGATCTTTTGGACATGCTCTTTCACCTTTCTGTATTTGGGGTGATATAATGTTGCATCATGCAAAAGGGGGGCTTTGCTATGCAACAATTCTGGCTATCACACTTCGGACGGAGTTTTGTGAAATAAATTGTTACTAATCATATGACTGTGCCCATTAAAGCTGCATGGAAATTTTATACCGGGTCATTTAAAAAGGGACCTTGTAAAATGATGATTATCTGCTTACAAATAGATTGTCTTAGCCAAATACTTCTCATACAATATATTGGTGAATTTTCATAAATCCACTTGGCCATAAGTGCCAGTGGAGCGATACAGGCCCTCTTGGGTCTCTTGCTTAATTACAGCTTGTATGCGTGCATCACATGAAAAAAATGCAGTGAAAGTGCAACAACTTTCATTGGCGAACCAATAACATTTGCGCTTCCAATGTCCCAATCATATCCCATGTCTGCTGACGTAAATTTCGATGGTTTACAGATTTGTGATAAACAGGCTTTCAAAGTCAAGGCTCTCGTTCAAATGTTCCTTACCTGTTCAGCAAAGACAGTGCACCTTATGATTTTTTCCTTTCTCTGAGTCAGTCTTTACACTGCTCGTTGCATGATTTACAGAAACGAGCTAAGCATTGATGGATTAATCAATATAAAAAGACAAAAAGTATCGTTTCAAGTTTTTTCTGCTTTTGTGAAAAACAAAAATACTGACTAATCTTTTCACCCTAGTATATTTGTGATAGAGCAGCGGACCATGATTCAAAAGGTCCCGGGTTCGATCCCCGACGGCAGCACTCTTCTTTTCCGACTATTTGTCTCCCTCCCCCCCCCCCCCAATAGATTTATGATCGAGACCCATTTGGGATTGCAGTTCGAGGCTAGGAAATAGTAGTACTGGTGCTACACATACCAGGAATTCACTGTTAGTTGCCCCAGTCGACGCGATATAACTGAAATACGAGGGTGAATAAAAACACTACGTAGACTAACGTTTTGGAAATTTTGATTTTTCAGATTTACAAAAGAAAAACTGCCCTTATATTAATTTGCGAAATTTTTCTCTTTATCATGTAAATTTGAACGCAATCCTACTTGTTGTATTCATTTCCGTCGGGAAATTTCAAAGTTATAGTAAAAGTTCTCGTATTTTTTTATCCACCCTCGTATTATTAAAAGCGGTGTTAAAACCCATACAAAACAAAACAAAACAAGCAATCAAACATAAATCCCATCCAAAACTAACAGACAGACAAAAATCTTTGACATATGGAAAAAAAATTAAGGAAAAAGACGGAAAAGGAGAGTCGTGGACACATTAACAAATTGACGGACGATGCAAAAACAATACGCGCCTGTTCTGTCGATATGGGAGGATGAAAGTTAAAGACAACTAGAAAAGAAAAATAGACGGCTGTTTATTACAGTTAATAATTATGATTGAAGAAACACCAAAACATTGATATTTTAGGCGTGTGGCACTGCACTTTAGGTAATTTATGAATTCGGAAAAATCCGCCAAGTTGAAGAAGACCAGATTTGATATTTTACGCATTATCCAGATGACCCCTTCTCGCCATACGGGTCACAATTATCTGTTGGATTAATCTAGTTGACCCGTAATAGTCCCGCAACGTTTCGGAAGTCATGAACAGACTAAACCGATGGTTCCTAATGATTTCATTCCGGGAAACTTTGGTTAACACTAAAGATCATGCGTTCCGAAATGTTGCGGAAATATTACGGATCCGCTACCTTAAGCACTCTTTACGAAACTATCAAAGGCTAATAAGGACATTTAAATTGTAACTTCATTACTGTTTTCCAATGGATTAATTATAACAATGACCAATACATCTGATATTTTGCCAAATGCTAATTATTTCTGTATCTGATACTATTGGGTTGGTCTTTGTAAGTTCTTCATTTAGAGATATTTTAATTGGAATGAAACGAAGCCGAGCTTATAAAGGCCGCTACGTTTACGGGATTTCGGTTTCCCACCACAAGGAAAGATTATGTATCATGATAAAATAGATTTGCAGATTTTATCAATTTAAAATTTAGGCTTTTTAAACCATGTAGTGTATAGAAAAGAAAAGAGAGAGGGAGAGAGGGAAGAAAAGACAGAGAATGAGAGAGAGAGAGAGAGGACTTTACATCGAGCACGTTAAGGAACCACGCAGAGGGCATTTCTCATCTGTGTTTTGGCCCTCTAGTATCCTTGCACTACCCACTGTAATATCTGTCCGTTTTCTATTTCGTCGCTCAAATGGACATAACATTGTTACATAAGCGACAGTAAATGAAAGGAAATATATTAAAATGTGTACGAGGGACGAGCATAACGCGGACGCGTGCGAGGGGGGGGATTATGTTGAGTGAGATAGACTTCATGTTTCTGCAAGCTACTGCATTAAAACAAACACCATTCTTGAAAATGTTAGCAAATGTTTTTGTAAAATGAGATTATTTATCTCTTTCATACCATACATTTTCTTTGTAGAAAAAGGATGTTTCAATATATGAAGGGCATGTCTTGGCAGAGATAATGGGGCCGAGCGAGTGATTCCTGATTTGCCTAATCGATTGAATTTTTCAGGCCTAAAAAAAGTTTCTGTCGGCGACTTAAACGTTGTAGCTACAGCTTTTAAAAAGCTGTAGCTACGGCGTTTTCGTCGCACTAGACGATATGTAAATTGTCGAAATAAACTTTATTACCGTTACACAGACACATCCACTAAAGAATTTTAAATAAGTATATGTACATGTTATAATTAATTTGATTTCATTATTGATATATAGGTTATGGGTAGGATAATGTCAAATTTCGCATTGTTTCTATTACAATAGGATTTATTTAGTTCTGAATACAACGCCTCTGTAGGGTTAAATAGATGTTAAAATCATTCAAACTAGACATGGCGGGACGTATCTACCGGTTTAAGGTTTTGGTTCAACTTTTTCTTGTGTCCGAGCTGTCGATATCAAGTGGTCAAAAAACTTTTACGGAGGTTAAAGATGCACTTGAAAACAATATTAGGTCTGCATTTGAATTCGCTTATAGCTTGAGACCAGTAAACAACATAAGCGAAGTATTAACAGTTTATCTGGATTTAAATATTGCGGCTATTAATGACTTTAATGAACAAAATGGTTATATCGAGATCAGTGGATATTTGAATATGGAGTGGATACGGACAGAGGGTAACACCGAGGCGGACAACTTCGAGGAACTCGTGAGACAGGATTTTATCTGGAGACCGCCTATCATCATGGTAAATGCAATCAAAAAGGCGGAGCAGATTGGGTGGGACACTAACGTGGACGTTCGTCTAAACTTCAACACACTTCGGTGTTCCTGGCGCCCCTGGATTATTGCCCGAGCCGCGTGCACACCAGATGTAAAGTATTACCCGTTTGATAAACAGGCGTGCTCCTTCAAGTTTGCGGCCTGGGGTTATAACGCCACTGAATTACTGATCACAACAAACTCTACACAAATCGCGTTTGAATTTTATGAAGAGAATGGTGAATGGGAGGTCGGCGAAACTTCTGCCTCGTCTTACATCGAGAATAGCGTATCCGTGGTAGAATACAAGGTAAAACTGACACGTCGACCGACGTATTACGTCATCAACTTGATAGCGCCGATAATTCTCCTGGCAGTCTTAAACGTGTTTGTCTTCATTTTGCCGCCCGACTCTGGTGAACGTATAGGATATTCCATAACATGTTTCCTTTCCTACGTGGTCCTCTTGAATACCGTCATGGCGTTTTTACCGACCTCGGCCGCGCCTCTCGCGTATCTATCGTACTACACGTTTATAATGATGTGTTTCAGTGCTGGTATGTCCCTCGCCACCATTGTTACACTGAGGATCCACTATAAACCCAAGGATGGAAAGGTATCTCCTTCAGTCAAGGCGTTTCTAAACTGTATATGCTGTAAATGGCTTAATACAACGACGGATGCGTATACACATGGTAGGGTCCCTGGGTCCAACAGAATTATGAAATCGCAGACTGCTATTGAACTAGAAACGGCACCAACAGAGACAGAGACGAATGTATACACGTTGACTGCGTGGGACGGGGACGAATTAGACACAGAAGTTAATCAGCTTAGTCTCCCTGGCACGGGCTCGTCGTCATCTGACTTGATCGGATCGGACAGGTCTGGATCTACACCAAGTGAGGGGGGAGATGATCATACTTGGGAAAAAATCGCTTCGTATTTGGATATCTTTTTCTTCCTTGGGTTTCTGGGTGGGCAGGTTTTCTACTCTGTGGCGTATTTAGTACCGATCGTTATTAACGCTTAGTGAGGTGGGGCGGTTCTGTAGTGAGCTGCATATATTGATAATTTGAAAATGACGATTATAATAAAAGATCCATGTTGCTGTTAAAAAAATAATAATCCGAGTAAGAAATCTTCACGATTAATACCCCCCCCCCCCCAAAAAAAAAAAAAAAAAAAAAAAAAAAAAAAATCACGAAAAAAAATTGAGTGAACATCTTTTTTAAAAAAACAAGAATTTATACTGTTTCTTTCATGTCCTACCCTTTGTAACGTTTGTTAATTTATTAGTTAAGGAGGGCCGTTACAGTTTTGGGGGATTTCCAGATATACGCGAAACAGATGTATGTTTTAGAGCATTCATATGCACAGATATATTGAAAATATCAACATAGCTTTCCACGCATATTTTAAAAATATTTACATTTTTCTTAAGGTGGCCATGTTTTCGAAAAAATCAAAGAATACTGTTTATTACACCGACCAATCACAATGCTGGTGTGCTAAATTAACATATATTTATAGCCATAGATATGGAAAACATAAAAATATAAAAAACTTTCTAGTAAAGGCATAAATAAGTGACAAGTGGACATTTTGCTTTAAATGCTCCTCAAAGATAAAAAGTGAATATTTTTTTGAAGGCAAAAAAGCAAACACTTATATTAAATAAACTCGAAATATGTCAATAGAAAATTAGCACAACTATCGTTCAACTGAAATTAATCAAGAAAAGTATATGTATCCAGGCACTTTTAGTCAATTTCATAAGTTTGAAGTACAGTACCCCCCCCCCCCCCCCCAAATTTACTACTCTAATTTGATTTTGTCCAGGCATTGTTACGTCCCCTGATTTCCCAAACAACAATAAAAATCATTTGTAATTTTGATACACTTGGTAACGCCTATGGCAGTTGTAGGATTTCTGTAACGGGGTTTAAACTACAATTAAGGGGGGGGGGGGTAGTCATTTCACATCATTACCAAAGTTTTGCCAAATTACCCAGTGAAAGAATGAACACCCCATTCCCTCTGGATCCGCCACATTCACGGCCATTATCCTGATCAAAACAGGAGGTTTTCCTCGATGAACTCATTTTCTATATGAGGCAATTACATATAGAGATAAGATGGTTTATTACTCGATTGAAACAAAAAAGAAATAAAACATGACTTTCGATTAATTTTAAAGATTTTAGAATTCTGTGATTATGTTGATAATTTTAACCTAATATATTTTACAATGGTTTGGAAACGATTTTCTAAATTTTACATTGATCCCTCTTGATTCTGTGGATTACAGAAGAGTTCAACAGCCTCAGGGCCAAATAAAGGAAAAAGTACAATCGCCAGTATTTATACCCGATCTCGGGACTTCTTGGTCAAGGAGCAGACGCAGTAACTCTCGAATACATGCGCTCTTCGAATAATACTAAAGCTTTTTGAAATCATTGCTTATTGATATATTCAATGTTGACAAAGCTATTGATGGAATATTAATAATTGTTATGAAATTATCGTTTCACTCTTACAAACACACATAGACGGAATCAAATAAAGATGGAAATTTAGAGAGAAGAAATGAATTTTTTAAAGGTTGAAATTGTCCCTTTTCTATGCTGTCTCCTTTCCGTGTTTACAATGTGTAACATACGTAATGAATGGGATCTTTATAGGCAAAAGTAACATTTCATTTTGATTTATAAAAAGAATAGTGAAAAACGAACAGACAGTTAACAGTGCAGAAAAGTAAACTGAAAAGGAGAGAAATCGCATCCAAGTGGCAAAATCTTGGATATGATTCGTCATCCTGTATCAGTTTTTACCGAAGTCGTAAACAAAAAAGCATATTTTTCTCCTTTTCAGGCAATGGTTAAATAACTGAAAGATGACTACCTTTTATAAGCATCCATTATATGATAGTTTTATACTTACAACGATATGACCCGAACTCAGACATTCCCTTTCGGTGATGAAGAGAACGTGACAGCCCTGCGTTCAGGAAAACAAAGCGAAGTAAACGTTTAGCTCATGCACATGCGAGCAATGCAGGGTATAAATAGCAAAAATGTTTGCTCCGTTTTGTCATCCTGAATGCATGGTTTGTGATAGGTCTATCAATGTCGCCCGTACTTCGTTGGAATAACGAAGCACAAGTGTGAAACACTTATTAGATATACTTTACACGGTAATGCAGACTACCATTTTTCGGATGATCGTTTGTGATTCGTTATTCTGAACGCATGACCGGATTTCATTTTGTCCCTCGTAACAATTGCCAAACCCTGCAGTTCAGGATGCAAAAACATTTACAAACGTTTAGAAAGTGAACCTTTCTTAGCAGTCGTATGTTTTCTGAAATGTTTCGTGAACGTTTTCATTTTGAATTCAGGACAATCCTGTGTGTAGGTTGACAAAATTACGATTGTTTGAAAAAAAAGCCTTCCACTGTGCACGCGCAACTTCATATAAAGTTGATTTTAACAAGGCCCCCTCACAATTTTTTTCTAGGCGAGTTGTCTCCCCAAAACTGTAACGTCCCACCTAAATGTAGTCCTATGTTTAAACTGTAGTAATGTTTTTCACAAGCTGTCGGTGGTATAGTCGCTTTGATCATGCAAAACAACAGGTATTTGTTTCATGTACCGATGTACCACTTATTTAACATTATCGAGTACCGTGTGTGAATACTGATTTTATTGGATGTACCCTGTAGCACCAGTCTATATTTGACGAGGCGACAGCCCAGTTAAAATTTAGACTTGGTCTGCAGGGTACGAATCCAATGAATTCAGTTTTGAACTCGATCATGTAAATGACATCTTTATTTCACATCATACTCTAAAAGTTCTAAAATTAACGATAAGCGCCATTTGAGATAGTGATAAAGGGAATGGATCAAAACTGGTACGGAAAAGGGTGCCAATGCAAGTCACTATGAACATGATAAAATTGAAAGAAACAATTGCTCTGAAAATGGGAATCTCCGTGAGATGTTTATTTCAAGTGTCAAGTTGAACAAAGCTTACTTACTTTAATATACAATTAACATGGAACAGATTTAATATATATTGTCACTTGAAATGTATATTTTCATGTTGACAAACGGTATTCTGAAATCAAGAAACAACATTTTATGTCTTTCAATGTAACTTGCATTCCTCTTTTACTCTCAAAGCCTGAGTTTAACAAATGTAGATACCAAGAATCTTTTTAAGATCAATCTTATTTCAATTCCCCCGAATAGAGGGTTTGAAACGTTGTATAGTGGACGCATATTGACCTTAACCTGGCCTTTGTGATTTTAATAAATTAAATATCGATCGTTTCCCTTCGGCAAAACACGACTTACCTTCGGAATTCAATCGTAAAGTAGGGGTGCACGTGTTTGCTCTGTTAACCCGTTATCGTCCATGATTTTCAATGTAACAGCGATATTTGGTCAACCTCATGAATTAGTGAATCAATTCATGAATTGAGTCTCCTATTAAATTATCTTTAGATGCAGGTGAAAAGATAAGGATTTTCATTTTTCCTTAGATGCAATGTATGTTTTTGACTGAAAGTAGAATGAAATCTCCCATCACAGTAGCCGAAAGCAGGAAGAAATGTTTTTGAAATTGAATCGTCTGCTCTATGACTAGGTGCCCTTTAAACCGGTATACAACATAGTCCACGCATACCTCAAATTTGTATAGTATAACGGAATGTACATGCTTGATCGTCACGTGCCGAATTTACTTCGGAAATGTATTCATGAGCCTAATTATTTATTCTGCATAAAGGTCAGGTTCAAGTTAATATGCGCCCGCTATAAGAGCCGCTAAAATTGGAAATATCGATATTCCAGACTGCAGCCTCACTTTCATCGTACAATATAGCTTTCCTCGTTTTCATCGTACAATATAGGTTGCCTCGTTTTGGAAAAAAATCAGTATTGCACAGCAGTCTCGTTCTGGTTGTCCAATATTGATCCAGATATTTCACTCTCACGTGATGCAAAAATTTAGATATCATTGGTCTAAATTATTTAAGTGTGAAATAATAAGAGGTTTTTAACATTATCGAGCACAATATTGAATGGATGAGTACACTGAAGCACCAGTCTTTATTTGAAGTGGCGACAGCCAAGTCAAACTTTAGACTTGTTCTGCAGGGTACGAATCCAATGAATTCAGTTTTGAACTCGATCGTGTTTAATGACATCTTTATTTCACTTCATACCCTGAAAGTTCCAGAATAAACGATAAGCACCATTTGAAATAGTGATAAAAGGAATGGATCAAAACTGGTACGGAAAAGGGTGTCAAATGCAAGTCACTAGGAACATGATAAAATTGAAATAAACAAGTGTTCTAAAATTGGAAATCTCCGTGAGATGTTTATTTCAAGTGTCAAGTTGAACAAAGCTTACTTACTTTAATATACAATTAACATGGAACAGATTAACTACAAGCCACGTTGTCACTTGAAATGTATATTTTCATGTTGACAAGCGATATCTTGAAATCAAGAAACAACATTTTATGTCTTTCAATGCAACTTGCATTCTTCTTTTACTCGCAAAGCCTGAGTGTAACAAATGTAGATATCAAGAATCTTCTTAAGATCAATCTTATTTCAATACCTCCAAACAGAGGGTTTGATATATTTGAAGAGCTACGAAAATTGGAATATCGATATTCTAGACTGCAGCCTCACTTTCATCGTACAATAAAGCTTTCCTCGTTTTCATCGTACAATATGGGTTGCCTCAACGAAACGAAAACAAGGCAAATAGAGGTTATAGAAAAATATAATTCTAACTTAGTGTATTGTATGAAAAAACTCAGTTGTGAGAATCTATAATTGTAGAATTGTAGAGCCTCGACAATTATCATTTATCCCAACCTCGTTAGATTTTTTTCATACAAAATATAAAGCACCTATTATATATATATAATACATACTTAGTGTTTTGTATGAGAAAAAATATCTAACGAGGTTGGGAGAATTGATCATTGTCGAGGCTCTGCCGAGACAATTATCAATTCTCACAACCGAGTTAGATATTTTTTCATACACTACACTAAGTAGGTATTATATTTATCTTATAACCTCTATTTGTCTTGTTTTCGTCGGTATTTATTACTGAAATGCAGATTTCTAAAAATAACCGCATACTGTCATTGTTCTAAAAATAACTATGTGATATCATAAAAAATATCATATGGGATGTTATCACACGGATATGTGTATAGTTATAAGATAAATATACATAACCTCGCGGAAATTGACAGAAATAAGTCACACTTCCTTGTGCCAACTAGCATAAGATTGGTTACAATTAACTATCACATATATTGGAATTTTGAAAATCGCCGACACTTATTGGTTTAAACCTATTTATTTTACATCGATTGGGAAACAAGTTCTTACAACTTAGATAAATCCCTCTCGATTCTGCTTCCTGGAAAGTTCACCGGTACTCGCGCCGAATGTGTGGGCCAATGACAGAACAAAGATTGATAGCCGCTCCCGGGAATCGACCTCAGGACCTTTGGGTCAAGAGGCCGACGCTCTACCTCTAGACCACGGACACCACCGTCCACACTTAAAAAAACGTGTTAGTCTCGGTTATATTTGGGATGTTATTTTCATAAATTTTGAATTGGGAAAACATTTTTAGCGCTTTCTTAGGATCTAACATATGCATAAATCAACCTAATTCGACAAGAGTGATTCTCTGGGTACCCTTCATTAAAAGGAAAATGCTATTTATATCAGAAATAAACCCTGTTATTATGGTTTGGACATATATTTCACATAGGTTCTACAGTGAAAACTTTGACTTTCTTCAACTCACAAAAAACAGATTTGATTCAATCAAATTTTAGATGAGTTTTGAAATTCTAAATAAATTTGGCATTATGCTGCCGAATTTAATCTAAATAGGTAGAATAACTATCTAAGAAGAATCATTTTTTGGGGGGGGGGGGGGGGGGGGGAAGATTGGAACTTAGTTGAATATCAGTGGCTCCCATTTAGCACAAAGAGCAAGGAATGTAACTGTTCTATTGAACTTTTAAATTATTATGTATGAGTTGTCTATCTTATTGAAGAAAAATATTTTCAATGTATCATGGACGTGCATTCTGCCTAAAATTTTACGGGTGTATTTACGCATATAATTTCATTTGAAATTGGATTTTTGATATATTTTCTATATATCTTAATCAAATGGAAAGCATTATGGTAGTCAGTAGGACCAAAAACAAATACCAGGAATGATGCTGTCAGATGTAAAAAACAAAAGAACCAAAAAAAAAAAAAAAAAAAAAAAAAAAAAACCCACCAGATTTGTTTACTAAAATTGCAATATCATAAAGAATGGTGGCGCGAAATCAAGAACATTTTCTACGCCACCTGAAATGCGTCGCATGGGATATCGTGCAAGTCTTACGCACAGGGGCCCGTTTTACTAAAGTTCTTACGAAAAAATTAATCGTAAGTCAAAATCACAAATCGTTAATGATGTTTTTATTCATTATTAGATCCTGTCTTTCAACATATCATTGGAATCGTCTGAAGGAGACGATTCCAATGAGATAATGCATGACAGAATTCCAAGTTATGTTATTTCTGAAAACCCAGCTTTAATTTTTGACTCACGCAAAAAATGATCGTAAGATCTTTAGTAAAACGGACCCCAGTGACAATATCAAAGAACTTATAGGAAAAATGATTTTTAATAATCATATAATGACAAGGTGTCTTTCAAAAATTCCAGTTCAACTTTCATATTGATATTACCATGAATGATTTGCAAAAATACAACAAACCCACAAAATGTATCTTTGAAGCTCATGTTAATGACTATATGTTCGCAAATTTTTACCATAATTATTCTAATGAAGTAAATTGGAAAATACACCTTCAATTTAGAAGGACATCGCTGAGGTGACAATTTGTTTTTAGCTCCCTGAGCACGAAGTGCTCAAAGTGAGCTATTGTGATCGTCCAATGTCCGTCTTCCGTTGTGCGTCGTCCGTCGTCCGCCATGCGTCGTCCACAATTTTCTTAAAACATCTTCTCCTCCTAAACCATTCGGCTTATCTTGATGAAACTTGGCAGGAATGTTCCTTGGATCAAGCTCTACCAAAAGTGTTCAAATGAATGAAATACACCCCTAACTCTCCCTTTTTTGAATCTTCAAAAAATTCCTCGAAACCAGAAGGCAGACAACTTTCATATTTGGTATGTAGCATCATCTAGTGGGTCCCTACCAAGTTTGTTCACATCAAGACCCGTTGGTCATATTTAGGCTCCACCCGGGCTCATCCCTTTTTATCTCACCTGATCACGAAGGGTGAAAATAGAAAAGTCTTCAAAAAACTTCCTTTCTGAAACCAGAAGGCAGAGAGCTTTCATATTTGGTATGTAGCAGCATCTAGTAGCCCTCTACCAACTTTCTTCATATCAAGACCCTTGGGTCATATTTAGGCTCCACCCGGGCTCATCCCTTTTAGCTCACCTGATCACAAGGGTGAAAATAGGAAAAACTTCCTTTCTGAAACCAGAAGGCAGAGAGCTTTCATATTTGGTATGTAACAGCATCTAGTGGACCTCTACCAAATTTCTTCATATCAAGACCCTTGGGTCATATTTAGGCACCACCCGGTCTCATCCCTATTTAGCTCACCCGATCATGAAGGGTGAAAATAGGAAAATCTTCAAAAAACCTTCTTCTCTGAAACCAGAAGGTAGACAGCTTTCATATTTGATATGTAGCATCATCTAGTGGGTCCCTACCAAATGTGTTCATATCAAGACCCTGGGGGTAATATTTGGGCAGTAGTTTCAGATGAGAAGATTTTCTCATATTTCACCATTTGGGCCCCTATTTAGTGACTCGACAGCTCGTAGCGCCCAAGTTATCAACCCGATCAGTATTGAACGAAGGAATCTGAGAGAGCGTGTCCCCAGGATCATTACTGTGAAATTTGGTCTGTCAAGTAGTTTCAGAAGCGAAGATGTTTAAACCATAATTTGCACACGGACGTACGGACTAACGACGTACGACCCGCCACGACATAATCTCCGCTCGACTTAGTGCAGTGGAGCTAAAATATCGCATGTGCTTGCCAATATTCACCCATTTCCAGGAGTCGTTCGATTTAGGGTTATGATAAAAAAGTGTTATTGCTATTCTATCAAAGTTTCTAAAAAGTCGAAATATCGCTACGTACACTGAACGTGAAATCAATACAGTCTTAACAAAGCCTCGTGACTTAATCTCCACCAAGCTAAAACATAGACGTTACAAGGATTTTGCAATGTATACGTATCAGAAGGCGACCACCAAAGGGTATATAGGAGAAAGGCGATAAGTGGACTGTAACAGAAGATGAATACCCTCCGTCCGCTACCTTTTAGTGATTTGATCGTTGGTGAATAATCAAACCATCGTAACATCAGCTTGACTAAGCTAAAGTTTCAATTTTCTGATTATTCATCAATGATATCTGTCGAAAGAAAATGTATTTCTATTACGCACTTGTGTAATGTGCGTAATGGTAATTACGCCCTTGTAAAATAACGAGCAATGGTTACCATACCGGTTGAATGTGTTCACTTTTGCACATTAATCCGTTTGATTTTGGGATAAAACTTAACAAAAAGAATACGGAATACCAATAAGCAGAATCCAATACATGTATACTGACTGCCATAAAAAAGGACCCACCAAAATTTTGAAATAACTTTGTTTCTATCACCAGAAGGCAATAATTGTATATATAAATTTGAATTATAGCCTAAACTCTACATATCCTGCTATCGCAAACTCTCTTCATAAACCCGTGCTTCCCATGCTAAGTTTGTCAATAGGTTTTACTCGTGCGCCCCGTGCGACTTTGAGAAATGATTTTTCCCCGTAATATGTACACGTGTCTTCGTTAGTCAAAACACGACTCGAAATTTATCCAAGAAGGATAAAAATATTCATATCCATAATCCCAAGGCTAAATAATGAATAACGCTCGCGCATTTAGGGCATGCTGGAAATAGGCAGTTCCAAAGATCACGTCGCTAGACGTTTAACGTATCAAGAGCAACGATTATGCGTTTGGTTAGACGTGTGAACGCCACAGGAAATCTTTAGGACAGGCGTAGATCTGGTATTCCTCGCTCAACGTCTGTACGTCAAGACAATCTTAAACGTCAACTACACCTCCGTGGCCGTTTTTAACAGCTACATCGACATCTGCAGTCGTTGGTGGTAATCACGGTAGGAATTTAAGTGCAAACACAGTAGGACGCCGGTTATGTGAACGTTTGATTATGTTCAGGAGGCCTTATCGTGGCATGATACTTTCACAACGTCATCGTTAGTAACGTCGCGTATGGGCTCAAAATAACCTCGGACGGCGATGGCGGACAGTTGTGTTCTGTGACGAGTTAAGGTTCAATCTTTCACATGCCGACGGACGCACCCGGATATATCGACGTCGAAATGAACGTAATGTGCGCAATTGTGTTTTAGAGCATACGCGCGTCGGTGGTAGCGGGGTTATGGTGTGGGTCGCCATTTACCATGCATTCAAAAAGGACCTGGTTGTTAATCAAGGCAATTTGAATGCCAGGGGGTACATTAATCAAGTTTTTCAGCCGTTTCTCTAACCCCTGTTTCGCCAACAACCTGGACTCACCTTTATACATGATATTGCTCGCCCACACACCGCGCGTATCACCACAAACTTCCTCCAAGCCAATTATATTGACGTTCTGCCATGGCCAGCCAATTCACCGGACTGCTGTTCAATCGAGCACATGTGGGATATCCTAGGACGCCGTTAACGTCAACGTAAGCTACAGCCTCAAACGGTGCAAAAGCTGACAGACGCTCTTCATCAGGAGTGGGATCGTATCCCGAGGTACCTTCTGCGTAACCGGTGTGGCTCAATGAGACGCAGACTGCAGGCTCTGATTGCAAGTCATGGTTGACATACTCGTTACTGACACCTTTAAGGCAGTGGTTATTTCTTATCTTGAATAATATGTGACGGGTGTTTTTGTTTTAGCCTAAAACCTTACTCTTCCTTTGAACAACATCTTCTGTCAAAATAAAAAGTACTTTTTTTGGTGTCCCGCATTGAACCACAGCTGAATGAATGTGAGGCGTTATTTATGACAGTCAGTATATATTGAAAAGTAAACTCGCCAACTCTCATCAGCGCTTAGCCACGTTTGACAGGTCAAAAATAACGTTCGGTTTAAATCGATATTGTGCAGGATTTCACTCGTAAGACATCGGTTGTCATTAAAAATGTATGAAATCTCAGGTTAACAAAGAGATTTCTTAAAACTTTCCGTGTTTGTGGTTGACTGAGTCAATAGAGCGGGGATTGGATTTGTATGGGGTATCGGATTATAAACAGTAATATACTTTACTATACCAAACTTCTTCAATCAGATAAGGTCCTTCTACATGATATAGACAGTATAATGTTTTGAAATAAAAAGTGACAAAAGGAAGAAAACAACACGTGACAAAAGAAATAAACCTCCTGCTGGAATCCAGCGTTTGACCTTCATCAGTAATGTTTTCCCCCCTTTATGTTCCGTTGAACCAAGGAAAACCTGCATAGAAGTACATGCCGTAAATGAGTAATTCATCTGTTTAACCGAAAATATACAAAATCGAGCAGTTTTTATCTAATCCAAATTCAAGAATTTTAACCGTTAATTCAACGTGAGCAAAAATTGAAACGATAATTCAAAAAATATTGAAAAAATAGAGAGAAAAGAGTGATATTGTTTCAAACAAGCAATTTCCCCTTTTTCCTGAATGTGTTCCCCTTTTAATGCCTTCAGTGCACAAAAAGCGTTTTGTGGGAAAAATGGTTATAAAAACAGGTAATAAGATTCTAGCCCTTTTTGACATAAAAGAAAATACACACAGCAAACATAAAAGTCAGAACTTATCAAAAAGGTATATATCAGATGGGCGTATAATCTATAGACTGATATCAAATATCTGCATACAAATCAAGAGCCAGAGTCAAATCCTGAGAGTGTAATTCAAAATCATCACAATCCGGGCTTGAAGAAATCTGTAATATAGAATTACAATGACTATACCTGCCAAAAGTAAATAATAACTATCATATTTGATTTGATGGTACATTTGACCAATTATGGATCTATGGACTTTTAAAAATTCGAGTTTATATCTATTGTCAATTTTATTGACATCATTTTATTGAAATCAGCCAATTTTTTTGATACCGGTTCAACTATAAATATTGTTAATTGCCATACTAATTACGACGAAAAGGAATAGAAACGGACACGTGCATGATTATTTTAACGTTTCTAGTATGCACGGAACATAGAAATGAAGCGCTAGCCGCTTCAGTAAACAGCGTCTGGCGGATTGCTCGCGAGTGATCGTCCCACGAAGCTTTCAGCATAGAGCTTACAAATGAGTGTTACAGAACATGCCTGAAGCGGACTTAACAGAGACACAGTCTGATCAGAGCTTGCATTTGACGCGTTAAGAATTCGATAAAAGTGTAGAATACGTTAGAACTTAGAAGTTTGGTATAGTATAGTTTAGCTATACATGGTCAAATTCGTGTGTATTGGTGAGGAACCGTGTGTGTAACTGGGAGATGTCAAATAAACGGTATGTTGCTATTATCATTATAACTATTCTTATAATTAATACAATTATCATTATCCCCGCCAATAGGCAAGGATATTGCTTTTTCATCATTTCACCCTTCCGTACGTCTGCCAGCCAATCCTTTCATGTGTCTGTCCGTCAGCCACGATCTTGGTCTTCGATCCGATTATTGAATTATTCGAACCGTTTCTCCGAAAAACTATTGAAGGTTTACCAAATTACTTATCTCATTTTTCTCTAGATAGAGAATCTCTGCAAACTGGATTTTTTCGGGGGGGGGGGGGGGAGTGTTAAGGACAAGCTAGGGTCAATATGTCATTTAACATAAATGATCCCCCCCCCCCCAAAAAAAAAAAAGAAATAATAATAATAATAAAAAAAATCATATGAACCCTGTGCGTGACATTTTCCACAATTTCAAATGTGCGCAAACCAATGTATCTGGCCAGTCTGTGCATCCGCACAGTCTGACCAAAGTCCTCACTATGGGATTTGTAGATCAAGAAGGTCTTCAAGCCTATATGAAGACAGTTAGGCAATCCTTTACTAACACTAATTAACTGTATGGGCTGCTAAATGTTTGCACCTTATGCAGATGTTTAATTGTTGGAATTATCACGCACAGACTCATATCAATGTCATGAACATTTATCATCCATCTTGGATGTTATGTCATATTAATTTCATATAGTTGTTCTCCATTATTTAGATGAATATGTTTTAGCCTTTTTTTTCATACGGCTTCAAGTTCAAGGTCACATGCCAATGTAAAATCACAAAATAAATAAAAAATGGTTGCTTAGAACGACAGGGCAATTTAACGTTTTTCATGTTTATCATGTATGTATATAAGACAAGTTGTAAAAACAACGTTTAAATGCCCTGTGCTTTGAACATACGCTTCTTTTTGTGTATGGATTTATAGATAAATTGAAGCAATTGTTCCCAGTGATGTACTCTCTGAAACAATTTTTGGATAGCCTATAGGTCAAGGTTATGGTAAAAAATAAGCAGATACGAAGCATTTAACTTTTATACTTATATGGACGGGTTTCAAAGTAATTAAGTGTCCCTCATCTCAGTGTCCGGGAATCCATTTACCAAAAAGGTCATAAGTGACCGAGTGGAAAGCGCTTTTTGCATGTAATCGGATGATTCAAACTTTAAAACGACATATTTGACGCCCATCTAAGATACGCAGGCTCTTAATCAACAGATGTCATTATCACAACATATTTTTTTTTTTTTTTAAAAAAAGGATACTATTTGCTAAAACATAGAGTTTAAAATGTTTGATATAGCCACATGTGTCCCAAACTATGTAAAACTTTAAATTTATTGTTTTCAGAGGAGGGCAATGCTGCACATATTTGACCAGTAGCGATGTTTGTACGTTACTGGAGACCGAGTAAGATACGTGGTATATTGAGAGTTATCGTGCCTATAGCTGTGTTTATCACTGGGATTCTATTTTACGTATTACGTGTGCCGCTCGAGGTCTATATTCCAGGAGACGTTGGTATTAGCAAGTATGGACCGTTCGAACCTGACGTCACATCGGACTTTAATTACGGCAGTGACGATAAACCAAAAATACAGAGAATTATACATCAAACATGGAAAAATGATAGGATTCCACCACAGTTCGTGAAAAACGTACTAAGTTTTGTTAAAAATAACCCGTCTTGGCAGTATTATTTATGGACTGATGACAGTGCAAGGGAGTTAATTAAGGACCATTACCCCTGGTTACTCCCCGTGTGGGATGGTATACAGTATTCAAAATTTACCATACGACGCGCAGATGCGTTACGATATGTCGTTCTTTATCATTATGGAGGGATATACGCGGATCTGGATGCTATAAACTTCCGGTCTCTTGAGAACTCAATCATGAAACATCCGTGTGTTTTTACGCCAGAACCGTTCGAACACGCGGCAATCAGGGCATGGGTACCCTATCTGATAAATAACGCGGTGATGATGTGTTGCGCTAAACATCCATTTCTCAAACAATTGATAAATAATCTACATACGACAGAACATTTTGACGGTATTATTGACGCCACGGGTCCTGGTTACGTCACCATACAGTATAAACTCTACAACAATCTACCTCATGAAAGTGACCATCTAGTTCTATATAACAACCGTACTATTGCCGACCTTAGTGACAATTCTCCTTATTTTGATAAAGGTAATATGTCAATGTCGAACAGTAGCTCAGTTTATATTGCAAATACTCGGTATTTCATTCACTCTTTAGATGTTAACGCATATGGACAATTATACCGTAAATGTAAATACTTTCACACCTTAAATCATTTACAAAAACGTTCCTGTGTGAACGCTAAAAGACTCGGACTAGTTCGAGATGTACCCAAGTACGCGTTTGTAGACCATCAGTGGACACTAAGCTGGATCGGCTGGAAAAAAGTATTTCAATGGTTCTATTTTAGAAATGGCGATGACAACATTCCTATCAAAGAGATTGTACCTCATTGTAATATCTATAAAAGTAAAAGAGCAGATAATCATTTAAAATGATAATATTATGTAGAAAAAACTTCGACATTCTTTTGTTTATTTAGCCTTCTGTTGAAAGAAATGAGGCTAGTTTTGTATTGCTTTCTGACAGATTATCGATAATTTTTCTGTAGATTATCATTAAGTAATTTCATCCCCAAACCAGGGAAATTACAAAAAAAGGATATGTTTTTTTCATCCCCAAAAACTATTTGGCGTCATCTTAGCGGAACCTATTTAACCGAAGAAGACGTCATGACGTACCATAAATAACGTTCGAAATGACAAGTTTTGTGAGGATTTATAACCTAACTTGCATGTTGCATCTCAATTTAGCTTCACTGGCCGAAGGCAAGCATGCTATTGTGATGGCGGTGCGTCCGTGCGTCCTTATTTCTTTAAAAATCTTATCCTCCTTAACCAATGGGCGTTTTTTTTTTAAACAAAACTTGATAGAAATGATGATTGGGTGACCCTCTTCTTAAATTGTTCAAGAAATTTTGACTGACCTCTAAATATTTGCGGGTCAGGGCGGTCTATTTTTTTATTCAAATCCTCTCCCAAACCATTGGGACAATGTCAATGAAACTTTGCATGAATACATTGGGAAATAAAAACAAAAACAAAAACAAAAAACAAAACAAAATAACAACAAACAAACAAACAAACAAAATTGACGGTATATGTTCTTCTCTCTTATTTTGATTATTTCAATATTTTACATGCATGCGTTATCTAGAAGCAGGAAAAGCCACAAAGCGCCATTTGCGTTACCTTTCCCGTATAAGTGGCGAGTCGAAGGTGACCACGCCCTTTGTATACGGCCGTCGAGGGCGAGACGTATTGTGGGATCACCGTTGCGTCTGGCGTCCGGGCGGGATGCGTCCAATTTATTTCCGAAATTTTACTCTGTCATCTTATAACAAATTGTCTTGAAGCTTTGCAGTTAATTTCTTCTTATGATTACGGAGTGCAATACACCAGAACCGTACCTCAAACAAGTTTATTTTTTACTTATATTCTTTTGTTGTTCTATAATTTATTTTCGTGTGGATCCTAGTCCTTCTTTTTTAGCTCGGCTGTTTTCGGAGAAAAAGCGAGGTATTGCTATAGCCTTGGTGTCGTAGTTGTCGTCGTCGTCGTGCAAAAACTTTGACATTTTGTGATTACTTTTGGATAGTAGGTGATAGGGCTTTCATATTTCACTAGATGGTTGCTTGTGACAAGGCCTTTCTATTGGTACCAAGTTCAAGGCTGTCAGTCAAGGTCAAAGTCATTTTTCAAGGTCAAACTTGTGAAAAAAGTGCAAAAACTGACATTTTGCAACTTTTGAATGGTAAGTGATATGGCTTCATAATTCGCATGATGCCTTGGATAAGCACTTTCTGTTGGTACCAAGTTCAAGGTCATCAGTCAAGGTCAAGGGCAATTTTCAAGGTCAAATTTGTGAAAAAATGCAAAAACTTTGACATTTTGCGATTACTTTTGAATGGTAAGTAATACGGCCTTCACATTTCACATGATGATTGCCTTGGACAAGCACTTTCTATTGGTACAAAGTTCAGGGTCAGTTTTGAAGGTTAAGGTCACTTTTCAAGGTCAAATTTGTGAAAAAATGCAAAAACTTTGACATTTTGTAATTACTTTTGAATGGTAAGTGATAGGGCCTTCATATTTCGCATGATGATTGCCTTGGATAAGCAATTTCTGTTGGTACCAAGGTCATCAGTCAAGGTCAAGGTCATTTTTCAAGATCAAACGTGTGAAAAAATGCAAAAACTGAAATTTTTGTGATATTTCTGGTATTCACTTGAAACTTAGCACTCACATTCACCATTAATAGAGCAACCTATTCTATCAAGGAGGATAACTTTAGAATCATTTTCTGCAAATTATTCCCCTTTTTATGCCCCCGCATCGATAGATCGGGGGCATATTGTTTTACGCATGTCCGTCTGTCTGTCTGTCTGTCCGTCCGTCTGTGTCCGTCCGTCTGTACGTCCGTCCGTCTGTTCGAAAACTTAACCAAACTTAACCTTGCCAATATCTTCAAGAAAAGATATACTCTAGAAATTTGCCGTTCGTATACTTTCATCATTATCAACTTCGAAAAACGAAAAAAACGTTTTATTTTGGCGTTTCATGTCAGATGCGCCAAAATAAATCACCACCAATAAATCGAAACCGAAAAACCGCAAAATGTGGACACCGCCAATATAAAGCCGTTTACATTACTTCTGCATGTATTGATGAATTTCAAAATAACTTGGCACAGTTGTTTTTTCGGGTGAGTACAAGTGTATTGTGATGAGTTTTTCAGGAGGTTCCCGAGGTCAAGGTCACATATGAAGGTCAAGAAGATTATAAGTAAAACAAGTGTTTACGAGGACGTCCGTGTCTTTGACACATTTCTAGTTTAGTTGTGTTGTTCTTTGTTTTTTATTAGACTTGAATGTTGTCCAGAGCAAATCTTGGATAGCATAATAGCTTATATTGCCAACATTCATGATCACAAGAAAAAACACAAGAGCCACAACTAATCATTATGAATTATCGCCTTTTTTTCGATTATTTTCGAATAAAACCCTAGACATTGTCCTCATATTGACGTCGTTCGCTTTGGGGTTGTTGATGGTGTATGTGGCAGACTATAACCTTGGTCATATATGTTGTTGTTTTCAAAAATATTTTAACGAAACTTGGCATTTATGTTCACCATCACAAGAGATATCCAGTTTACAAAGGGGTACTACTCCAGATTAAGTTTTAAGTGTTATGTCCTTTTTTCGACTATTTATTGTTCTTTTTCCAGTACTTTCAGCCATGCGTTGGCATCCGTAGGCAGTCCTTTTGGTAGACTTTGATTCAAATCTCCCAACCGAATCTGCATCCAGAAGTGTTACGGGTGTGAGATGTCTTGCTCAAAACTCCTCCTATTTCGTCGCGAGGGTACGTTGATAGAAGTACTATTTTCAAAATGTCAGCTGTATTGACATTAGCGATTTCAAAATTTAGCATTTGTGACCCGTCACGCGAAAATGGACCATCTGGATAGTACGTAAAGTGTCGACCCTTGTCAGACTGCGCAGATTGCGCAGACTGACTTGGGTCGAAACTGTTTGCAATGTGCTTATTTTCTGAATCTATAATTATCAATCTACCTCCCAGTGAAAGAATTTTTGAAATGTGACTTCTGGTTGACCTATGCTGGACCAAATCTCTTTTTTTTTCATATATTCATTTTACAGAGTTCCGAGATGGTCCCTTTTCGCGTGACGGGTCACATTTACTTACATGCAATGACTGCCAAGTTATTTTGATACTGAATAAAATAAAATTAAAATGACAGAATTAAATGACTACCGTAGTTTGATATCTGCCCTATCTGTGTTGTCCTTTTTCCGAATATACGTGTGTTTCTTGTTCTGCGTTCAGGATGGCAAAACGGTGCAGACTGTTTGCAAATTAAATCCCGCTTTGCACGTACAATTGCGTGCAAAGCGGGGTATAATTTGCAAACAGTTCGCCCCGTTTTGTCATCATGAACGCATGGCTTGAGTTCCAGGATGGTTTGTGCTTGATGGATGACCGAAACCTCGTAACTGCAGCTTGAGTAAGAAGATGTTACAAGTGCTTAGTCGCAAATAGACTTTAAGAAAAAAAAAAAAGAATACTATGAGTAACCGAAGCCGATAGACAGTCCACAATATCCATTTACATAAGTTATATTAAGAAGGAAAGACGTAAAGTTCATAACCCGTCATGGAAAGAGGGGGCCATCTCGTAGGAGTTACAACTTAACGAATCGAATTCGGTCTTGAAAATAACCACAGATTGCCGAGGTCGGTATTTTCGTCCCTCTTTAATTTTCTTAAATAGATAATTACCATGCTACCCTACTTCATCATAAATATTGAATAGCATCTCTGGTTAAACACTGCTGCGTGCAATATAGCTTTCAAAGCCCCCCTTTTTTACTTGTTAAAACTTGTTAAAAATATATAAATAAAAAAAAAAATAAATCCTTCCTTGGGCGACCATATACACACTGACCAGGGACTCTAAATATACTTGGGGTCCGTGCACTGATCCACCAACGATGTTTGAGTTTTATGTTGTAAGTGTTAGCGGACAACTGTCGTAATTACAGCTGATCTTAATTTTAAGTTGGTCCTCCTTGCAAAAAAAACCCAACCCCTTCCCCCTAAAGAAGAAGAAAAAGAAAAAAAAATATGAATGAAAAATAGTGAAATTATTGTTGAAATCACCACATAGTAAAGGGAAAGGATAAAGTCAGCGTAAAGAGTCGAATATGGGTAGCTGTATCATACTCAATATCATGTATATATCTAGCACATATTTATCCCAAATATAACATAACTCTCCCCTTTCTTAAGCTGTCGAATTACAAAAACAATAAGCAGACTAAAATGTGAGTTTTTAGAGCCCTTTCTCCATTTTGACAGTTTTAAGAAAGCTTAATATTAACCTGATTATCCGAATATTGATTAACAGTATTGTACATGTATGCATATAATACCTGTAGTTCTATTTATAGCTCTCGGTCAACACACCTAGTATGGCATGATTAGACAGAACATACCACAAATATGGACAAGTCGTGCTTTTCCTTTTTCTACAAGTGCAAGTCAACGTAGAACCAAGTAAGTGAATTTACTTTCAAGATTTATCTAAAAAAAAAAAAAAAAAAAAAAGAAACACAAAAACATTTAATTGTTACAATCAGCTATTTAGATTATAAACTTTATGTATAGATGCACAACTTTGAGTGAGAGATCGAAGGTCAATTTTGTCTATACAGGTATAGACAAAATTCTCCTTCGATCACTCACGTAAACTTATGCATCTACCATAGAGCTACATATTGATTCCAAATTCACGTACAGCCATATTTCATGACTTGTCAACAAATACAATCTCGTTGACCCGAATGAATTTTAACGATTAATTTCGTTCCATTCAAATAACGTCAGTTAGCAACGACAACCGCGTAGAAAAGTTGTAGTAACAATGTTTTGGTAGCTAAGCGTTAGCCAACTGTAATTGTGTTAAAACATTTTAAGACATAAATAGAGTTTCAAGAGATTCGCTCCATTCTGAAAACTCCTTTCCTTTCTTTATCCACCGCCGTCATAGCGCAGTTTGTAGCGCGTCTGACTGACAATCTAGAGGTCCCGGGTTCGACCCCCGACGGCGGCACTCATTCTTTCCGACTATTTGTCTCTCACCAATGGGTTGAAAATCTTAGACCTATGTGAGATAATAGCTGGAGGCTAGGAAAGGATGTAATGGTAGTACTGGTGTGATAAAATACCAGGAATCCATTGTAAGGTGCTCCAGCCGCCGCAGTATAACTGAAAAAATGCTGAAAGCGACGTAAAACTCCATTCAATTCAATCAATCCTTTCTTCATCTTGTCATACATGTATATAAAAGCATATGAGAAGAGGAATACTGCATTTTCATCGAGCAAGGAGTGGGGTTCCAACAGATATTTTCAAAAGTTTGCATTCACAACATTTACATTATTTTGAACTAGTACCTCAATTGCCTGATTTTGCAAAAATTCTATGAGTTAGGCGGGCCCCTGACCCCCTCCATTAGATCTGCGCATGAAAAGGCGTGATCAATATTCTAATCATTTTACAATTTATTCGATAAAAGAGCTATCGATCTCTTTTATCACCCGATTTATGTTTTCTTTGGCTTTGGGGGTGTGTTGATAACAACTTTAATTCTTGTTTGAGTCAAAACTTCATAACTACAGCGTAAACAATTTGAATTGAGACACGATGAACACAACACTCAAGATTTTAGTTTGTTTGTTTGTAGGAGGTTCAATGTTACTTTTAATAGTTTTTCAGTGATATTATCGAATCTTTGAAGTTAAACTTACTCAGGATGACAAAACGGTGCAAACAGTTTGCCAATTTTATCCCCGCTTTGCACGCAAGTGCAAGTGCAAAGCGGGGTTTAATTGGAAAACTGTTCGCACATTATGTTGTATGTTTGTTTAATTTAATCGTAAGGTTTTATTTATCGAAACCTTGAATGATTTCAGAAATCATTAACTGGTGATGATGGGGCTGAAATTGTTACAAAAAGTCTAAATAGTAAGTATATTTGATAAAACTTCGAGAGGTAATAATGCAAGACTATTGTACTTGTGAATGCCAAAAGATATACAATAAGCATTTAAAATAGTTATGTGCTGGCCCCCTCGATCTTAGAGATTAAAGGAAACCATCGGATTTGTTTAGATGTTTTAAAATACTTCAAAATACTCTTATGTTATACTTATAGTTTTGGTACACATTTGAGCCATCAGGCTGTTCTGATTGCACAGCTGCTCTGATTGTGCAGGTTGATATGGATAGAAACATTTCTCTTTTTGGAAGTTTTTTTTTTGATAAAGAATGTCCTTCAGAACTTACTATGTTGCTATTTTTGAAATGTGACCCGTCACGTGAAAAGGGACCATCTTGGAATTCCATAAAATAAATATGTGGAATATGGATTGGCTCCAGCATAGGCCAACCAAAAGGCGTATTACGGAAAAAATACATAGGAAGGTATACAAATCATTCTTGATTTTGCAAAAATGTTGTTTGCGAACTATTTCGATCCTAGTAAGTCTGCGCAAATTACGCAGTCTGACCAGGACCAACTTTTTTTGCACTTTCCAGGTGGTCTCTTTTCGCGTGACGGGTCACAAATATAATCCATCGTTTACCTGTGTTGGATCCAATCCAGTTTTCCAAAGATTTATTTGACGGAGTTCCTTTACGGTCCTTTTTGTGTGACGGGTCATATATATTTGAAATATTGATAAAGATTATGTTTTATTTTCAAACAATTACAAAAAGTTAAAAAAAAAAAAAAAAAAAAACACACATACACATTGAAAGTAGCGTGTTCATACATAATTAAAATACCCGGTATTGCATGAATTACCTATACCGTTCTCTAAACGCATGCTTTATTTTCATTGTTGTATAAAGAATACCATATATATTTATAAAACTTTGACGGTATTCATTGCACGACACAGACATGTTTGACCCTTGTCCTGCCAACATTTTATTTGTTTCAAACATTTTCTTTTCCAATTTTTAGCTACAATGACGAAGACTAGCGAGCTTTTGTCATGGCATTTTGTCGGTTGTGCGTCCGTCCATGACTGCGTGTGTAACCGTTTTCATTAATCATTTTATAGTGTGAACACACAAACATGACCCTTTAGGGTGAAGTGTAAACAAATATTCTTTTTAGTTATGAATTGAAGGGTAATGATTAAATTTTGTAGGTAGGTTCCTCAGACTGACCTATCACTGTTTTCATCGCTTTTTATACGCCCGTCGTATTGTGTATGCACCTATGGCATTCGGGCGACGGGCGGGCGGGCGGAGCACAAATTGTCACCTTGTGTCCGATTGACTTACTCTTGGTAGTCATGTTGCTCTTATGATAACATAGTGAAGTTCAAAAAAACTGTAACTCTACCTAGCTAAATATTTGAGTTATTTACCTTTGTTGTTTTTCATACTTGATATCAATCTGTGTAACGGGCGCAACTTGCCACCTTGTTGGAAATATGATGCTGCGTTGCGGGAAGAGGGACCTTCTTGATTCAAAATTGCTTTTTAACAATTGTCAAACAATTGTTGACAGATGTAACCTTAAGCTTAATACACGAATGTACAAGGGAACGTGCTCCAAAAAGAGTCATCGATATTTCGTTGTGAGAACCTCAATGAGATTTATTCACCTGCGAAGTGCTATGATTCTAGCTAGTATACATTTTGAATTATGCTCCAGACGTAATAGGCGTACGGACAGATCGACCGACCGACAAGTGCAAAGCAATGTTCCACTCCCCTATACTTCTAAGGGGTTTATAATTATTCTCATTTGAATTTACAGATAGAGAAGTATCAGCATGAGCATACAGTTGAGATGGCGACTTTCCTTCAAGGAGCATTGGAAGTATATGTTGGTGGCAGCTGTAATAATTCTTATACCGTACAATATATATAAACGACCCACAGAACTCTATATCCCCGGAGACGTTGATCTCAGTGAATATGGACCCTTTGAACCCGAAGTTCTGACGGATTTTAACGAAGGGACGGACGGAAAGGATAAGATACAGCGAATCATACATCAGACTTGGAAGAATGAGTACATACCAACGCAGTTCGTGGATAATGTGAAAACATTTGTGAAAAATAACCCAACCTGGGAGTATATTTTGTGGACGGATGACAGTGCACGAGAACTTATTAAGGATTTTTACCCGTGGCTATTACCAGTATGGGATGGGTTTTCGTTTTCCAAATTTACAATCAGAAGAGCAGACGCTCTGCGTTATATAGTGTTATATCATTACGGCGGAATATATGCTGATCTTGATGCGGTTTGTTATAGATCTCTAGAAAATGCAATCACCAAGCATCCATGTGTATTTACCCCTGAGCCGTACGAACATTCAGTGAACAGAGCATGGGTTCCGTATCTCATAAACAACGCCGTAATGATGTGTGCGGCTAGACATCCC